>SNQJ01S0006056.1:26554-119316 GCA_010110895.2 Picea sitchensis
CCTTCATCAAGAGTCCAAGTAGGATTTTCTGGAGGCTTATTTGGTGTAGAAGTTCCCTTTTTTGGTGGCATGTTGGCCAAGTATCACTTTTGAACCTTGATTTTGAGGTGGTTCTACTAGACAATATTTCTTCAGTTGTATCTCCCATGTTTCGGCCCTTCTGGGTATCAAACTTTATTTTTTTAGTTCTCTAATATTTCTTCTCTACAATGCCACAGGTCTGATCAAAATTGGATGTGCCAAGTGGAATTTATGGTAACTTCTGCACAACTTGCCAATTTTTGGCCTTTCCAGGAGATCTCACTTGTATTGCCTTCCCCGCACAAAATAATTGATATAAAATTATGAAACTCACGCCAGAACTACTACAGACTGTCCATGATCCAATGAAACTAGTCCCACATAATTTGGATACTCTAGGAAGAAGTTATGATTGTTTTACCTGGAACACCTTCTTGAGACTAGTCAATAGGACTAGTCAGATACCCTATCTTACATAGGGTGTATATACAAATTTAAGATGACCCAGAAGCTGAACATTTTACCATAGATACATTACGAATTTTTGTAAATAGCCTCTAGATTTCAGGGTCTGAAATGTTACAGAAATGTTTTTATAGCGAAAATGCCACAATGACTCAGTTCAGGATGATTCCATAACCCTATCTTGTACAGGATGTATCTAAGAAATTATAAGGCCTCAGGATTTAATTTTGAACCCAACATACCTTGATCCGTCTACTAAATATCCTCCAAGTTGTTCCTTCTGAAACATTGTAGAAAAAAAGTTATAGCAAAAATTCCAAGGTGTCTCAGATGTAGCAGCGAAACCCGAAGACCTTGAGCTCTGATACCATATGTTAAGAACCAACTATCAATATAACATAGAAAATCCTTAGAAAAAGTACTCAAAGCCTTGAAAAAGAGATAATTTCAGATAATAAGCCTCTTTGAGGGGGCAACCTCCTTTTACCCCACTTAAATTTTCAAGTACAAGATGATTCAAAATGAAAATGTCTCCTTGGTATATATAGGAGACTAGAAGGTATAATTACAATGGCCTAAAGCCGACATAAATAAAATAACATTACTAATATAATATGCCCTAATTAAGGGGTAATGAGCCAATATTAGGGCTTAACATATTTTCCTAGGTGAAGCAAGCAATAATGTTGTTGAGTATAGTGTAGTGATAGAATTACTACATGATTCCTTGTCACATGGTATTTCTCGCCTTTGGGTTTATTTATATGCTCAACTGGTCATGTCCCAGTTAAATAGGGTATACCACATTCACGATCCCACCCTTCATCGATGATTCCTTAGGGTACGTCTCTTAAAATGATATTTTGACTATATTACTTATATTCATGTTCCTAGGAGATCTGACCAACTAACTAATACATTGGCTAATCAAGTATTAGATTGGCATGTTTCTCACATGTAAAATTAAAACATACACATACACATGTAAATACATTTGTAAAAAATGTTTATCCATAAGACAAAAATGATGTATATATATTATATCCCAAAAAATAATGTCATGAGTACAAAGTGGGATTTAAAGCCTTACATAGAGCCAGTATACATTGTTGGGCTTAAGCCCTCAATACATAGTAAAACAAGTTCCCTCAGCACATAAGTGGTCCAAAACTAACTATGGTATTTCCCTATTGGACCTACTCTAATGAACCAAGACATTCACAAGATGCCAGAATAATTGGACCCAAGTCCTAGGCACCCCTACTACATGTGGTTTCATGGTTGGGGGGAATTCCTCTATCTCTTCCATGGGTACTACACGAGTGAGAGTCGTCAGGTCTCTCTCTACTCATCGCAACAATCTCTCATCCTCTCCGACTGGGGGTCCTCCTACAACTGATGGTCCTCCTACTCCTGTTGGTCCCACCTCTAGTCGAGGATGATGCCTAGTCCTCAAGAAGTATTCTAGTCGCAATGGTCCTACATCTATATATAACATATATTTGAGTTAGTACTTTGACGTTAACATGAAAAGGATAATATTTAAAAATTGAAAAATTAAATAAATTTAAAATTGTGTTTACCTATCTTACCACGCTCCTCACTAGGGGGCATGGGCATGTAAAAATCCCTCAAAATATATATATACATCATTTTTGTCTTATGGATAAACATTTTTTACAAATGTATTTACATGTGTATGTGTATGTTTTNTAACATATATTTGAGTTAGTACTTTGACGTTAACATGAAAAGGATAATATTTAAAAATTGAAAAATTAAATAAATTTAAAATTGTGTTTACCTATCTTACCACGCTCCTCACTAGGGGGCATGGGCATGTAAAAATCCCTCAAGAAACTGATTCATGCATATGGATAATCCTCAATCACAGGAATCTGAGGGGCCCACCAATCAAAAATCTTATCATCAAAATCCTTATGTGTTCTCCCTCCACCCTGTCTAGGAAACAAAATTTCCCACCTACACAATGCCATAAAGGAGGCAATTTTCCCCCCTACTGTCTCCCCCTTGCTAAGACTAGGAACTCTCAAAGAAGATAAAAGCACACAATATTGTTTCAAACCCGAATCTCTTGTTCATCCTCCTACGACAATATTTGAGTTGTTTCTTCATGCATGTAATCATGGTAGTACTCCATTAAAAAATGGTGGAATCCAAAAACTGAACTGCACAGTGCATCTATGCAAAGTAGGCCTAATGGAGTTGTGTGGATCTTGTGATCTACCCAATCATGAATAATACAATCCATAGATGGAGGCTAGTAATCGTGTGTATCAATACCTGAGATCCTACTTTCTCGGTACCAACCTCACAGTACATCTCGATGTAGTCCTTGTTATCCCTGATTTCTAGGGATAACTAGGAGATCATGTCTTGAGGCCCACAGGTCCTAGACATGGAGTAACGAGAGCACGATTGACCTGAGCATGGCCCTATAGGACCCATCTTTCTTCTCCTTCATCAGACTTGTCTTGTCAGCAGCAGTAATGTCCATCACCTTCGGCTTGGACTTGTATTGGAGAAGACTCTTGCTCCATGAGGTAATTGGTCCAGGTATCATGGTATGTGTCATTTTTTATCATTATAACCTTTAGATATATGCATTTTACTCCTTTTATTTCTGATGACTACTTGGATCTTACATTAACCCACTTGACCATGGTTGGGGGGATTGACAGGGTACCCTAGCAAGCTTGTACCCATAGGTTTTGGTTTTCCACTGGGGGGAATTTTGAAAGGCCATCATCTGCTCCCATCATATCATCACTTTTTCATCTTATCTCCCACTCATTTGCCCCATTCCCCTAGTCCAGAAATTAGGATGATCTGTTTGTGGGGTTACACCTTATCTTGTGGGAAGAAGGGGCTAAAGGCCCAGAAGGTAAAAGCAGCCGGTAAAAGTTAAAAGCCAAAAAAATGAAACCTAGAGATGCCTCACCCAGGAATCCCCAAGAAGGCAATAAAATGCCTCTTAGTAAGAAAATAAGAGGGACCCGAAGAAAAATAACAAAACAAAGACCTAGCCAAGAGGATAAGGGGTGTCATCACGAGCCAACCTATTATGTTCATGGGAACCTAGCAGTATGCCATTGCCATTATCTAGTTACCACGCCAGGGCAGTGACCTTTGGTTGCATAGCCATGGGAAAGGGGGTCTCATCACGAGCCAACCTTATCATCTTTGTGAAAGTTCTTGTGGGTAACAATGTCAGCTCTGGTCACCATGCTAAGGCAGTATCCTCTAGTTAGACCTTGAAATAATAAGAAAAAGCAATACAGAAAATAAAGAATAAAGGCAATAAAGGGCTTGGAAAGAATTGCATCCATGACGGGTACAATTCGCCTTCTACAAAGGCACCCACAGGTAATATCGTACATCCCGGTCTTTCACTCTACTCGTGTGTTTGGACATCCCTTGACCGCATCACCTCGTGTTACATGGCTTGGATGATATCCTCTGGAGACTTTCCTTTTCTTATGGATGCTGGCCCAATAGGGCATTTTATCTTTTTCTTCGGCTTTGTATAGTAGGTCATTGTAATATCTTTGAGATATTGAATGATATATTAGGAGTTTTATGTATGTATTTGATAAAATTAATGATGAAATGTGATTGACATTGCTATGATCCCTGTGACTAATGAACCCATGGAGGGCGAATTTTTTGATGTGTAGGACCATGCCCGACGAAGAGGTACCAGTGGGACCAGTACACATGGGGAGATGATTAGTTCCGACCTCCATGGGGCTGAAGAGATGATTAGATGGTTGTGGGGACCCCATCAGGGGTAGAGACATGACAGTGATTGGATGAGACTTTGCACATGAGAAGAAGAAGGACATTCCACCCAGGACACTTTGGTTGAGCCCAGCCCAGGCGGGTTGACCAACTTCAGATGGAACATTTTCCTTTTGATGACTAGGACGTCACCCAGGATGTCTTGACATCTCCTTGAGCATGTAGTAGTTGGACAGGACGAATGGCACGTGTGGCAGCTTGGAGGAGCCCAGGAAGGGCTAACGTCTGATTTCTGGATGCTGGACTAGCCCCAAAAGGGCCTAACGTCTCCCTCAAAGGGGCTTGACATCTCACTTTTTTCTCATTTAGGTCTTTTACTTAGAATTTAATGTAAAAACAGTATGATTTTGGTTTGTAGCATTGTCGGCTATTTTTAATGACATAATTTTAATTATAGGTCATGATACACTATATATTGAGGATTTTTTCCCCGCATTTGAACATAACACACAACTCACTCTCTTGTGAGGTCTGATTTTTGCGCCCTACTTGGGTATTTGGTCTTTTAAAGGAGGCGCACTTGTTGATGGAATGATTTTCTTAGCATGTTTGGCATTTCTCTTGAAGGAAGGTTTACAAATAGGGTTTGCATATGCTTTTCATCATGATATGTAAGTTTTTTTCTTACAAAACTTCTTAATTGAATGGTTGTAGGTTTACATTCTTGCATTTACTTATAAATTTGTTGATTTTAAAACCCTAGGTGACAAGCACACGAGTAGGTCCTTGTTTTATGTCCCCTTAGAGAGAAATATCCAGCCATTGAGGGAGGAAGAAAGAGCCTAGCCTTTGCTACACTCTTCTCACTTCTTCCCTTAAGCTAGCTTTGATTTTAAAGGTTAAAAGGAGGGTGATGTCCCAGGCCTACGTTATCTACACCTAGGGCCATCCATATTCTAGGGTTTTAGTGATAGAGCCTTACCATTGCAACACTCTCCCTCACTTGATCCTCTTGTTTTATCTCTTCTCATATGCTAGTTGTAGTTTGACCTAAAAAAGGAGGAAATAGCACGAGGCCTTGCTTAAGAAACACCGGAGTGAGCCTCTTTCCCCTAGGGTTTTGATTCTTGGGCCCTACCATTGCAGCGCTCTAGAACCCTTCCCTCTTGCCTTTAGCCTATTACTCCTTCAATATTGTGTCCTCTCCTTGAATGACTCCATATAACCTTAGGCACTTATCTTAGACACACAACGTTGAAGTGGTAGTTCTCAAACCAACTCTCAAAACTTTAGATTTTGAAACCCTAACTAACTAGCTAACCCTAACTAGGCTGACGTCACAGTTGGTTATTCCATCTTGATGCAGAAAATTTTGATAATCAACAATTAGATGATGGTTAAAGGCATTTATTGAGTAAATGATTGATTAAATATATTGTTTGCTACATCATCTCAATAGTTATTGGTGAATTGATACTTGTACATTGCTATATTGATAAAACGTTGATCTCATTAATATCTGTTGTTTCATTGCTTATATATTATTGTCAGATAGTCACATGAAGTACTAACCCACTGAATTGTAGCATGCATATATTATTTTCTATTGTCTTCTTCCGGGAAGGTGTTCTCATCTGGGAATACACTTCGTTTATTCACTGATTAGCCGGACTTTCTGACCTTGGTGGTAATCTATGAGGAGGAACTTTTGCTTTGTCATTTATACTTCAACCTCTTCAAAACCCCAGATTACAGGGGAAATCTCCCCTAGGTTAACCTACCTAAATAGAAATAACCTCCCCATTGAGGTGACATTGGGTGGGGTAGGTTCCTGTTTCGCCAATTTGGCCTCTATCCTTTTACCTTTTTGACCGAGCTACAAACTGTGCGATAACATTTTGGCACCGTTGTCAGGGAACACTGAGTCAATTATCCTCAAACAACAAATCTTTTTGGTAAGCCTTGCCTCAGAGACTACTTTCTTACAAGCTTACTGGGCAACTCCACTAGGGTGTTTTCCTTATTTCTTTTGATAGTTTCAAAAAAAAAAAACTATCTGGCGACTCCACTAATGACGAAGCCAACTATGACTTCACAATAGGATCCAGGGAACTACAAGCCTTTGGACATGAGTAAAATTCTAGGATATCCCAGAAAAATGCCTCCCCTTTATGAGAATTGGCTCCCCCAATTTGCTGGCATCGATGGAGAAAGTCTCGATTATCACATGAGCAAATTTTGGGAGTTCTTTCAATACTTCCCTGTCAATGATAAGTATGAAGACTTGGTGATGAAACTCTTTTCTGCCTCTCTGCATGGAGGGGCTAGAAGGTGGTATGATAATCTTCCAGCTGCCAGCATCACATCTATGGACCATTTTGAAGAAGTTTTCCTTGCGAAGTGGGCTATGAATATGGAAGATATACAATCATTGCTGAAAGGACTTGAAGGCATAAAACAAATAGAGCATGAGATTGTCAGGGTTTTCGGGGCCAGGTTCCAGAAGATGCTTTACCATATTCCTCAAAGCCATCGTCCTAAAGACAAGTACCTCATTTATCTCTATACTAATGGACTTCAAGGGCATTTGAGTTTCCTCCTAAATAAGAAGAATCCAAAAACACTTGCAGAAGCTCACAACATGGCCATTCAAATTGAAAAGAGTCTCTTCTTGTCTAGAACCAATGCCATGGACACTCTCAGCTTGATAAAACTAGTTTCCCTTGAAACCTTTGCTGAAGATCCACAAGAGAGAAGGGAACAAGTTTTTGACCAGTAGAATGAGGACATGATTAAGGAGCAAGAACCTAAGCAAGAGGATGAAGTATCCACCTGTGCTCCTCCATCTAATGAGATCATCCAAGACCTTGTTTCTCCTGCACAGCAAAGTGAAGATGAGGTTAGTTGCGTTCCACTTCAGGATTTTGATGACGCCTCATTCCTTGATTCAGAAAATGAAGGAGAAAACAAAGCTTTGAACGGAGTGGATGGTCCTTGCTATGTAATCAAAGACAAAGAAGCAATTCACGAGGATGAAACAAAAATGCATGCTGAAAACACCAAAGTCCTCGAAGCCCCTGAACAAGAAGAAGCAGTAAGTTGCCCTCCTGCCCTAATTTTTTATGATGCTTTACTTTATGATGAAGGAAATAAGGAGGAGGAGAATGAATTTTCAAATGTCTCAAACCCCGCATGTTATGACATAGATAGTGACATTGTTGATAACATTGATGAGTCCATACATGTTGGTAGACGTAGGTGGGATATAGTTGGTTATGACGTGGATCCCATCTATGACACTGGGAGTCATTTTCAGATGTTACCCTTGCAATTATCACAACAGATTACTTTTGACCAATGGCAACAAGGAGATGAAGTTTTTACCCATACTCTCCAGAAACCCAAGGATGACCCAGTACCTTGTTCTCCTAATGATTTTCAGTCATACCTTGAAGACTTTGATGACTGTTCCTCTGACCATTTGGGTTTATTTTATGAAGATGATCATCAATCACTACTCTGCTTAGATTTTGATACAAGTAAAAACATTGTTTGCTTAAAAAAGTATTCTCATGACTTCTCACTCCAGCCACCTGTTACTACTTTACCGTGCTTGTCGATTAGAGGTGTAGTTGGGAAATACATTTTTCATGTTGAGATTCCTCTTAGGAAAACCATAGACTCCAAGGGTCAGTTGGATACTGCAAGTTTGAGTCAGTTATCCCATTTTTTCAACCTTCCCTTGGGAGTTTTCCAGTCGTCTCCTAGATCTTTGTTGATCCCTTCCTTAACTTCAAAACATGAGGATGCCCTAGGTAGCCAGTTGGTAGGCCCTTGGAGTCAGTTTTCTAGACCTTGCACTCCTCATGACCCTTTTTTGAAGTGGATTGAGTATTTTCCTTAGAGATGGACTCGACAGGATTTTATCCCTCCCACCCACCTGCATGAGTTAGACTTTATGACTTCCGATGATATGATATATGCTCTAACCCATGCCATTTTTGTGCTTGATTTGTCACTGTTCTGGTTTATGATGAAGCACAAAGGCAGGTATTGTGGGACATTGTTGGATTGGCTTCATTGGTTATTTGACTACACCAAACATCTAGCCAAAGGTAAGTGTAGGTGAGTAGTTTTTTTTCAGTTATATATATATATATATATATATAGTGGAAATACCACCCCACCTTTTTTACTGATGCCCTTGTCGAGTTGAGAAGGCATGCAGGTTATGCCAGAGATGTTGAGGTTCTCATGCGCTCTACNCTAGGGATAACTAGGAGATCATGTCTCGAGGCCAACAGGTCCCAGACATGGAGTACCGAGAGTAGGATTAACCTGAGCATGGCCCTGGAGGGCCCATATTTCTTCTCCTTCATCAAACTTGTCTTGTCAGCAGTAAAAACATCCATCACCTTCAGCTTGGACTTGTATCGGAGAAGACTCTTGCTCCATGAGGTAATTGGTCTAGGTATCATGGTATGTGTCATTTTTTATCATTATAACCTTTAGATATATGCATTTTACTCCTTTTATTTCTGACGACTGCTTGGATCTTACATTAACCCACTTGACCATGGTTGGGGGGATTGATAGGGTACCCTAGCAAGCTTGTACCCATAGGTTTTGGTTTTTCATTGGGGGGAATTTTGAAGGGCCATCATCCGCTCATTTGCCCCATTCCCCTAGTCTGGATATTAGGATGATCTGTATTTGGGGTTACACCTTATCTCGTGGGAAGAAGGGGATAAAGGCCCAGAAGGTAAAAGTAGCTGGTAAAAGTTAAAATCCATAAAAATGAAACCTAGAGATGCCTCACCCAGGGGTCCCCGAGAAGGCAATAAAAGGTCTCTCAGCAAGAAAATAAGAGGGATCCGAAGAAAAATAACAAAATAAGACCTAGCCAAGAGGATAGGGGGTCTCATCATGAGCCAACCTATTATGTTCACGGGCACCTAGCAGTATGACATTGCCATTATCTGGTTACCACGCCAAGGAAGTGACCTTTGGTTGCATGGACAAGGGGGTCTCATAACGAGCCAGCCTTATCATCTCTATGAAAGTGCTTGTGGGTAACACTGTCAGCACTGGTCACCATGCCAAGGCAGTGTCCTCTATTTATACCTTGAAATAATAAGAAAAATAAATAAAGAAAAGAAAGAATAAAGGCAATAAAGGGCTTTGAGAGAATTGCATCCATGACGGGTACAACTCGCCTTCTACAAAGGCACCCACAGGTAATATCGTACATCCCGATATTTCACTCTACCTGTGTGTCTGGACATCCCTTAACCACATCACCTTGTGTTACATGGCTTGGATGATATCCTCTGCACACTTTCCTTTTCTTATGGATGCTGGCCCAATAGGGCATTTTATCTTTTTCTTCAGCTTTGTATAGTAGGTCATTGTAATATCTTTGAGCTATTGAATGATATATCAAGGGTTTTATGCATGTATTTGATAAAATTAGTGATGAAATGTGATTGACATTGCTATGATCCCTATGACAAATGAACCCATGGAGAGCGAAGTTTTTGATGTGCAGGACCATGCCCGATGGACAGGTACCTGTTGGACCGGTACACATGGGGAGATGATTAGCTCGGACATCCATAGGGATGAAGAGTCCATCAGATGGTTACTGGGACCCCATCATGGGCAGAGACATGACAGTGATTGGATGAGCCTTTGCACATGAGAAGAAGAAGGGCGTTCCACCTGGGACACTTTGGTTGAGCCAAGCCCAGGGGGGTTGACCCACTTCAAATGGAACGTTTTCCTTTTGATGACCAAGATATCACCCAGGATGTCTTGACGTCTCCTTGAGCATGTAGTAGTTTGACAGGACGACTGGAACATGTGGAAGCTTGGAGGAGCCCAAGAAGGGCCAACGTCTAACTTCTGGATGTTGGACTAGCCCCAAAAGGGCCTAACGTCTCCCTCAAAGGGACTTGACATCTCACTTTTTTCTCATTTAGGTCTTTTACTTAGCATTTAATGTAAAAATAGTATGATTTTGGTTTGTAGCCTTGTCGACTATTTTTAATGACCTAATTTTAATTATAGGTCATGATACACTATATATTGAGGATGTTTTTCCCTCATTTGAACATAACACACAACTCACTCTCTTGTGAGCTTTGATTTTTGTGCCCTACTTGGGTATTTGGTCTTTTGAAGGAAGCGCACTTGTTGATGGAAGGATTTTCTTGGCATGTTTTTCATTTCTCTTGAAGGAAGGTTTACAACTAGGGTTTGCATATGCTTTTCATCATGATATGTAAGTGTTTTTCTTACAAAACTTCTTAATTGAATGGTTGTAGGTTTACATTCTTGCATTTACTTATAAATTTGTTGATTTTAAAACCCTAGGTGACAAGCACACAAGTAGGTCCTTTTTTCATGTCCTCTTAGAGAGAAATATTCAGCCATTGAAGGAGGAAGAAAGAGCCTAGCCTTTGCTACACTATTCTCACTTCTTCCCTTAAGCTAGCTTTAATTTTAAAGGTTAAAAGAAGGGTGATGTCCCGGGCCTAGGTTATCTACACCTAGGGTCATCCATCTTCTAGGGTTTTAGTGATAGAGACTTACCATTGCAACACTCTCCCTCACTTGATCCTCTTGTTTTATCTGTTCTCATATGCTATCCATTTTGCCAAGTTTGACCTAAAGAAAGAGGAAAGAGCATGAGGCCTTGCTTAAGCAACACGGGAGTGAGCCTCTTTCCCCTAGGGTTTTGATTCTAGGGCCCTGCCATTGTAGCACTCTAGAACCCTTCCCTCTTGTCTTTAGCCTATTACTCCTTCAACCTTGCATCCTCTCCTTGAATGACTCCATATTCCCTTAGGCACTGATCTTAGACACACAACTTTGAAGTGGTAGTGCTCAAACCAACTCTCAAAACTTTAAATTTTGAAACCCTAACTAACTAGCTAACCCTAACTAGGCTGACGTCACAGTTGGTTATTCCATCTTGATGCAACAAATTTTGATAATGAGCAATTAGATGATGGTTAAAGGCATTTATTGAGTAAATGATTGATTAAATATATTGTTTGCTACATCATCTCAATAGTTATTGGTGAATTGATACTTGTACATTGCTATATTGATAAAACGTTGATCTCATTAATATATGTTGTTTCATTGCTTATATATTATTGTCAGATAGTCACATGAAGTACTAACCCATTGAATTATAGCATGCATATATTATTTGTTATTGTCTTGTTCCAGGCAGGTGTTCTCATCTGGGCATACACTTCGTTTATTGACTGATTAGCCGGACTTTCTGACCTTGGTGGCCAGGGATGATTTTAAGGATGGAAATTTGTTTTAAAATGTAGAAACCTTGGCGAATATTACTAACCCTTCATATGCCAACTATAAATGTTTGGAGATATGTTTTTTAAAATATTCAAATTTCTAAGTATTTTATATATTTTTTATAAAATTTTGGCGATTTTTAAGGTAAACTAATTTTATCCTATAGAATTTGGGTGAATCATTTTTAAAATAGCGAATCTCGTTTTTGGAAAAACCATGGAAAATTAGCCCACGAGCGAAATTTAGCCCCTAAAATCATCTTTTTTGGTGGCAATCTTTGAGGAGGAACTTTTTCCTTGTCCTTTATACTTCAGCCTCTTCAAAACCCCAGATTATCAGGGACATCTCCCCTGGGTTAACCTCCCTAAATAGAAAGAACCTCCCCATTGAGGTGACATTGGGTGGGGTAGATTCTTGTTTCACCAGTTTGGCCTCTATCCTTTAGCCCTTTTGACCCAGATACAAACTGTGCGATAACAGTCCTATATGTTGTATGACATTGGAAAAAAGGTCCCCAAATTGACCAGTTCCCCTCTCCTAGAGAGGTCGATCAATAAGTAGATGTCCTCTACCATTGGGGTCAGTGACTGGCCCTCTAGAATGAATGCCTCTGCATTGAGATGCCAATAGTCTACCAAATGGTTCAGTAATATTCGTTGTGCCTTCATGAATGGACATTAGAAAAAAATCCACATGCCACAGTGTTTCAACATATCAATGGCCCTGGGATCCTCCTTCACTAAGAAATTGCATTCCTCATGTTATATTTCTCGCTAATGCACATACATCCTATTATAAAAAAATTAGAGAGGATTAGCCACTTATTTCATTATTTTTGGAACATTAAAGGAGGTGTATGTGGGTTTCCTTTAAGACAGTAACGTATGTACGTGAGATAAGTATTACTTTTCCTATGTACATACATGGGTTGAGCATGGACATCCAACGTACACATAGATGCGACCCTTTTAAAAGGGCACACACCTCCTAAACATAAAATGAAGTATCAAAGGAAACATCAAATTGAAAGAGAGGATGATTTGTACTTATTTGGTCCAAGTGTGAGGGTTTTTCATCCACCATAGCTCCATGAATTTGTGGTACCTTTTTGGTTATTTTCCAAATTACAATGGTTAAAATGAGTTGTCCACCTCTATGTATATACTGTTTTGGCCTTTTTTTTCCTAATTTGGTGCCCTTTTCCCCCTTTCTTTACTTGGTGGCTACTTAAGTTCTATTTTGAGATATATTTGGGTCATTCCGATGAACTTGTTCTTTTAGTTTGGTGTTTTTCTTGAGATGTGTTACACTTATTAAATCCCATGGTAAAAGTTGTTTTTTCAACTATTGCATATAGGATAGGTTTTCACCCCATGCATTTTGCATATTGTTGACTTTTTCTCTTTTCCATAGGATCGATCCCACCGAAGTGTGACACAAAACCTTCTCAGCTTCTTTAAAAGTGTCTTAATTAGGTGGTAGAGCCTTCCTCTACATGGATGCCCTAGGTAGATCCTTTGTTTCATTTTGGTGTCCATGATGTGAGTTTTTCCATAGGCTTGGGAGTCCTTTTTAGTCCTACCATGATTATGTATTGAAGCCTCATTCTTCTTTCTATTCATCATTCTTAGATTTACCCACAAGACTCCCTTAAGAGCATGGTTTGTTGTCTTTCAAGCTCACTTAAACTTTGAGAGAAACATATAATGAGATTTCATTTATTATTTTCGATCTCTTCTATATTACTTAAGAAAAGAAGCTCCCTCTGGAGTCTTCTTTAAGCCCTTTTCAGACTCTCTAAAATTGAAAATATTTCCAAGCAATCTTGTTTCCCTTCATGCTCACCAAAATCAAAATTGAAGGCACATTTTTCTGGCGGTATTTTACCCCTTTTTCGGTCCAGATGGTTAATTTATGAATAAAGTTATTCCCTAGTAGCTTCAGTTCTCTAGGAGAGTATTCTCAGGCATACTTTTAACCTTTTTTTAGGCACGAGGGACTAAATTTTTGAAAAAGGGACATTCTCGTTGGTTTTTGTTTATCTCTTTTTCGATCCTTGGAGATTCCTTATGAAAAAGGAACCCCCTATGAGTCTATAGTTAATCTCTTTTCAGACTCCCTAAATATGAAAACATCGTAGAGTGACCTTGTTCCTTTCACTCACATTAATTGGTTTAGAGAGAACATCTATTTAGCATAGGTTTAACCCTTTTCTGGCTAATAGATTATCCAGGAGAAAGGTATGCCTTGGGAGACCTGTCTCTCTGGGAGAGTTCTCCTAAGCTATATGTTATACTTTTTTGGGGTAAGGAGACTAAACTCAGAAAAAGGTTGCGATTCCATAGTTAAGTGCTTTTCAGACTCCTTAAAATTGAAAATATAACCAAGTGATCTTGTATCAATCACACTCACTAAAATGGTATTGAAGAGACTTCCTTTCAATATAATTTTAACCATTTTTCGAACCGACTGGACTAATTATGAAAAAGGAACACTTTGCAGTCGTCTTTTAACATTTTTTAGAATATCTAAACGTGAAAAACCACCGAGCTTACCTTCTCTGGGCTCGTAAAACTTCACATGGAAGGATTCATGTTGTGTCATAATTAATCACATCACATGTCTCATCCTTGCATCTTTGGACTAATGTCAGCTCCATGTTTCTATCAACTAATCCTTCAAGGAATTCCTTAAACACAAACCTTGTAGCTCTTTTTCCTTGCGATCTAACACCTTGACCCATGGAGAAATTTTTCCTGAGTGTCCTTATCCTGCACATGTCTCCTTGCATTAACTATCAATATGTTCTATGTGCTTGGAACTAGTTTCCTTTCCCACGACATTCATTCCTCCTTTGTAATGTAGCATTCTTTTATTCCTTTTCAAGCTTGTTAAAAATTTGTAAAAGACAAAAAAATCAAATATTCCAAAAAGAGGGGACGAGATATACATTCTCTTTTTTTGGCAACAAGATAGTCTCCCTTGGAAAAAGAACATACTTTCTCTTGTTCTCCAAGCATTGGGATCTAGTATAACCTTAGGAAGTTGTTCTCACTACATAGATTTGTGTCCTCCTCCATTTGGTTACTCTTCCAAACATATGGAGAGTTTGTGGTGCCTCTTGTATCACAGACTTATGTCAATATTACACTTCCTAAGTCTCATCATTTTGTTGTGATTTTTTCCAAGGGAAGTTTTATCCAACTTCAATCGGCCATTCTGTAGTTTATCTCTTGAAATTCATGAGTCGACCATCCCAAGAGTCCAGTCAAGTTCAGATTCACAATCAATGAAGTTTTGTGCCTAATGATCGAGATCCTCCACTCTTCCCCCGACGACATGTCGAAGACCTTAGGGTAGTGAGTCTTACACTCCTATTGTACA
Organism: Picea sitchensis; assembly: GCA_010110895.2. Classification (NCBI taxonomy): domain Eukaryota; kingdom Viridiplantae; phylum Streptophyta; class Pinopsida; order Pinales; family Pinaceae; genus Picea; species Picea sitchensis. The sequence continues at coordinate 41,516 of SNQJ01S0006056.1, forward strand.
CTTACCTGATTTTTGAATATCTTGAAGTTCTTTCTCGAGTTATGAAGCTCCTCATCTCCATCTTCAGGCATCAATGCTTCTTGAAGATGCATATTATATAGTACTTGTATATGTTCAAATGATTTTGAGATGTAGCTCTATTATGTATTTCTTGCAGCTACACTTTATATATAAATTTATATGACATGGATATGCAGTGTACTTGATTGGATGCCATGATTAGTTCATCCCGAGCATGCGTATGCCTGCCTCAGAGAGATTATCATTTTTTTGTAGATGGAATGCTCCTGAGATCTGGTCCCAGGTTCACTCGACTTCGTTCCTTCCCACTAGTAAAGATATTGTAATGTATTTCAACCATCATTTTCTCTTCTCACCTCACACATTAGGGGTCATATGTTATAGTCCAAAAATTCCCTACCTATGCATATATGGCATTGTCCTTTCCACTTACATAATTTTCCAAATTTTTGTTGAGACTTCTTCTTAAAAAACTATTTTTTGGAACATGTACACACCTTGATGAACTGATAGCCTGCATACACATGCGAGCTGCATACTAGTTATCCCATGTACATACACAAGCTGCATGCTGGTTAACTTGTGTTTACCTCCAAAAATTGCAAAAAATATAAAATTGAAATAAATTCGGTGGATTTTATGGGATATCGAGGGTTTTCCAACTATTTTACCCATTGTAGCTCGTCCCCAAACCGAATAACCATATTTTTCTCATATAAAAAAATGTCTCAGGGTCCTATTTACAACAACAAGCAAGAGAACAAGTAAACTCTGCCAAAATACCTTTCCCTTTTTAGCCCAAGTTTTGCATCCCTTTCTGAGATTTGGCCTCAACATTCCCCTCCAACCCTTTCTCCTTATACAACCCTTTCTCTTTTCCTAAGAGATCAGTTGGTTGTGAGAGGAAAGCATGGGAATGTTTAGCTTAGAGAAACAATAGAGGATCCCAGACCTGGTTCATGGAGTGTTTTCCGAAGAAGGTTGTAATCTTTCTGATTTTGATATTGAATAAAAGAGTTATTTCTTGTTCCAAAACATTGTGTTTTTATGCTTTTCTTGATTTATGCATTTATGTTTGTATCTTAATATTGAAAGTGATAAGTAGAGATCGTATACATTGTAGCATTGTTTTCCTAATATTTTGCAGGTCATATTTGGGAGGAGACCCACAATCTAGGAAGCTGCAAAGGTGAAAGAGGTCTACACCAGCCACAAGGACCAAAGGTTCACCTACTGACCTTCTTTCCTCTTTCTTGTTTTCTAGTTTAGATAGTTTTGAGTAGCTTAGGAATAGAATTGTCTTTTAAGGGAAGTTAGTGAAATGCCTATACCTCGACCCAATATAGGGGGATTTTCCCAACTAGTAGAGGTCTCAAGTTCAATTCTCACCCCTATTTACCCATGCTTCATGCTTGTGGGATGTGTGGATGCACCTGGAGGTTATAGTAGTAGCAGTTGGGAATCGACCCTGTGTCATGCGAGTACGAGAACCACCCAAGTTGTCGTTTTTGTCAGTAAACAAAAATAAAATAAACTAATACATCAAATAATAAAGCAAATAATACATTACTTAAAGTATTAATACATTACTTAAGTATTAATACATTAATTTATAATGTAATGTATTAAAGTAAGGTGTTAATTAAAAAATAAAAAAAAATTCCGAGGTAATATCTCACGGGAAACCACCAAGTACTTCCGCACTTCGTGGATGGTAAACAAGGTAAATTGTTAGCCATGATGTCCATGGCAAGCCTAACCCAAGGGGGAACAAGAGATTTGAACCCGTGACCTCCTCTGCTGGGGATAGATTCACGTTTGGCTCAGAACCGCTTGAGATAACCCTTAGGGATTTGAAAAATTTAAGGACATGGGGGTGGGCTTTGATCCACTTATGTGTGCATGGGTCATGATACCATTTAATATAATATATCTGGGTGAAATCACACATTCAACCACTACCTCAAGGTGCCCCCATGGCTCCACATAAATCCCTCACAGGAATTGAACCATGCCCAATGCTGAAAAACTCGCTTTCCACCATTGGATCCAACCCCTTTGTTTGATCTATAATGGTATGTGTTTTGATATATTTGCAGGTAAGATTATTCTAGATGGATAGTACATGTCATGTCATTTTTGGTGGTATGTGGAACATCACATAACTCCTCACGGTTAGAGAGTTATGGCCATGTGAAGTTGTAGAACCCTCATGAGTCATCTAGAAGCCCCAAAAGGTCAAAGTAGTCAAAGTGTTTGCAAAGAATAAATTATTTAGATAATAAAGTGAAGTGATGACTGTACTGTAAGTAAAAGATGATGCAGAAGAAATTATTTAAATAATAAAGTTAATGGATAACTTACTAATTATGGAAAGTGGTTAAGTTAAGTGGACAAGTGGTTAGAAGTGGCTTAACCCTAAAATAAGGAAAACAGGTTAAGATGGTAAAAAGGTAACTATAATGTACCTCAAAATTTGTTAGATTTTTTTTTTTTTGTCTTAGGGACATTAATCTCCATTTCCTTAATAGATTCGTAATTAAGAGAAAGTTTCATTTTATATCCATTTCTAAACTCTGGTAAGTTTTCTTATGGTCCGATTATCAATGGTGACAATTCTATCCCAACTTAACACATATTGAACATAGTTCCTAGAATGGGAAAACTCCACATTCTAACATTTCCCTTTAGATATAAAGTTATGATATCATTCATATACATATATATATATATATATATATGTGCATTATAATAGCCTTAGGACTTATGGTCCTAAACCCTCCTCTAAGTAATACACTTCTATACTTGCGCGCAAGGTTAATCTCATCTAACTAATCGAAGAGAGATTGTATACCATGCATAACATATTGGGTTAGGGGTGATACACCTTGACAAAGTGTTGATGGTTAACATAAGATATTTTCTTTTAAAGGCCAACATTATTGAAATGAAACCCTTGTAATTTAATAGTTGGGTAAAGATCTTCCAGTCATAATCGACTTAAAGGTTTTTGGTTAATAAAATTCTACGCTAACAGTTCATTTAACTCTACCTAATATGAACGATGTCTCACTAAGTCTCAATTGAACGGTCTGCTAACTGTAATGAAATAGTTGTAGTGAACGTGTTCCAAATAGTCGTGTCATGAAGGGACTGTTATTAACTTTGTGATTTTCTTGATGTGGAAAGAATGGTTTACTTGTAAGAAAGGAGTTAAATATATGCACCTGCTATTAATGGGTTCCCATGTGTTCGAGTTTTTATGGATTTCACCTGACATTTCCTTCAATCTAATCACGCCAACTCTGCCCCATCACATGGCCAGACCAACCTTCGTACCCTCGGCATTTAATATCTATAGAAAGGGTTTCTCTTAGGTTTAAGCGAGTTTTTTCCTTTGTCATTGTGAATCCCTCCAAATGGCTTTGAATGTTATTTCCTTAGCATGGGAGACTGTCGACTTGGAGGTCATTACCCGGTGGAACACACAACATTATTCATCTTCCTTGGTAAGTTTAAGATGTTACTGTAATTTAAGTAATAGAGTGGAGTTTCAGAATTTTGTTAGAGTGAAAGTAATATTCGTTCTCTAACTCTTGTTATAACTTTAGATTAAATCCTCCCCTTATCGTTATTCCTTGTCATCTTTCTGGATTGTACTCACTCCTGTATAAGTTGGATTATTTGGTTGTTTCGGTCTCAATCTCTCTGAAGGTCTCAACATTCCACCTCCTTGTTCTGATTCACAGAATTTACACTTACAAAGTTTTCGTGTGGAATTTCAATTCTAGGTTTTTGTTATTTCCCTATTATTGTCATTCTTTACAATCCCTTTGTTGATGTATGTTGAGGCCTGGTGTTCCACTTTTGTGAGTCTATACAGGGTTTTAATCTGGAGTTGAATGTTCACACTATGTATAGCATATTATATTGCATTTTCTTTCTTTCTCTTTATAAAGGATGAGTCCACCCTTTTGTAATTTTCATCAGACCCTTGCCTAGTCTTTACAAATATAATGCTTCCTTAATGGCTATTTCATTCTTGTCTGGTACATTTAAAAACATGACTTCTATGTTTTCGAACAGTTCATTAAAAATAAACTATAACATATAATGTTGTGTTTGTGGAAATTCTTGGATTAAGTATATCTCTTACTGTCATTATCGTGGTCTCCAATTAGTATCTGCCATTTGAAGTCTGGTAAAAATTCAGCAGAAGATTAAATCTGTATTTATTGTTGATTTATAAATACCCTCTGCAATATAGATAGTCGGTTCAGGGAAGGTTTTAATCTAAACGTTTACGTGTAGCATTTGTTTTTTTTTTACACTATGCCTTCATCCTGCTCGCACGACATGTTTTATACAATTTGTATTTTAAATGTTAGCATTGTTGTTCATTTCATTTCATAAAGAAATTGATTATATGTTTTGGTGCCAAAACTAATGATGGGACCCTGTTGTTGAGAGGGTACCCATCAGGAATTCTTGGACCATCCTCTCCTCGGCCTGGGACTTCTATCAAACCAAATAACAACAAGGGAAGGACGCCAGATCTCAAGTTATAAGTTAAGTAGCACTCTGAAAAAAAATCCTTTTTTCATTTATCATTCTATTAAAATTTTCACCCATCTTACTTCTGTTATATAATACTAATGTAAATTTGTAAATTCCTTGTAGGGATTTCGACCGTGCACAAATCCGAATGTAGGCTCCTGTCAGCTGTGCAAAATGTATTCAGGTTTCAATTCATTTCTCTTATAGGAGTGCCCTAGGTTTTTTTATGAACCGATACAATTCTAAACCAGAAGTTTAACATCGTGGTGAAAGAGTCCATTCGACATATAGCCCAATCTTTTATCTTTGTATTTTAAAGATTAAATCAGAATGCATAAGGATCATAATCTTATTATTGTGTAACTGATTTAATTGCACAATTTAGAATATGGTTGTACTTGAAGAGTTGTATATTCAATTTAGGGTGGAAATGCGAACAATCAATTCTTGTAGAGCAATAGATCTATTATATGAATGGATCTTGAATGGACATCAACATGCATCTATGAACAATTATTCTGTTTTGATTCTTTTCTTTGTATCTTAAGGAGAATTTGGATGATTCCTTTAGTCCTATAGCTTTACTCTTTTCACACTATCTCGGATTCTCATTTATTATTTGTTAGTCTATTCATTTACCTTTCATAGTAATTTCTTTTCAGGTCTGTCATTTTGATTTTTGTATACTATTTACTTTCTGTTGTTATATATTATAGAAATCCCACTAAAACTTAGTTGGACTGTTGTCTTTGATTGTATTTTAATATCTGGTGTGTCTATAGTCTGAACTTATAGTCATGCGTTGCATGGAAATAAACTTATGTATTTTCGAAGATTTATATTCCTTCAAATCAAATCTCAACGAAAATAGAAAGATAGGATATCAACTTCTGTGCATGCATATATGTATATATATTTATATACTATATATATATAACGCTATATGAATATTCAATGTTATCCTTACCTCACATCGATTTTATGTGAGTGTTATGACCCTGTATAATTATTTACAGAAATATATGAGTGTATAATTAATTTCTATTATGTTCTTATATAAACACAGGATTTATACTATTCGAAAATAGATTCAGACTGATTTGGTTTTAAAACTCGAAACGTTCCAGCATGTTCGTATGCTTCTGATTCTACTCAAAGTTTGGATGTATAGGCAATTTTTAATCGAAGTATAAAATTAAATCGGCAAGGAGTTTATCCTAAGTTTGTTCCCAACCATTCGTAGTTTATCTCTCAACCATAAAGCACACAGTATTATACTAACTCTACTCTTTCAGTCATTTAAATCAAATGATTCTTAACTAAAAGGAAATTCAACAGAAATAATTCACCCAACAATGTATAGATGTATCATGATAGACATTTAAAACGAGAGATATATAATCAGAAAAGAGTAGATGAACATATCTGAACCAGTTCATTGAAAGACAAAGGGAAAAACCAAGTTCCTCCCAACCTTAGAATGGAACAACTAATGTCACTTGTTCCATTCACCCCCTATCCTGACCATGAATCCATGAGGGTGAACTCAGAACTACCCTCAACAATATTCCTTTCACTTTGGTAACTTATCCTTGCCTCACAATCAATAAAAATCAGTGTTCCTAACAAGAAGAGATAATTATCCTCCTTCCATCATACTAGACAATGTCTTGCCTCCTCCCATATGCTATATATGAAAAGCCATTTTTGCCTAGGTATTTTCCCCCCTTCATAATTTTTGTGGATTTCAAAATCCATGATTTTCAAGGGCTTCCCATGGCCAAATTATTGATTTGCCACTTGTAACAATCAGCCCTAAGGTAGTTCCAACATGTTCCCCACTCATGGAGTCATGGTCAACTGATTTTTAACATGGCTATTCCATTTGTCCATAAAAAATAATTATAAAATATTATGTTTCATACAAGTTTCATAGACAGATATTTAGTTGGGTCAAATCAGATCTCTGCCCAACAGTCATAATCATCAATTACAATTAATTAAATTCAAAATTCATAATTTCCATAAATGGAAAAAATTTTCCAATTTTGAATTTACCAAAAACAGAAACAATTTTCCTAAGGAATTTCATATTCAAAAAATAATTTATTTTTGGGGATGTTACATCCATTCCCCCTTCAATAAAACACTATCCTGAGTGTTCATTCCTTTCTTGGAACATGATTGGATGATATTTATGCAAATCTCCCTCCAACTCCCAAGTGGCCTCCTCAAGGATAAACTGCTTCCATTGCACTTTTACCTAGGAGACAACTCTGTTCTGAAGTGCTATTTCTCTCCTATCCAGAATGCGCAGAGGTTCCGCTTGGAACTCGCCTTCTGGTTCCACCTGCACCAAGTTCCAATCTATCATATGAGTAGGGTCATGAACATAATTATTTAACAAAGAAACATGAAATACATTATGGATTTTTAGATTGGAAGGAAGTGCAAATTGGTATGCTACGGGTCCAATTCGAGCTAAGATATCGAAAGGCCAACAAAACCTGGGTGCCAATTTGGCACAGTTCCCTAGATTTAGTGAAATTTTTTGGGCTTTGACTTTTAAATAGATGTGGTCTCCAACTTGAAATTCCAAGTGTCTTCTTTTCTGGTCTGGGTAACTTTTTTGTCTGTCCTGTGCCTCTTTTAGGTTCTGTTGTACTTTTCTTACCATGCTCTCCATTTCCTAGAGCATCTCTGGTCCAACCATGAGTCTGTCAATTGGGTTATCCCAACTAATTGGATTCGTACACTTTATGTCATACAGTACCTCAAAAGGGCTCATTTTAGTCGAAGTTTGGTACCCATTATTGTATGCAAATTCTACCAAGTGCAGGTAGTCTTCCCACTTACTTGGTTTTGTTCTTACGTACATGCAGAGCATATCTTCTATGATTTGGTTTGTTCGTTCAGTCTTTCCATCCGTTTATGGATGATAAATTGTGTTGGAATTCAAGTTAGTATTTAACCCTCCAAACAATTATTTCCAAAAAGCAGATGTAAATTTTACGTCTCTATCCGAAATCACCATTTTAGGAATACCATGCAGTATAAAAATTTCTTTCTTGAATATTTCAACGATGTTAATAGATTTAAAAGTAGAGTTTACAGGAATAAAGTGTGTAGACTTACTAAGTTTATCGATTACCACCATAATTGAATCATTTTGATTCTGAGTTCCAGGAAAACATGTAATAAAGTCTAGTGATATAGTCTCCCATTTCCATTCTGGCACAGGTAAGAGCTGCAACAGACCAGCTGGATGTTGGTGTTCGGATTTTACCTGCTGACAATCTTGACACTTAGCTAAGTATTATTCTATTTCGACCTTCATATTGAGCCAATAGAATAACTTTCATAGTGTTGCTATCATTTTCTAGTATCCTGGATGACCAGAATATGGTTTCTTATGAACTTCATCCAAAACTGTTAACTTTAACTCTGTCGAATCTGGTATGTATAGTCTTTTTTTGAATCCTAGTAGACCATTTCTGTCCACACTCAGATCTGTTTTGTCTTAATTTTTTGTAGTGCTCTGAAATTCTTCCATTGTTTTAGTGTGATTTTCATCATTATTACCTACAATCTTTATCCTCTGTCCAAGATCTCTTTCTGCCATGCTAATGTTTATTTCAAACAACCCATGAACTCTTCTCCTCAAAGCATTAGCTACTTTATTTCCCTTACCCTTGATATGTGTTACCTCAAAGTCAAATTCCCTCAAGAAGGCTAGCCATATTTCTTTCTTTGCATTAAGGTCTGGCTGACTAAACAAAAATTTCACACCGTTGTTGTTAGTTAATAACAGAAACTTGTTGCCCATTATGTAGTGTCACCACATATTTAAGACGTGTATTACAACTGCCAACTCTAAGTCATGAGTGACATAGTTTCGTTCATGTTCCTTTAGTTTTCGAGACTCATAACAAATAACCTGCCCTTCTTGAGTCAGGACACCACCTAGTCCTTCTTTACTCGCGTCTACACAGACGATGAAGTCTTTGTCTGGGTCTGCTACCTTTAAAATGGGTGCGGTTGTTAATAATTCCTTTAACTTATTAAAACTGTCTTGACATTTTTGTGACCAGTTGAACTTGGTTCCCTTTTTTTGTAGTGATGTGATACGGTATGCAATTTTGGGAAATCCCTCTATAAATCTGCGGTAATATCTGGTGATTCCCATGAATGACCGGATGTCCGCTACATCCTTAGGAATCGGCCATTCCATGATGGCTCTTATTTTCTCTGGGTTGACTACAATGCCTTCTGCAGAAATTACATGCCCTAGGTATTGTATTTTCTTCTGATAAAAGTCACATTTATCGAATTTAGCATACAGTTGGTGCTTCCTTAAAGTATGAAGAACTATCCTTAAGTTTTCTTTGTGTTCTTCTTCTATTTTAGAATATACTAGAATGTCATCAATAAATGCCAACACAAACTTGTCCAAGTACTGACTGAAAATGTTGTTCATTAAACACATAAACATGGTTGGAGCGTTAGTGAGTACGAAAGGTATAACCAAAAATTTGTAATGTCCATATCTCATTCGAAAAGATGTCTTACTTATGTCCTCATCTTTTATTCTAACCTAGTGATAACCAGATCATAAATAAAATTTCGAGAAAATCTTTTCCCCGCCTACTTGATCGAACAAATCATTTATCCTAGGTAAGGGGTACTTGTTCTTAATAGTCATTTTGTTTAATTGTCTGTAGTCGATGCATAATCTCATAGTTTTGTCTTTCTTTTTCACAATGAGGACTGGTGCTCCCCATGGTGAAACACTCGGTCTGATATATTCTTTGTCCAATAATTCTTGTAGTTGAATTTTTTGTTCTGTTAATTCCGAAAAGCTCATTCGGTAAGGTGCTTTTGAGATATGAGCTGAACCAGGTAATAGGTCGATAGAAAAGTCTATCTCCCTTCATGGGGGTAATTCATTTATCTCATCAACAAACACATCTCTGAAATCATGCAAAATGGAAAAATCCTCCAAGTTGGGTTTATTTCCTTTTTCTAACAGGTTTGTTACTTGGATGGCATAAACTTGACAACCCTTTCTCATGCATTTTTTGAATTGCATTGTTGAAATCTGTCTAACTGAGACTGGTTTTTGTATACCTTGAACTATCCTAGCAGTGTCATTTTTGTCTTTATACTTAAATGATTTTTCATAACAATATAGCACTAATTTATTCTTTTCTAACCAATCCATTCCGATAATTACATAATAAGATCCTAATGGTAGAATGTTTAGACTTTTCTTTATGTTTTGACTACCTAAACTGAACTCATAATCAAAAATAAAGTCGACAACTTTTCTTTTCATTCCTGTTGCTAGTTGTACCATCCAAGATTTTGTGTGTCTTGTTTTCTTAAGTTTATTTGACTCCACTATACCAGGAGTGATATAACTTAATGTAGCTCTAGGATCAATTAAAACAGAAATTCGAGTGTTATTGATTTCACCTTTAATTTCCACCATGGAGGACTGGTGGTCATCTTGCCGACCATCCATGACTGCATTGATCCGATGTAAGATTCTGCCTACATCCCCTACTATAGAGGCTTACTATAAATTGTGAACAATAGTTATGTTTTCTGAATTCAAATGTGGACAATTCCTCCTTAGATGAGGTTCTCCACATTCCCATCATTTTAACTGTTCACAAGGGATGTCCCCAAACTTCTTTGTTCCCAGATTTATCGGTTTCCCACCTCCTTGCATGTTTGAGTTGTTGGAGTGAAAATATTTCCTTGGAATGTTTTTTTTTGCCTTCTGATAAGGATTTGGCTAGTATCCCTTCTTCTGCTGGTTCATTCGGTCTTGTTCCTTATCTTGCCAAGCCTTGGGAAATTCTGACTAATGTTTGTATTGGTCGTAGCACATTCAGGCTTTCCTGAATACTTCACTCAAGGACTTGGGATTATCAAATTCAATTGTGTCCTTGTAGGACTGTGGTAAATATCTTAGGAACCATTGGATTTTCACTTTATCCTCCCGGATATAAGGTACAAACCTTAGTAATTCTAGGAATTTTTTTATCAGATCTTCCATAGCCATTTGACCAAGTCGTAGCTCATAAAATTCTTTGGTTTTTCTTTCATAGTAAATTTCATATAGGTATTGTTTCTTAAAGTATTTTTTAAAGTATGAACATTCCATCTGTTTCTCTTTTAGGCCCTTGGCCAATTTCAGGTCTTGCCACCAAATGTTGGCTTTTCCTTTCAGATTATAGATGGCCATTCTGACCTTCATATTGTTGGAATAGTTGCATATCTGGAAATACTTCTTGATGTCTAATAACAATGCTTCAGCTTCCTCCCCTGTTCTGGATTCTCCATGAAAGGTAGATGGTTTGATTTTCTTAAATTCTCCCTCAAGGTGATCCACCTGTTTTCTTTTTTCTGTCTGTTTTTGTTTTATCTTCAACTAGAGGTGTACCTTTAGATGAGTTGTCCCCTTTCTCTACTTCAAGACTAGAATTATTGGAGGCCATTTTACTAACCTCTTCTTCCTGTTTATCATCCTTTGAGGTTTCTTTGTCACTATACTTCGCAACAAGACTTCATTTATTTCCTTCTGTTCATGCTATGCCTTTTTCAGTTTCTCGTTGTCTTCTTTGAAAACCTGCAAATCAACAATGATATTTCTCATCATTTCCAGAACTTCGGTAGGTGAGCTTCTGTCACTATTCTGTCTATGATCTTCAAGAGGTCTTTGTCCAAGATTCTCCTCAAGTCTGATTTCTGCTTCATCCTGGGCTGCCATGATTAACGCAAAACAAAAAAGAGTTTTATGTTTGTAATAGTAATGGTTTGTTAGTTTTACATAGACATAAATATGTGATAAGTAATTGATTTGGCTCTGTTCAAGGTCCAAGTGTTGTAACCTTTGATCTGATACCATATGTAATGTACCTCAAAATTTGTCATAATTTTTTTTTTGTCTTAGGGAAATTAATCTCCAATTCCTTTAATAGATTCATAATTAAGAGAAAGTTACCTTTTATCTCCATTTCTAAAATCTGGTAAGTTTTCTAATGGTCCGATTATCAATGGTGACAATTCTATCCTAGCTTAACACATATTGAACAGAGTTCCTAGAATGGGCAAACTCCGCATTCTAACATTTCGCTTTAGATCTAAAGTTATGATAACATTCATATGTGTGTGTGTGTGTGTGTGTGTGTGTGTGTGTGTGTGTGTGTGTGTGTGTGTGTGTGTGTGTGTGCGCATTATAATAGGCTTAGGACTTATGTTCCTAAACCCTCCTCTAAGTAATACACTTCTATACTTGTGTGCAAGGTTAATCTCATATAACTAATCGAAGAGAGCTCGTATAACATGCATAACATGCATGTACACCTTGGCGAAGTGTTTATGTTTAACATAAGATATTTGATATTTCTTTTCAAGGCCAAAGTCATCAAAATGAAACCCCTGTAATTTAATAGTTGGGTAAAGATATTCCAGTCATAATCGACATAAAGGTTTTTGGTTAGTACACTAACAGTTCATTTAACTCTACCTAATCTGAACGATGTCTCACTAAGTCTTAATTGAATGGTATTCTAACTGAAATGAAATAGTTGGAGTGAACGTGTTCCAACTAGTCGTGTCACAAAGGGACTATTATTAACTTCGCGATTTTCTTGATGTGGAAAGAATGGTTTACTTGTCAGAAAGGGGTTAAAGCTATGCACCTGCTATTAATGGGGTCCTGTGTGTGTGAGTTTTGATGGTTTCACCTAACCCATCCTTCAATATAATCATGTCAACTTTTCCCCATCACATGGGCAGACCAACCTTCGTACCCTCAACATTTCATCTGTATACCAAGGGTTTCTCTTAGGGTTAAGCGAGTTTTTTCATTTGTCATTGTGAAGCCCTTCGAATGACTCTGCATGTTATTTCCTTAGCATGGGAGATTGTCGACTTGGAGTTCGTTACCCGGTGGAACAAACAACGTTATCTGTCTTCCCTCGTAAGTTTAAGATGTTACTGTGATTTAAGTAATAGAGTGGAGTTTCAGAATTTAGTTACAGTGAAATTAATATTCGTTCTATAACTCTTGTTATAACTTTAAATTAAATCTTCCCCTTATCATTATTCCTTGTAATCTTGCAGGATTGTTCCCTCTCCTGTATAAGTTGCATTATTCATTTGTTTTAGTCTCAATCTCTCTGAAGGTCTCGGCATTCCACCTCCTTATTCCGATTAAGAGAATTTACACCTGCAAAGTTTTCTTTTGTAATTTCAATCCTAGGTTTTCGTTATTTCCCTATTATTATCATTCTTTATGGTCCCTTTGTTGATGTATGTGCAGGCCTGTTGTTGCACTTTCACGAGGCTACGCAAGATTTTAATATGGAGTTGAATGCTCACACTGTGTATAGCATATTATATTGCACTTTCTTTCTTTCTCTTTGTAAAGGATGAATGCACCCTTCTGTAATTTTCATCAGACCCTTAGCTGGTCTTTACGAATATTATGCTTCCTTAATGGCTATTTCGTTCTTGTCTGGTACAATTAAAAATATGACTTCTATGTTTTTGAACAGTTCATTAAAAATACCCTACAACATATAATGTTTGTGTTTGTGGAACTTCTTGGATTAAGTATATCTCTTACTGTCATTATCGTGGTCTATGGTTAGTATCCACCATTTGAAGTCTGGTAAAAATGTAGTAGAAGATTAACTCTGTATTTATCATTGATTTATAAATACCCTCTGCAATATAGACAATCGGTTTAGGGAAGGTTTTAATCTAAATGTTTATGTGTAGCATTTGTTTTGTGTTTACACTATGCCTTCAGCCTACTCGCATGACATGTTTTATACAATTTGTATTTTAAATGTTAGCACTGTTTTTCGTTTCATTTCATAAAGAAATTGATCATATTTTTTTATGCCAACACTAATTATGGGACCCTGTTGTTGCGAGGGTACCCATCAGGAATCCTTGGACCATATTTCCCTCGTCCTGTGACTCCTACCCAACCAAATCATGAAAAGGGAAGGATTCCAGATCTCCAGTCGTAAGTTAAGTAGTACTCTGAAAAAAAATCCTTTTGTCATTTATCATTCTATTAAAAGTTTCACCCATCTTACTTCTGTTATATAATACTAATGTAAATTTCTAAATTCCTTGCAGGGATTTCGACCGTGAACAAATTTGGATGCAGGATCAAGTTAGATGCACAAAAGGTATTCAGGTTTCATTTCGCTGCTCTTAGAGGAGTGCCCTAGGTTTTCTATAAACTGATACAATTCTAAATCAGAAGGTTAACATCATGGTGAAAGAGTCCATTCAACATATAGCCCAATATTTTATCTCTATATTTTAAAGATTAAATCAGAATGCATAAGGATCATAACCTTATTATTGTGTAACTGATTGAATAGCACAATTTAGAATATTGTTGTACTTCAAGAGTTGTATATTTGATTTAGAGTGGAAATACGAACAATCAATTCTTGTAGAGAAATAAATATGTTATATGAATGATTCTTGAATGGATATCAACATGCCTCTATGAACAATTATTCTGTTTTGATTCTTTTCTTTGGATATTATGGAGAATTTCGACGATTCCTTGTTTAGTCATGTAGCTTTACTCTTTTCACACTATCCTGGATTCTTGTTTATTATCTGTTAGTCTATTCATTTACTGTTCATAGTAATTTCCTTTCAGGTCTCTCATTTTGATTTTTGTATACTATTTACTTTCTATCATTATATATTCCTGAAATCCCACTAAAACTTAGTTGCATTGTTGTCTTCGATTGTATTTTAATATCTGGTATGTCTATAGTCTGAACTTACAGTCATGCGTTGCATGGAAATGAACTTATGTATTTCCGAATATTTATATTCCTTTAAATCGAATCTCAACGAAAATAGAAAGATAGGATATCGAATTTTGTGCAAGAATATATGTATATATATGTATGTATGTATAATGCTATATGAATATTTAATGTTATCCTTACCTCACATCGATTTTATGTGAGTGTTATGACCCTGTATAATTCTTTACAGAAATATATGAGTGTATAATTACTTTATATTCTGTACTTATATAAACACATGATTTATACTATTCGAAAATAGATTCAGAGTGATTTGGTTTTAAAAATTGAAGCGTTCCAGCGTGTTCGTATAATTCTGATTCTACTCAAAGTTTGGATGTACATGCAATTTTTAATTGAAGTATAAAATTAAACCGGAAAGGAGTTTATCCTAAGTTTGTTCCCAACCATTCGTAGTTTAGCTCTCATCCATAAATCACATAGTATTATACTAACTCTACTCTTCCAGTTATTTAAATCAAAATGATTCTTAACTAAAAGGAAATTCAACAAAAACAATTCACCCAACAATGCATAGATGTATCCTGACAGCCATTTAAAACAAGAGATATACAATCAGAAAAGAGTAGATGAACATATATGAACCAATTCGCTGAAAGACAAAGGGAACAACCACATTCCTACCAACCTTAGAACGGAACAACCAATGTCACTTGCTCCATTCGACACCTAGCCTGACCATCAATCCATGAGGGAGAACTCAGAACTCCCCTCAGCAATAGTCCTTTCCCTACAATGATCAGATACATCAGATCTATCCATTGGTTCAAAAGGTATGTCTTATTTCTATGAGTATTTGGATTTTGATGTATGCATGAGAAATGGTTATGGAGATTTGAGGATTCTCCCTAGAGAGACTAGTGGTTGCATGGGATCTTCTGTATAAGTCATATCTACAGAAATACAACACTGGTATAATCAATATTTATTATTGATACTTTTTGTTAGAGTTGAGGCACACCTTGTATTTATTAGTATATGGATAAGGGTTTTTGTGGTACATGATTGAGATCTTGTATTTGTGAAGTGCTTTATGTATTGAGAGGTTGAATATCAGAAAGGGTTTGTTGTTTAGATCATGTGAGGGTTATTATACTTGTTCATGATTACACACACTTATATGGCACATGAATAGAGAGAGATAAATAATTTTTGGGTAAAGGTTATGTATGAGGATGCATGCATAGGGTACTGTTACAGTTTGGTATAATGACAGGTTGCATATCTATGTGAAAGAAGTTGCAGAGGGTCAGAAGTTTTCAGAAGAAAGAAAACCCTAGTTTTCAAAGGGTATACACAGGCTGCATAACAGACATGATGCATACATATGCAAGTTGTTGTATAGATACGACGCATACATACACATGTTGCATAAGTATAGGTCCTGTATCCCTAGTTTCAGAAGGCATATGCAAATTGCATAACAGACAGTACACATACATACTCGGGATGTTTTACAGATAGGGACCATACATACACATGTTGCAGAACTATAGGTCATGTATCTGTTGTATTTTGTTTGATACATGTTTAGTTCAGGTACAGGTTGACTGCAAGGTAGTAGTACAGGTTGGCTGGAGGCTAGTGGTATAGGTTGGTATAGTTTTGCAGTGGTATATCTCACAGTGATAGTGTGACAGTGGTTTCATAATTCTACTTATCTTTCAGGGTGGTTCGATGGGGCAAGGACAAGTGGTTGTAGCCACCTTCTGGTTGTATCCAAAGAACATAGGGGGTTGTAGCCAGATAATTTGGGAGTTGGATCTTCCCTCAGGTTGTAGCCTAAGAAACTAGGGGGTTGGAGCCTCCTTCTAGTTGCAGCTAGAAAACAAAGGAAGTTGGTGCTTCCAATGAATGTAATTCTTAAAGAGATATAAGAAAAAACATTATGTGGTTTTCTCCCACTTTGGGTTTCCACATAAAAACACTGGTGTACTGTGTATGCGTATGATTGATCATTTTTTCATTGTTTATTTAATATACAACTATTGGATGATAATGCTACATTGATATAACACTTGCATATTATGGTTAAAAAGGATTAGATTGATCTATTATTGATTCACCCCCCCTCTCAGTAATCCAACAATTGGTATCATAGTAGGTTCCTTCGGAAATCGGTTTAACCACTAAAGGGTAGATCATGCAAGGCAACAACATGTATAAAAATGGAATACCATAGTTCGATGGACAGAAGTATGCATTTTGGAGCAGAAGGATGAAAACATATATACAAGCACAGGGATTTGGAATTTGGCAATCAGTTGTAGATGGATAGAAAGAACCAACAGTTTTGTTGATAAATGAAATAACAATAAAACTCGGTCAAAATAATTCCAAATCCACAAACGCACATATGAATGGTCTTTGTGAATCGGTATACACCAAATTTATACATTGTAAATCCACTAAAGAGACTTGGGACAAGCTTCAAAATATTTATGAATGATATTCAAAAGTCAAAGCAGGAAAGATTCAAACTTACAGAGGTCAGTTCGAACAACTAAAGATGAAGGAACATGAGAATATTGCAACTTACTTCTTACAATTCGATGAAATAGTTAATGCAATCATAGCATTGGGAGAAGAAATTAAAGAATCTGTAATTGTTCAAAAGGTACTAAGATCTCTTCCTATGAGATTTGATCCTAAGATATCAGCACTAGAAGAAAGAGAATATCTATACTCAATAAGCATGGATGAACTACATGGAATCTTCATAGCATATGAAATGAGAACTGAAAAGGAAAATGCAGATATAAAGGAAGCATCTTTCAAAGCATAAAAAAGGTCAAATCAAAAGGGAAATAAAAAGGTGATGCAGGAGAATCTCTCCACGTCAGCCAACTAGCCAGCCAACCATGTCAGCACGTGCATTTAAGGCTGAAGAGAGGTGCAACCTCGTTTTCAAATTCAAATATGAATGTAATTAATGTTGTAGGCTATTGAGCCATGGAGTCGTGCCTTTGTGCAGGCATTAGAGTAGGTAGGCCTTTAATGTTTGTAAGGCTGAGATCTAGATCTGATTCTGGACTAGACAACCCATTCAATGTAATTGAATAGGGTAGGTAGATTGGAGGGAAGAGCTCAAAGAGACCCCCCATGTAAAAGATCAATTGCGATCTCATTCGGGGAAGAGTTAGAAGAGAGTTGTAAGAGAAGAGAAGGAGTTGAGACTTTGATATTGTCCATGCTCAGAAACACCTTATAAAAACAGGCATTTTCCATTTAATACAAACAACAGTTTTTCCTGCATATTTCATGTGTTGAATGAATGTCTGTGTGTGTTCTTTTATGCTGTATATGTATGCTAGACATTTACAGGGAGTTGTTTTGATTTCAGGCTTGAGAGTTTCTTTGTGGTTTCATGCCAAGAGGGCATGACAGAGTACTGTGGTCTCTGGATACCAGTGCATAGATGCACTTCTGAACTCTATGGAGTCAGAAAAAGATGCACCAAGAGGGCACAGTAGCTAAAATCAACAATTCAGAGGAAGACCTTTGAGGTTGCTGAACACCTCAGGAGGCAAGGCTATGTAGGAGGAACACAGTTGCAGACATAAACTCTCTTTGAGTTCTGTAAATCTCTGCCAGGTGGGCATTGAGCTAGTGCAAGGAGTGCACAGGAGAAGAACTCTGATGTGAGTTCTGTAGAAGCTCTGCCAGGTGGGCATTGAGCTGGTGCAAGGAGTGCATAGAAAAGGAACTCTGCTGTGAGTTCATATAGACGACAGAAGCTCTGAGGAGTTCTGTATAACTCATCCAGGAGGGCATTGAGTCAGTGTGCAAGCAGGCACAGGAAGAGAACTATGTTGATTTCTATGATTTGAAGAATAATCCAACGAAGGATATTCACAAGGTTTATGAACACCCTGTAGACTCAGCAAGAGGTTGCTTAAGTAGAGGATAGCCAAGAGGGAATCCAAATTAATCATCTGTAGAAGAAGGAAGAAGGATAAAATCCCTTAGGGGCTGAGCATTTGAAAAGCTCAGAAGAGATAACACTTTACGTGCAAAGACTCTGCAAGGAGCGCAAAAGTCAAAGAATCCTTTGAGGATTCGGGAGAAAGCTCAGGAGGAACAACATCATTAAGAGCGCAGGCGAGGACTCAAGTAGAATAGCTCACAGAGGAAAGAAAAAAAAGGTTGAAGCCTTTGGACATTTGGAAAATCTTCCAAGCATCGGAAGAAAGAGCAGAAGCTCAGGAGGAAGCACAAATGTCGTCGGATTTGCCGAAGATATCTGGACTGTTGAAGATTTCATGTCCAGGGAGTAGTAGGAGAGTGCACAGGAGAAGAGATGATCTGAACCATCAGATCTTGAGCGAAGAACCTGACATTCATTAGATCTGTTGAGAGGAGCTCAAGGTTTAAACCCTCGCAAGTAGAAGCGAAAGTCCTGAAGGAGTATCGTATCGGGAATTCGGTGTTCGGGAGTTCGAGGGTCTGGAGGATGAGAGTCCAGGCACTCGACATCAGAAATCGTGAAACTGCGAAAGAATCTGAGCCATCCATCTATGGGAGGACACATGTCATGAAATCATCCATCTCAGAGATTCGGGCACCAGGACTCACAGAGGTGAACATCTTGACTTCGCATCTGGCGAAGTCCTGAAAGGATCGGAGCCATCCATCTGGAGGAGGACAGGTGTCGCGAGATCACCCATATCAGGAATTCAGGCATCGGGAGTCATAGAGGGAAGTCTTTTGACTTCACAAGCGACGAATTCATGAGAGGATCAAGACCATCCATCTAAGGAGGACAAGTGGCAGAGATCTAGGGATCTCATGAACTTGGAGGTTCGCAAGGTGAGAGCCCAGGAGTTGGGTGCTCCAAGTCACGAGTAGCGAAGTCGTGAAGAGATCAGGACCATCCATATGAGGAGGACAGGTGGCAGAGATCAAGGGATCTCGTGAACTTGGAGGTTCTCAAGGTAAGAGCCCAAGAGTTGGGTGCTCCAAGTCGCGAAGTTGTGAAATCGCAAGGAGTGGAGACAGCCGTAGGATCCAGGTCAAAGAGGACCATTGGATCGGGAGCCCCATTGCATATCACGCATTCGGGGGTTCAGAGGTTGAGAGGACCTCATCTCGACTGCAGAAGTCGTGAAGTGCCGAGAGCCGAGGTATGAGTGTGGACACATGGAAAAACCACAAGGTGGGGCCTGTGTGGTTGAAAGGTGGATACGCGTCACCAGGAGGAAAGGAGTCAACACTCCATTGACTTCTCGCGTCTCGGGGATTCACGAGATAAGAGCGTGAAGGCTCGATGCTTCAACCTGGGAGGTTGTGAATAGAGAAAAGCGTCATGGGAGGAGTCAACCTGGCATTGACTTATCGCATCTTGGGAGATCGCAACAGGAGGGCACGAGAGTTCAACCCTTCAACTCGCGAAGTGGCGAGTTGCGAGAAGCGCGAAGGGAAGGTCAAACCTCGCTGACTTTCAAGTCTCGAGGGTTTGTGAAGTGAAGGTGCCAAGGTTGGACACTCGAACTTGCGAAGGTGTGAGTCACGAGAGGAGCTAGCAATTAACGCCTAGCCGATGGTCATGCGCGGAGGGCGCTGACAGAGGAGGAGCCATACCCGTATCGACATTTCGGGTATCGCGAGATTGAGAAGGAAGAGTCGGGAGTTTTGACTCAAAAACTCGTGAGATTACGAGTTGCAACAAGTGCCTTTGGGAATAGGCCTTGGTCATAGCCCTGTGGTCACTTGGGGAAAAGTGGAGCTCACGCCTAGTGTTGTTCGCACAGGGGAGTTTCGGAAGGACCTGTGGATCAAAAATTTGTGATTCCAGTAGGGAATCGAAAGAGTCGATCCGGCTCATGAAATAAAGTGAACGATCCTTAAGACCAGGAGGTCGCACAGAGAATCTACCGAGGCAGAGGTGGCGTCTGCGTCAAAAGGAAAAAGAACATAGAAGCAACAATGACATCTAGGAAGATGATGAAGAAGTGGCCAACTTTGTTAGAATATTGAACAAGGGAACCAATGACAGATATAAAGGTGAGATTCCATTGATTTGTTTTAATTGTGATGGTATTGGTAATTTTGCTAACAAATGTTCTCATAATAAAATTAAGAGGAATGTTGAATATGAATCAAATAGAAAAAACACATATAAAGGCAAAAGAACCATAAATAACGGTTTCAAGAAAATATTCTACACCAAAGAAGACATCTCCTCATCAGATGAGGATGAAGTCAGTGACAGTGAGACAAAAATATTTCTATTCATGGCGGTAGAAGACTCTGATAAAGAAGACATCGAAGAAGAATATGAAGAGGAAGAGGTTTACTACTAAGAATAATTGTTGACTTTCATAGAAGTTATAAGAAGAGAAAATAAGAAAAACAAGAACCTACAAGTGGAACTAGACAATAAAGAAGACACTCGGGAACTAGAGCAAATGATCACAAATTTGAAGGTTCAAATAGAAGAATATAAAAGAATTGAAGAAGCACTCAAAGAGAAGCTAGAAGAAAGAGACAGGATCATTGGAAATTTGGAAGAAGAGATTGCCACATTAAGAAAGGATCTTCAAAAGAAAAATATGAAGAACAAATAATTGTTTTTGGATGACATTATCATCAATCAAAAGCCTCATCATGACAAGTCTAGACTTGAATACAATCAGACAAAAAAGGGATCAAGCTCCAAAATAACAGAACATGAAACATATCCAAAAATCTATCCAGAAACAATCAAAGGGGATAGGAAAACCTAGAAGGAATATTACAGGGACACTCCTCCACCGAGAAGATTCAGATTTCAAAATCAACAATCGACAAAAACAGATAGGCCTCAAGAAGAAGAAGGATTCATAAGAGTAAATCCTTTCAGAAGATCTTCAAATCCCAGGTATCAAACTGTATTTTTTGGTTTATGTTATGCATGCAATAATTTTGGACATAAAGCTATGAATTGCAGAGCTAACAACAAGAACATAAACAACTTTGAAATTCATACACAAAAGGGTTATCCAAGAAGGCCTAGTGAAACAAAGAGAAGAAGTTACAATAGGTTTGAATCATTGAGCACTGAAGTGGAATGCTACAAGTGTAACAACTTTGGAGACATGGCCAATGATTGCAGAATGGTAGTCCCTCCAAGAGAAGCACAACAAAACAACAACATTCACAGACAAGAACCTTAGAAGAGAACATGGATAAGAAAGAATAATCAGTATAGCAATGAAGAATGCACACTCACTCTACAAGATAAGAATAAGAAACATGGTTGGTATGTTGACAATGGTTGTTAAAAACACATGACAGGTGATAAATAAAAGTTTCTTACATTAAGAAAGGAAAGAGATGGATCAGTCTCTTTCGGAAATGATGATTCAACTAAAATCATTAGAAAAGGAACATTTAGAATTGGAAACAAGAATCCCAAGGAAAAAAAATGTTCTACTAGTAGAAGATATGAAACATAATATTCTAAGTGTGATTCAAATGTGTGACCAAAGTCATAAAATTACTTTTGATTCACAAAAGTGAGAGATAATAAAAGAAGGTTTAGGAAAATTGATTGCAACAACTGCAAGAACATCAAGAAACATATATGTATTAAGTGAAATTGGAAATGAAAAGTGTTGTCTAGGAAAGGAAGATGAAGGTTGGCTATGGAAACAGAAGAATGGGTCACATACACTATGATAACCTTATCAAAGTCATCAAAAAGGAAGAAGTTGGAGAAATGCCCCAGATCACAAAACCAACCAACACTTTATGCAAGCATTGTCAAAAAGGAAAGCAAACAAAGACCAAGTTCAAATCAAAGGAATATTCAACGACAAGACCATTGGAAATTGTGCATATTGATCTAGTTGGACCAACTACAAAAAAGGGTTTAAAAGGTGGGAAATACTTTATGTTATTAGTTGATGATTATACAAGAATGACTATAGTTTTCTTTCTCAGGAATAAGTCAGAAGCTTTTGAAAACTTCAAGGTCTACAAGGAAATAGTTGAAAATGAAATGGATTCAAAAAGCAAATGTTTGAGATCTAATAATGGAGGAGAGTTCACTTCAAAGGAATTTATGGACTACTGCAACATGGATGTAATAAAAGGAAATTCTATGTTGGTAGGACACCACAACAGAATGGAGTTGTTGAAAGAAAGAACAAGACAATACAAGAAATGGCTCAAACAATGATAATGGATGCCAAATTGATAGATATTTTTTGGATGCATGCAGTGCATACAAGAGTTCACATTCAAAATAGAGTAATGCTCAGAAACAACACTGACAAAACTCCCTACGGGCTATGGAAAGGAATGCCAACAAATGTGAAGCACTTCAAAGTATTTGGAAGCAAATGCTACATCAAAAGAGAAGATGGAAGAGTGGGAAAGTTTGACTCTCATGTGGACAAAGGAGTACTTGTTGGTTACTCAAGTACAAGGAAAGCATACAATGGTTACAATATGAGGTTGAACAAAGTTGTGGAAATAATCAATGTAAAAATTGATGAAACAAGTGGACAAGAATTAAAGGAAGAAGAAAATGAATCAATGGAACAACTTTATGAAGAAGAAGTAGAAGATGAATAAGAAGTAGAAGGGGAATATGAAGAAGACCAGATAGAAGTAGAATAGAAATTTCAGCAAGTTCCTCCAAAGAAACCTAGAAAAAGAATACAGAAGAATCATCCTTCATATCATATTATCATAAATAAAGATGCAGGAGTTGATTCTAGATGAAGAATCCGCTCATCAGAACAAATGCACCTAACACTCTCGTCTACATTTGAACCAGATAGTTTTGAAGAGGCCAACAAGGATGATTTTTGGAATAAGGACATGGATCTATTTCTTGAAGTCCAAGCGCACACCCTCTGCAAACATCCTGATGCTCTGGAATGATCTGTGGCACTCCGGTCACAACCTCTCTCAGTCCTATGAGAGATCCATGATGTAGGTGGGCTATCTTATGATATCATAACTCACAACTATGTTTGTTGTTGTCATTTCTCGCTGCCAATGCATGAAGAGGCTAGAAAATAAATCTGAACAGTTTCCCATCCCTCACTCCAATCACCTATCTTGAGGCAAGTGAAGACCCCCTAGGATGAATGAGTACCTCGGTGCCTCTGAATGTCACCTCAAGACCTCTATCATCGAGGGTGGAAACTAAAATCAAATTCTTCTTCAGCCCGGGGACATAGAGAATGTCCCTGAAAGATATAGGTGGCATGCTATCTCTCTGAAAGGTAACTGTGCAAATCCCAACAAATCTGACCAATGTTTCATCTCCAAGAGAAATCTAAATCCTGACCTTGGTGTCCCTGATATCATTAAAGTGATCTCGAACTCTAGTCATATGGCTCAAAGCCCCGCTATCAATATACCAAATGTTGGGTGTCGTCTCAGCTAAAGTGTAGCATATGAGGAAAGCACACTCTCTCTGAAACTGTGTCTAAAAATATGCCTCCTCTATTGTAGTTGTGGTACCACCCCTCTTCTTCTTCCTATTATCGAACTATCCAACATAGTGCCCGAACTTCTTACAAACAAAGAACTTCACTTTGTTCATATCTCTCCTCTGACCACTACTCTTACCACTTCTCTTACCACTGCTTCTCTCTCCTCCACTCCCCTGTGGTAGGGCCCCAAAATTGCAACCCTGCTGACCCCCATGGATGGCCTTATTCTTTCCCTTTGTCCAAAGAGCAAGATCCTCATCACCTGGACCAATCTGTTGTTGTTGTTGTTTCTTCTTCTATCTAGAAGCCTTGGCTACAAGCCTAATCTCCTCCTATATGAAGTCATCCCACATCCTCTCCCATGTAGGCATGACCTCCCTTGAAACAATGCCACGTACAAATGGACCCCATGGTTTGGAGAAGCTATTCATAGCTTTCCTCACCAAAGAGTTAGGATCAAAAAACTCTCTAATGGCTCCAAGCTCATCTCTAATCTAAGTGTAATGACCAAGGAATGAAGTTAGCGACTCATCCTTGAGCAGGTGAATTCCCCTGAGTCAGTCATGAAGAACCATCTTCTGGTTCTCATTGGAGCTCTCATACAACTTACATAGAGATGAACACATCTTGTATGCATAAGTATTCCTCATCAAATGGGGTATGATATGATCATGAACTACATCACAAATGGTCCTCTTTTCCTTGTTGTTCCTTTTCCTAAAATCTTCCACCAAGACGAGGGTAGTGACAGGAATGAATGGAAAAAATACCTCGACTATGTCCCATAGCTTGAGGTTCTCTAATAAAAATACCATCCTCGCCTTCCAAGGTGACCAATTTCTAGCCCCAGCTAGCCTGTCCTCAAATCGCATCTAAGATGCTGACATGTATGCCAAACTACAGTCCCAACTGATTCTCAAACAACCAAGGAAAATGTTGCCTCACTCATGTCAACACAGGTGTGAAAAGAGACAAGCATAATCTGACCTCACTCCTAACAAAATAGGTGTGAAAATAGGTCAAGTCAAATCAGCCTCACTCCTACTTTGTAGGTGTGAAAAGAGACTGATGAAAAAGTGCCAAAACTGCCCAACTATCCTCTAAAAAAATATGCCCTCTAACAACCACTGAATGAGTCAATGTTTGTCCAAAAAAATCCGTCAAGAAGAATTATACGACAGCCAACACATGTGTTGTCCAAACTGCTCAAAAGTTCAGCTACCTTAGCTCTGATACCATGAATATTTTCAGGTCCTATCAAGCTTCCCAACTGGGTTTCTCTTTGACCACAGATTGGCTCTAAGTTTCAATTTCTATGCAAATGTTTTTCTATTGTTTTAGGACAGCCAACAGTCGAAGAACTTCTTGCTGATTTGTTATGGTTGTACTTGCAATTTTAGGTGCTCTAGCATGTAGTTTTAGTGACCAGAAGTTAGCACATACATACTAAAATAAATACAACACACCTAAAGATCTTTACAATTGAAAATAAGAAGATATAAAATACTAATAGACATCATTTTTGGTCAACATGACCCTAGATAAACCCCCCCAGGGAAAACCAACTTGGGATATATATCTATATATGAGGAAAGCAGATGGTGGAATACAACAAGTATAAAATATAGATGAACCTGATACAATAGAATCTTTATCCAATAAGAAATACAAGCCCAAAAGAACCAGGTGCTCCGTAGGAAGGTGTGCCCCCCATACAAGCTCTCAAATCCACTAAAACTGCTCCAGAAGCAAACTATGAGATCATAATAGAAAACCCCTCCACATGAATTAATCTCTGCTAGATGGTCTCCCTCTACAACTGATCTCACTGCAATATGATCGGTAGAAGTCCTCCCCACTACTGATGCGTCCTCCTCAACAAGTGCACCCTCCACAATAATGAACACTCCTCAGCAAATAAACAAATCTAGATGTTGAATGCCTCCCTCCATGAAAGCATGCACCCAAGCTCAAGCAAAATCATGAAACAAAACTCATAGAAAAGATCCATCTCTTCCTCTCCAAGTGAGAAAATGAAGTTATGAGCTCTCCTTCACCCTTTTCACCCCTCTTGAACCTCCATAAGGAATCCTAAGTAATGGATGGCTGAGATCATCCCATATCCCATCTAATCAAAGGTTGAGATCACTCAATAACTCACTTTGGGTTAAGTTCCCTAAGTTCACTTTATGTCCCTAATTCACCCACAAAGTGAATTAATAGTCATTTTAGGCATAAATGACAAAAATTCACTTTTGACTTAAAACTCCTAAGTCAAAGTGAAATTAGACATAAGTACAAGGAACAAAGCGTATAGTACATCCCACATGTGTCTAGGAGAGAAGAAACACATGGGAAACACCTCCCAAGGTACAAAACACAAAAACACTTGAAGAAGAAGTCTACATCGAACAACCATAAGGATTTCAATTGTCAGAGAATGCAGATTACGTGTGCGAATTGAAGAAGGCCTTGTATGGTCTAAAACAAGCTCCTAGAGCATGGTACTCTAGAGTTGATAAATATCTACAATAGGAAGAGTTCATAAAAGGAAGTGCAAAAAATAACCTCTATATCAAGGTAACTCAAGATAGTATTTTATTAATTGAAGTTTATGTTGATGATATTATTTTTGGAAGCAATGATGATAGGTTAAGCCAGAAATTTGCAAAGGATATGCAGAATGAATTTGAAATGTCATTACTCAGAGATCCATATTTATTTCCGGGTCTTTAGATATGAAGCAACAACATGTTATACACAGGTTATATGGATGAAACAAACTCTGAAATATATACAGGTTTGTATGATGAGCCCATTCCAATATATTGTGATAATACAAGGACAATTAGTATCTCAAAGAACCTGGTGATGCACTCCAAGACGAAGAACATTCCAATCAAGTATCACTTTCTACGGGAACAGGTTGTAGATAAGAACATCATAGTTGAATATGTTGGAAAACAAGAACAAGTGGAAGACATATTTACAAAACCCCTTCCAAGAGAATCCTTTGAGTATCTTCGTCAGAGACTCGGAGTAATTTCTACTCCAAAATGAATGATTTTGAATGATTATCTTATATGTCTTAGATTTACATGAGGAAGCACCATAAAGAGGACAATTCAAGTTGGGAGATTAGTTTCAGGAAGATTTCAGTGAGGGGGAGTATCCCCAAGGACAGTTAAGTTAGGGGGAGCAGCCTTGAATGGAAAGATACTTTTTCCATTGATGACAAAGTGGGAGAGATTTATCAGATGCAAAGCATAGAGGGATGGTTCCAGAGGGATCGATGGTTACAGGGGGAGCATGAGTGATATGACTTTAGTATTGCATGACATGACTTTTGTATTACATCAGAGTGTTTCCATTAATTCCAAAGGGGGATATTGTTGATTAATTAGGTTCGTTGTCATTGATGTCAACCCTTGATTAAAGTCTGGTAGCAAAGTCCAATAGCACAAAGGTTTGGGTAATGGAACCAAGTTTGTTTGATAGATAATGGTATGAGTTTTGATATATTTGTAGGTAAGACTATTCTATATGGATAGTACATGTCATTCCATTTCTGGTGGTATGTCGAACATCACATAACTCCTCACGGTTAGAGAGTTATCGCTATGTGAAGTTGGAGAACCCTCATGAGTCATCTAGAAGCCCCAAAAGGTGAAAGTAGTCAAAGTGTTTGCAAAGAAGAAATTATTTAAATAATAAAGTGAAGTGATGAGTGTACTATAAGTAAAATAGGATGAAAAATAAATTATTTAAATAATAAAGTTAATGGAGAACTTACTAATTATGGGAAGTGGTTAAGTTAAGTGGACAAGTGGTTAGAAGTGGGTTAACCCTAAAATAAGGAAAGTGGGTTAAGATGTTTAAAAGGTAACACCTTGAGGATGCTACATGAAAGTATAAATAAGAGGAAAGTCTCTCTCATTTAATCACACTTGAACCTATTGAATATCTATTGTTGTGTAAGGCTTATTGCAAGTGCTCATTGATACATATGAAGTTGTTAAAGTATGAGGTAGCATGAATGGTTGGCGACGAAAGTTTTGGAATTACAACGAATAAAAAAAACCCTAATTTATGAGGTGTACATGGGCTAACAATGTATTAGGGTGCACACATATGCGGGCTAGTAGTGTATTAGGGTGCGTACATGAGGGTAAATCCATACAAACTTGAGAATATGAAGATGTCAAGATTCTATATTATGAGATCAAGATCCCACGAAGGTCTACAGTGATCAGATGCATCATATCTATCCACTGGTTCAAAAGGTATGTCTTATTTCTATGATTAGTTAGATTTTGATGTATGCATGAGAAATGGTTATGGAGATTTGAGGATTCTCCCTAGAGAGACTATTGGTTGCATGGGATCGTTTGCATAAGTCATATCTATAGAAATATAGTGCTGGTATAATCAATATTTATCATTGATACTTCTTGTTAAAGTTGAGGCACATCTTGTATTTCTGGGCATATGGCTAAGGGTTTTTGTAGTACATGGTTGAGAGCTAGTATTTGTGAATTTGTTGATGTATTGAAAAGTTCAATATCATAAAGGGTTTGATGTCTAGATCATGTGAGGGTTATTATACTTGTTTATGATTACACACACTTATATGGCACATGACTAGAGAGAGATATAGAGTTTTTGGGTAAAGGTTATGTATGAGGATGCATGCAAAGGGTACAATTACAATCTGGATATAGTGACAAGTTGCAAATCTATGTGAAAGAAGTTGCAGAGGGTCAGAAGTTTTTAGAAAAAAGAAAACCCTATTTTTCAGAGGG
This sequence comes from Picea sitchensis, assembly GCA_010110895.2. Taxonomy (NCBI): domain Eukaryota; kingdom Viridiplantae; phylum Streptophyta; class Pinopsida; order Pinales; family Pinaceae; genus Picea; species Picea sitchensis. Next base: position 70,211 of record SNQJ01S0006056.1, read on the forward strand.
TATACATAGGCTACATAACAGACAAGACGTGTACATACGCAGGTTGTTGTATAGATAGGGCACGTACATATGCATGTTTCAGAACGACAGGTTGCGTATACCTATTTTTAGAAGGAATATGAAGGTTTCATAATAGAAAAGACATGTACATATGCAGGTTGTCGTACAGATAGGGTCCATACATACGCATATTGCAGAACTACATGTCATGTATTTGTTGTATTTTGTTTGATACATTTTCAGTTCAGGTACAGTTTGGTTGCAGGTCAATGGTATAGGTTGGTATAGTTATGTAATGGTATATCTCAAAGTGATAGTGTGACAGTGGTTCCATCATTATACTTATATTTCATGGAGGTTAGATGGGGTAAGAACATGTGGTTTTAGCCACCTTCCAGTTGTAGCCACATAACATAGGGGGTTGTAGCCTCCTTTTGGTTGTAGCCAAATAATTGGGGAGTTGGAGCTTCCCTCAAGTTGTAGCATGAGGCCCCCCGGGGGGCAACTCAATTGGCAAGTGCCGTGAAAATGAAGTTCCATGAGGTTTCGAGTTCAACTCCCCCCGACTTACAATGTGTGTCGCGTAAGGGGCATCGTGGGCACACCTGAAGGTTATAGTGGTAGAATTTGGATAACACGGCCATGTGTAACGCGAGCACGTGCCCAAATAGTTGTTGGTTCCACCAGACATACAAAAATAAAAAATAAAAAATTGTAGCATGAGAAACTAGGGGGTTGGAGCCTCCTTCTAGTTGCAACTGGAAAACAATGGAAGTTGGTCCTTCCAATGAATGTAATTATTAAAGACATATAATAAAAATCATTATGTGGTTTTCTCCCGCCTTGGGTTTCCTGGTAAAATCACGGGTGTACTATATATGTGTATGATTTCTCATTTATTCATTGTTTGTTTACTCTACAACTATTGGATGATAATGCTACATTGACATAACACTTGCATATTATGGTTAAAAGGGATTATATTTCTCTATTATTGATTCACCCCCGCTCTCAGTAATCCAACATGTCTTTGATCGACTTATGTGTGCTTGTTAACTAATAAATATATTAATAATGTATTGTATTAATTAATTAATACATTGTTAAAGTAATAATACATTACGTAAGTAGTAATAAAATAATAATACATTACTTAAATATTACTAGTATTACTTAAATAAATAATAAAGTATTAATGAAATGTGTTTATGAATTAATAAATTAAATGTATTAATAAAACAATACATTATTCATACATTTATAAGGTATTAATACATAAGTATATTATTAATACATTGATAAAGTAAAAATACATTAAAATACATTATTCCATAAATACAAAACATTAAAATATCACATTATTAAACTAATGTATTAGTACATTAATACAATATTCATACATAAATAAAGTAATAATACATGAAAAATATTAACTTATATGCTCGAAGAGATGGATAATTTAACTGGATGGAGAAAAGGAGGGTCTGCAAAAACCCTAGCGATAAGTGGCTGCAAGTTTCCTCCAGTTCACCTTTAACAGTTTCATGTTTTCTACCCCCTCCTCATAAGTCAGTCGACCTTCGTTGTTTTTTCCCATGTGCCTGAGTTACCCTACTTCCTACATGGAAGATCGAGGAGCATTGGATTACACTTCGGACCAGACATACGGGCAGCTGATCTGGACGTCGCCACTATTCCACTAGCTGAAAGCACTTCCGGGTATGGGGCTCGAAATAGTAGACATGGAAGAACAAATGGTCAGGTTTTCCTCTAATAATCCCATTATCATTGAGTCCTCTCTCCTAGAAAGTGGGTTTTTGTCCCCCCCCCATATCGGTAGAAGCCTATTGCAGATCTAGAAGCCTAAAAGAGAGTCATTTTCAGTCTAGAGATAGTTTTTGGACAAACCAAGACCATTAGAAGGAAGGATGATTACTAGAACAAAGATCGATGAGGATCTAGATTGAGCTGATAACTTTAGGCCCTGGAAGTATAGAGTAACCCTCCTTGAAGAACATAAATTGGATAAGTTCATTACAGAAGAGGTTCAAGAACCTCAAAGAGATGAGGCTAAGAAAAAATATAATAAGGACATGGTGAGAGTAAAAAGGATTATTGCAGAATCCATTAAGGACCACCTTATCCATCATATATCATCATTATCTTCTCTAAATCAAATGATGGACACCTTAACTTTTCTATTTGAGGGAAGCAACATAAATCAATGAATGAATCTGAGATATTAGTTGAAGAATGTGAAAATGTAGAACTCATAAACCATTCACTCCTACTTCTCAAGAGTGAATGAAATCAAGGAGAAAATAGAATCCATTGGTGACTCAATAGAAGGAGAAGAGATGGTGATGAATACCTTGAGTGGCCTCCCAAGGTCATGGGATGCATTCATCCAAGGAATTTTTTCAAGAAAGAAGCTTCCCAATATCAATAGGCTTTGGGAAGATTGTAACAAGGAAGAAGCTAAGACAGTTGCAAGAGAAGAAAAGATGGCAGATGAAGATCAAGTCCGAGCCGCCCACACCAGGAAAGGAAAGAACAAGAAGGAGCATTATTTACCTAAGAAGTTTAATATGGGCCAAAGAGACAACTCAAAGATCAAATGTTATTGTTGTCAGGAATTGGGACACTTTATTAGGGATTTCCCCCTCATTATGGAAATTAAGAATAAGAAAGTAAGTAAGAGGCATCAAGATCACACAACTAAAGATGATGAGCCTCCCAAGAAGGTTGCAAAGAAATATGAATCAAGTGATGAGGATTATCTTCTTATCTCATTCCTCATAGGTACTATTACTCATGGAAGTAACACTTGGTTTATAGACAATGGTGCTTCCAAGCAAATGAAAGGATATGAAGACTCCTTATCTAAACTTATTCATAAAGATTCACCTCACAAGGTGAAATTGGGTGATGACTATCAATATCGAATCAAAGGTGTTGGAGAAGCTTCCTACAAGTTAGACTTAGGAAAGCTAATGAAGATGAAGGAAGTTCTCTATGTTCTAGGTTTAAAAAAGAATCTTCTCTCAATTTCAGCATTTAACAAGAAAGGATTTAGAGTTGCATTTACTGATGGTCAAGTTATTATGTGGCCTAGAGGGAATACCCTTCATGATGAAGTAGAGATTGGAGTTGAAGAAGGAGGTCTCTAGAAATTGAAAGGACATTCATACTCTTCAATGGTTCATGATATTGTGAATTCCAGTGAAATAAGGCATAGGAGATTTTCTCAACTACACTACAAAGCTCTTCTAGTTGTGAGAAAAATGGTGACAAGTCTTCCAGAAATCCAAGCAGAACCAAATGGTGTGTGAAAATGATGTGCACAAGGAAAGAACGTGAAGCAATCATTTCCCACTAGTGATAATAGAGCCAAAGGTGTTTTGGACACCGTGCATTTAGACATATGTGGACCAATGCCGATAACTTCACTAAGTGGTTATGTATATTATGTATCTTTCATTGATGATTACTCACGTAAAACTTGGATTTATTTGTTAAAATAAAAGAATGAAGTTTTTGGAAAATTCAAAGAGTTCAAGGCTATGGTAGAAAACTTGACAGAGCGTAAGATAAAGACCTTGCAATCAAACAATGGAGGTGAATTTACCTAAGAAGAATTCAAGGAGTATTGCAAGGAAGTTGGGATTAAGAGGGAGCTTTCTACTCCCTATAACCCTCAACAGAATGGAATAGATGAAAGGAAGAATACAAAAATTATGGAAGCAATAAAGGCTATGATCCATGATTGATATCTTCCTATGCATCTATGGGAAGAAGCAGTGAAGACAATATTGTACATGCAGAATAAAATTCCCCACAAGGTGCTTGAAAACAAGACACCCAAGGAAATGTTTTTCAGGAGAGAAGCCATAAGTCAGCCATTTCAGAATATTTGTCTGACCTATATTTTTTCACGTCCCCAAGGAAAAGAGGATGAAGTTGGACCCTTCCAGACACAAGGGAATATTTTTTGGTTACAGAAACACATCGAAGGATTAAAAGATATACATTCTTGGTGACCATAAAGTGGAGATCAACCAAGATGTAACCTTTGATGAGAATGCATATTTCAGTTAATCCAAATAGATCCACACAGAAGAGCCACATGAAGAAGAGAATGAAGTTCCTAAATTTCAGAGGAAATGGAACCAGAGGAAGTCATTCCAGAGGATCATGACATGATAGAACCTTAGAAACCAGTTGAGATACCTTCTCACAAGAGAAGACCATCTTGGGAACAATATATTATCATATATGAAGAAATAATTGGTGCCCCAGATAAATATTTCAGGAAAAGTAAGAAGACAAAGTTGTATTCCATCTATGTGGCATGCTTCTATGACATAGTGGATGAAAACCTTCCAGTTATGAAGAGGCTACAAAAAATCAAGTATGGAAAGATGCCATGGAAGAGGAATACCATTCCATTATGCAGAATGATGTCTAGGATGTGGTTCCCAGACCAAAGGAAAAATCTGTGGTGAGTTTGAAATGGATCTACAATATGAAACACACAGTTGATGGAAGTATTGAAAAATATAAGGCAAGATTTGTGGCTCGAGGTTTCTCTTAGAAATAAGGGATTGACTATGAAGAATTTTTTTCTCTTGCACCAAGATATAACTCAATCAAGACTATAATTGCATTGGTTTCTATGATGAAATGAAAGGTGAACCATATGGATGTAAATACAACCTTCTTGAATGGTGAAATAAAAGAGGAATTTTATGTGGAGAAACCACTTGGATCCGATACACATGATAGGGAGACTCATATGTGCAGATTAAAGAAGGATTTATATGGATTGAAGCAAGCACCTAGAGCATGGTATGGTAGGATTGACAATTTTATGATGAGCTTGGGTTTTAGTAAGAGCATTGTAGATCCTAACCTTTAATTTATGGATGAGGATCGTGAACCAGTGATTCTATTGTTGTATGTAGATGAACTATTTCTAACAGGTGTGGAAAAGATCATCACTGAATGTAAGAGAAAATTGGATACATAATTCGAGATGAGATTTAGGAATGATGCACTACTTCTTGGGACCAGAAGTTTGGCAGAGATCAGATGGGATTTTCCTAAATCAAGGAAAGTATGTTATAGAAATCTTGAAGAGGTTTGAGAACTTGGACTATAAGGTAATGGTTACCTCGATGGTATCAAATCTTAAGTTGTTGCAAGATACAACTTCAGAGATTGTGGATTCTACCTTATACATGAAAATAGTGGGCCTGTTGATGTATTTGATGAACACAAGACCAAACATATGTTTTTTTGTGAACACCCTGAGTCAGAATTTGGAGCAGCCCATACAGGTTCATTTGGTTGTAGAAAAACATGTGTTGAGGTACCTTAAGGGTACTCTAGATCATGGTAACTGGTATATATCTAGATATGATTTTGGATCGTATGGATACTTAGATTCATATTGGGATGAAAATATTCCTGACAAGAAGAGTACTTCTAGATATTGTTTTAGTCTTGGCTCCAGTATGGTCTCGTCGAGCAGCAGAAAGCAGTCAGGTGTGGCACTCAGTACGGATGAAGATGATTATGTGGCATCATATGTAGCGAGTAGAGAAGAAATATGGATTCGAAATATGTTGTTGGGGCTATTTGGTCTTGGATTGGAGGAGACCTGCATTTGGTGTGACAACCAGAGTTGCATGAAGTTATTAGAGAACTCAGTGTTCCATGATAGGTAGAAGCATATTGAGATCATATACTACTATATCAGGGATATGATAAAGAGGGGATCAATGAGGCTCCAGTTCGTGACTACCGAGGATCAGGTTGTAGATGTGTTCATCAAGTCGTTGTCTAGGATGAAGTTAGAGTACTTTAGGGACAATCTTGGTGTGGTCCCTCTTCAAAGGGAGTGACAGTTGGAACTCATCCAACATGAAAAAGGGTTGGCACTTAGTATGGAAAAATATCATCCAACATGAAAAAGGGTTGGCACTGAGTCTAGTGGGTGTCATCCAACATGAAAAAGGGATGGAACTGAGACATGATTGCACATGATCATGTATTGATGCATCACATGGATTGAATGTCATGGGGACATGTTGTACCTATTGAGAGATACCCATAGACCTTGGTTTCATGGGCTGATGTCATGTTTCACTATGGATATCCAAGGATGTATAGATTCACATGTTCAATAGTCAATGGATGTGAGCTCGTGTGGTATCAGACTTGGAGTCTGTGTATCGAAAGAATACCTTCTTATTTAAAAGGGAATGTTAATATTTTTGGTGTAACTATGAAATATATTATTGCATATTTTTTTTAGTCAAACCTTTAAAAGGTTATTATAATTATATTATACAAGTCCACTCAACATAAATTATTATATTATTGGTATTTTACTTATTATGGTTTAGTTAGGTCAAGAGTCATGTCTCTTCAAGAGACATGATTGTGTATAAATAGAGGATAGGTTCCTCTCATTTGGACACACACTCACACACTTCTCTTTTGCATCTTGGAGTGCATAATAAGGTCTAGTGCACAAGCCTTGGAGAATGGTTCTTTTGGTGTTTTGGTATTGGCCTTTCTTGGAGAGCTATAACACATCATTGTAGTGGTTGAAGGAATATATATTGAGGATTTTGGTTGCTGGGTTTTACCCCCCACGGGGGTTTTCCAGGATAATATTTGTGTTCCATTGTATCTGTGATTGTCTATGTTTCATTGATCCTACTACAATTTCTATTGGATTAAGTAATTGTAATTGTGCAACTAGAAAATTTAAAATTCCAACATTGTGGACACCGAGGTGACATCTTTGGTACCATTCCTACCAAGATCACCTCAAGATATTATAGACTTTTTGTCTTTATTCCAAAGGTCTCTAGATTGGAAAGAGAACAAGGCTAATGTAATTGAGGAGGTTCCTAATGTTTTTTCTACAAAAACCATGGCCTTTATGTGCTACCTTCGATCTCAGTCTTTAGTGAGTGTAGCCACAGATGGGTTGATTCCCCTCGAATCGGCTGGAAACCCCAGTTTTATATCAAAGAGATTGAAAAAACATGGTCAATGTTAGACCGAGTTACTGGTAAGAGCCTCACTCAAGTCCCCTCAAATTTTGTAGTTTCTCCTTTACAAACTTTGGCTCATCAATTCGATGGGGATTCTTCAGGACGTGGACTTAGCTTGTAGTTTGAAAAACCACCAAATGAAAGTATTTTTATGATTGTGTATACCCCTGGGGGTAGATAGAAATCTATTCCCCATCGACGGAAGAAACTATCTTCCATAAATCCATCAGGGACCCCTTTAAAACAAGATTTGGGAGACGACATTATGTTACCTTAGGGGTTGGATATGGCAGAGAAAGTTGTGGTGGGAATATCCAACGATCATCATTTTTTAATTAAAAACATGAGGGATTGGATTGAAGTTATTGGAAACATTCCCTAGAACAATTGCCATCAATCCAAACCTTATAAAAGGGGTGGTTTATGCTTAAATTCAAGAAATATGAGAACTCCGAGTGGGTCTTAAAGTCTCCCCAGTGCATTGATTCCTCTCCATTCCTTCTCAAAAAATGGACTCCACTATTTGATGTTAGTCGTGAAAAAGTGGACAAGCGTCCGATATGGATCCATTTTACTAGCCTTCTAGAAGAACTTTGGATCAAGGAGGGTTTTTAGTGTCTAGGGAACACCCTAGGGACCTTTATGGATGCATAACTGTCTTTTCTATCAATAGGTAAATGTTTGTGGCCTGAATTATTATTCATTGCAATGTCAAGAGTGGACTTGCAAAGAAAATGGATCTTTCCTTGGGTGGAAAAACCTTTATGCAAAATTTGGATTATGAGGCAATACCCTTCCACTACCTATGATGCAAAAAACATGGCCATATATCCAATGAATTCAATCTCCCTGTGCATGGAAAAGGAGAAGGAATCTATCATCTAACAAAATAAAAGAGAGGGGCATCATAGCTGGAAATTGACTCTCCTTCAACCTCAGCAAAACAGGTAAAAGCGATGCTCTCCTCATAAGCATGTTCAAAATGGAATAATATAGGGGGGAGATCAATATCAACCATGGGTTCTTGTTCTTGTTTAGGATCAGTAACGAGATCTGATAATGGTCACTAAACTCAAGTGACTTCAATAATTAGGGAGGCTCAACAGGGGATCTGTTTTCAACTTGGTATGCCACTTTTTTCTCTCCCTTCCCTTAATTTCAATTTTCAGTATTTAACTCTTTTAGGTAACGATTGGTATAGAAACCAAAATAACCTTCCTTATTCCTTTCTCCCCTTGTACTACACAATTTTTCCCCTCTTTTTCTCCCTATTTTTTATTTATCTTTGATGTCAACATATCCTTCAGATGCCCCTACCCTTTTTGCTACTGATCCTGAACCCTCCAAGTACTAAAAGGAAGAATTGGTGGCCTACCAACTAAGAAAAAAATCCATCCTGGTTGTTGGAGAAGTAGGTAAGAAGCTGAAGGGATTGGTATTGAACCTTTCTTCTTCCATATGATTAAAGGGTCGATGGAGAAAATATTGTATTTCCAAAGCTAAGTCGAGAGTTGCTATGGAAATGGAAGTAGACAGACAATTATCCATCTTCAGGGACCTCAGATCATTGTAAATGAAATAAAAATACTCTCTTTCAATTGCAGGGTTGTGGCAAGCCCATAGAAGAAAATTTCTCTCCAGCGACTGGTGGAGACGACCCAATGAAAACTTATACTTATTCAGGAAACATTGGAGGAAGTGGCTTCGATCACCATTTTCCTAGAAGCTTTCCGTAAAATTTGGAAGTTCATTGGTGTGGATACTAAAGGTAGATATGGAGGACTAGCCATAGGCTAGATTATCATATCAGTCAAGATCCAAAATTCATGGGGTTTCATTTCAAGCGTGGGAGTACAAATTTTCTAGGAAGATCTAGTTAGACGATTCACGATTTTGAATGTGTATGGCCCTAACTAGGATCGAGTCATTGTTTGGGAAAATTTACTAAACAAGTATTTTCTAAGGAGTGATGACCTCATACTAAGGGACGATCTCAACTTCTCATTAGGGTGGATGAATCTTGGGGCCCTAGAGCCCATCCTGATCCCATTTCGGACTAATTTAGTAACATATTGAACGAAAAGGGATTGATTGATATTCCACCCACTAAGATTTTCCCCTCTTGGAATAAAAAAAACATAGGGGAGGATTAAATTGCTAAAAGAGTAGATTGTTTTCTTCTATTAGAATATTTGCTCGAGTTCCCCTTAAAATTCAGACAATGGATTGGATGTGGAGGGGAATCGGATGACTATGGGAAGGATGATGATTTCCTCTACCTGGTCAAGGAAACCTGGATCCCTATTGATCAAAGTGAATAATCTCAGGCTGCAGTCAAATTTGAAAATAATAAAAAAATACTAAAAGGGGCCACAGTTGAATGGGATTGACAGAATAGGAAGAGGGATGAATAGAAACGGATCGAAGAAGAAACAACCCTCGAAGATATATATGAATGGAAGGGAGGGTAATTTTCCTCCCTTGAATAAAAATAGGCCCTTTTAACTTGGTAAAAAAATATAAGACAACTCCTAGAAGAGAAAGAAAAAGCACGGAGACTAAAGAGTCGGGCCTTGTGGTTACAAAGTGGGGATGATAATAATAAATTATTTTAGGACTATGAAAAAGGGAGGAAGATGGTGAACACAATCTTGAGCCTCATTGATCCACATGGTAGACCCATATTTCCTTTTGATGGATTGGCTCAATTCAGGACTAGAGATTTCCATAATATTTTCAAAGCCAATGATCGAGTCTCAATTAATTCCATTCTGTGCTTGGCTCTCTATTTCCCCAGTTTTGTAGATGAGGAATACAACATGTATCTTATGGAATAGGTCACTGAAGATGAGCTAAAACAAGTTCTCCATAGTTTTGAAAATGATAAAATCCTAGGTCTGGATGGTTGGAACATAGATTTCTTTGTAGGTATTTTTGAGTTTATTGGAAAAGATATCCTCAAAGTGGTAGAAGAGTCTCACTTAAACGAACACATCCATGCGCCTTTAAATGAAACTTTTATTTCTCTCATTCAAAAGGTGGATGATCCAAACTTCCTGGAAGATTTTAGACCCATCTCACTGTGTAACAATATCTACAAAGCGGTGTCTAAGATTATCAGTAGGCAGATAAAGGCCATTCTTTTAAAATTAGTTTAACATGAACAATTTGGTTTTTTGGAAGGAAGACAGATTCATGAAGCAATTAGAGTGGCACAAGAGGCACTGCATAGTTTAAAAATTCATAAAGCTAAAGGTGGAGTGATAAATATAGTTCCCTCAAAATCTTGTGACAGAATTAGATGTCTCTATATAAGACTATTGATGACTCATTTGCGATTTGAGCTTCATTTTATAAATTGGATCATGATTTGCATATAAAAAATATCTTTTTTTTTTTAATAAATGGGGTAGCCTCTCCATTCTTTTCAACAAAATGTGGATTAAGAAAAGGATTCCCCTTGTCTCCTATCCTCTTCCTTTTGGTAGTGGAAGGACTCAATAAGGATATTGGAGAAGCAAAATCCAAGGGAGAATTTCAAGGTATATCAATATCTTCTACCCCAAAGATATCACATCTCCTTTTTGTAGACGATGTCTTGATTTTATGCAATGGTCAGAATTTGGATGCAGACAAATTAAAAGATATTTTAGATCTTTTTGGGAGGGAAATACAGATGCAGATAAATGAACAAAATTCCACCATTTATGCCAATAATATGAATGAGGAAGATATGGAATGTTACAAGGGACACTTCCCTTTTGAACAAAAGACCCTTAATGAAGGAGTCAAATATTTAGGTTTCCATATTAAACCAAATTGATAGAAAAAGGAGGACCGGTCTTAGAATATAGAAAATTTGGAAAAGAGACTAAAATCCTAGAGTTTTCGATGGCTTTCCAGAGCGAGAAGAATGATTTTGGTCAAATTAGTTCTTGAAGCAATTTTGGTATACTCGATGTCACTTTCTTGGATTCCCAAAGGTATTCTAGAAAAATTAAGAATAATTTTCTTTACATTTTTATGGGCTAGCTCAAAGGATCCTTTTGTCATTCCTCGAGTAAAATGGGATATCCTTGCAGCCCCCAAATTACTGGGATTTTGGGTTTTAAAAACATATTTTATTTTTGAATGGTTGTTGCAGCAAAAGACATATGGATATTGATTACTACAGAAAATATTTGGACTAAAGTAATCTCATAGAAATAAATAAGCCCGGACTTTGTGGAGGAATGGATTAGAAGGCCCACAAAGGAAACCTCAAATTTTTCCATTATTTGGAAACAAATTACTAATTATTTCTAGGTCGTAGAAGACAGACTGACTTGACCTGTGGGAAAAGGAACAAATGTGAGGGTTGGAATTTATCCATGGATGGGGAGTGACATAAACCATATACTCTCCTAGGGCATGTTAGATCAACTACATGCTCACGGGGTATTTCACCTTACCTAGGTTGTAGATATGGACATAACCGCAATTTGGGATCAAGAATGGAAGAAGTATGAAATACTTTGGTTGGGAGGGGTCTTTGCTGGGTTTTGGTCTGAATACATTAGAGCCCTCAAAATAGGGCATGTTTGTATTACAGTAAGGGAGGATCAATTGGTGTGGCATTATGCATGCCATGGCATCCACACCCCAAAAGGAAATATACACATAAATCAACATTGATTTGTTGCAACATGAGCCCTCCTCATGGTGGAAAGGATTTTGTAAGATTAAATGTCCCCTAAAATCTTGTATCTTCATGTGGTGTCTAATTAAAAGTAAAATTCCAACCTTTTGAATTCTATCATAGACCTTTTATGGACATGACCAGATTGGGAGGAGAGGCTTCAATTCCATCTCAAATATGATATCCGATGAGGGCTTTAGGCAGTTTATTCCTTATTTATGGATACATGTATTATTCAAAATGTAAATCATCTTTCTTCTTGAAATAAAATTTACACTTTTTTGAGAAGAAAAAATAAAGTAATAATACATTAATAAAGTAATATATTAAAAATGCACTAGTAAAATATTAATACATTAATAAAGAAATCAAGTAGACATTAAAAATAATACATTAAAATGCATTCTTAAAGTAGTAATACAATATTAAAGTAGTAATACATTAATGATACATTATTACATTAATATTTTAATGTATTTGTTAATTAATTAATACATTAATAAAGTATGAATAAATAAATAAAATAATAAAGTAGTATTATTTAACACATTAATAAAACATCCATGTATTAATAAAGTATCAAAGTATTCAAAAGTACAATAATACATTAAAATAATAAAATATTGATAGTATTTTAATAAATTAACAATACATTAATAATATAATAATACATGCTTACATAATTACATTAAAGTATTACATTATTACATAAAAAAATATAAAAAAATATTGATACATTAAAACATCATTCATTAATTAATAAAATATTAATACGTTAATAAACTAATAAATATTAATTAATGTATTAATACATTAATATATTAATACATTAAAAAACATCATTCATTAATTAATAAAATATTAATACGTTAATAAACTAATAAATATTAATTAATGTATTAATACATTAATATATTAATCTGTTAAAGTATTTATATATTAAATAATTAAAATAGTAATGTAGTTTATTAATTAATTAATATAATAATACAATAGTAATTCATGCATTGTTAAAATATTATTATACTAATAAAATATTAATAAAAAAATATATTGATAATAAATACAAAAAGTAGCCCGCAGGGGTGTAGACCGATTGGCAAGTGCCGTGTAAATGGAAGGAACTATGTAAAATGAGGTCTCAAGGTCGATTCTCACCCCGATTTACTCGGAGGGCGTGCTTGCGGGCTGTGCGTTTCTCCCTAGGGTTTATAAGGCAGCCGGCAGGATTCGACCCCGTGTCACGCGAGTACGATACTGCCGTTGTTACCGATTCCCCTAGTATAAAAAAAAAAAAAATACAAAAAGTATTAATAAATTATTAAATCACTAAAGTATTATTTATTAATATATTCATAAAGCATCGATACAAGTATTAAAGTATTAATCGATACAAGTATTAAAGTATTAATAGTACTTAAATACATTAAAGTAATAAAATATTAGTACATTTAAATAAAGTAAAAGTGCATTAATACTACATTATTACATAAATACAAAACATTAAAGTATTACATGAATAAATTAGTACAATATAGATACATTAATAAAATATCATTTCATTAATAAAATAATAATCACTAATACATTAATAAAAAAAAATTAATACATTAAATTTATACCTTATACTATATTCAATTTATTATTAGTACTATATTATTATTAATGTATTAATACTTTAATTTATACATTACATTAATCTATTCAAATATTAATATATTAATAGTTTAACACATTAATGTATTTATATATGAACGTATTAGTTAATAGATCATTATGGTTTATCATGATTGACCTTCACCATAGTTAATTATATGTGACCATTACCATAGTTAGTTATGATTAACCTTGATTGACTATGATTTCTTATTCCAATGATTAACCTTAATAGACCATATAAAAATAATTATAAACTCAAAATTCCAAAAAAAAAATTGTTATTTTTTTAATTCTTATTCTTATTTACTTGTCTCTAAAACAAAACTATATATAAAAACCAAAACCATTATATACAATTTTTCAAATTTTTCAAATTCCTAATTAATCACCTTCTCATTGCATATCTCATAGCTTTGATATCTCATAGCTTTGAGATTCATCATAAAAATGTTCCTAGATACCAGTATCCACTTGACCTTTTTATCCATAGTTAGCATGTATGTATATGTACATATCCTCCAATCGTCTTAATGTAATGTGATGGATATACCTAAGGTGTTTCAAATTCGAACTTTAGCAAATAATATGAAATTACACATTTGTCTTACTATTACTCCAAAGTTATAACACCATCATCCATTCTAGGTCGACTTGTCTTACGTTTAAGACTTATAACGTAGAGTAATGGTTTATTGTTGATAACATTCGAATTATTAAACGAGATGGTAACAGGAAGGCTCCCATACCTTCATGACCCCATTCCGAGCAAAAGAGAACTTCGTCCACGATATATATATATACTTACTTACTGTTAAACAATGGATTTCTGATGCGTGTATGATATTTTGGGTTATTTCGTCATATAACATTGTTTATTCACAATTCATTTACACAATCTATATGTTTTCTCATCGTTCGGGTTGTTAGCAGCTTATGGCCTCAATCATAACACTTCATATTTTCACTAACAACATTAAACACAATTATTAAATATAAAAATAATTAAAAAAAACTAACAGAAGGAGCAGCCAAGTTCCACCCAGCCTTAGAATGGATCAATCAAATCACTTGATCCAGTCACCCCCAAGCCTCATCATGAATCCATAAGAGTGAAATGAGTCTCATGTTCTAGCAAGACTTTTGTGTCCTCGACAGTTACCTAACACCTCAGTGCTCACGCAACAAGTTATTTTATTCTCTTGTTATTCACCAACAAATAATTTTATGAGTGAATCATTTCCTTTCACATGCTAAGCAATGTCGTGCCTTCTCACACATGTGTATATATATTCATTTTCCCACGTCATAGTTTTCTCCAAGCTCTTTTCCCTCCTTGGGAAATTTTGTATCTTTGGAAATCCCTATTTTCAGGGTGTGTATCACCAAAATTGACTTCTGACACATGTCCTTTCATGCCCAGGGTTAGCTACAACTTGTTCACCACTCATGGATTAATGATCATATTTTTTTTAACTTGGTTGTTCCTTGTGTCCCCTTTATTAATTAAAAAAAAATACTTGTCTCTTACATCTATCCAAATTCAAGGACACTTGAAAATTCAATATTTTACTCATAATTTAAATTAACAACAATCACTTTTCTCCTACTAATCCTAAACTCGAATTTTCCACTTAAGTAACTTACTAATTAATTTATTTGGGGGGTATTACAGTCAACCATGTTTATTATTTGACCATGGTTTAATATGGAACTATTACATTGCAATGGTGATCAGGTTGTTGTTCGTCACATTAGGACATAACATTTTATTCGTCACATGACATCGATAGTTTATGGTGAAGACATTGGGATGAAGGTTTTTTCTTCTCACATTATGGCATTCCAATAGGTTTGTCACATTCTAACAATGGATTATGTTCATCACATTATGACATTGGGAAATGTTCAACTCATTGCAAGGTTGGGTTATATTTGTCACATTGCGACATTTGGGTTATGTACATCATGTTGCAGCAATTAACAATCTTGTCCACATTGTGACGTTGGGAAATGTTCATCTAATTAAAATGTTGGGCTATGTTTGTCACATTGTGAAATTTGGTTTATGTACATCACATTGCAGCAATTCAAAATGTTTTCCACATTGTGACATTTTGAAATGTGTGTCGCATTGTGATGCCAGTATATGTGCATCACATTGTGTTGATTGATTAAGTTGGTGCTATTGATGTCAACCCTTGAAGCAAGTCTGGTAGAAAATTTTGGTATCCCCAAAAGTGTGGTTCAGGAACCCAAGTTTGTTTGAGGAATAATGTAATGAAGATCAATGAATTTGTAGGTGAGACTATTCTAGATGGATAGTAGATGTCGTTCCATTTCCGGTGATATATGGTACACCAAGTAGTTCCTCACGGTTGAGAAGATATGGCTTAGTGAAGTTGGAGAACCATCATGAGTTATCTAGAAGCTCCTAGAAGGTCAAAGAAGTCAAATTATTTTAGACACTCCTAGAAGAAGTTTACTAGTCAAAGTGGTTTTAACTAGGAGTTAATCATGAGTTAAGTTGTTGCAATAAGAAAATAATTAAAAATAAATTAGTTGCAACAAGAAGTGGTGATTTTTCTATTTATGGTAATGTGGTTGCAAATGGGTAAAGTAGTTAAAAGTGGGTTAGCCCTAAAATAAGGAAGTTGGGTAAAACAATTTGAAGATAACCCCTAATGGAAGCTACTTGGAGAGTATAAATAAGAGAGAAAGGGTCTCTCATTAGCACCTAATTTTGAGCACATTTAATATCTCTTTTGTGAATTGTTATGGACAGGTATAATTGATAAATCTATTGTAGTGAGTCTGAAGCAGAGATGAGAGAAGTTGTGGGTTAGGAAAGATCGAGACTGTGGGTACTAAACTAGGGTTTTACTTAAGACATTTTCAGGTTGTAGTACTAGAAGGGCCTAGATATCTGCAGGACACAGTGGGACAAAGTGCGGATACACGGGGGTTGACTGAAGAAAAATTGTGGATCTATATCCAAAGGTGAAAAATAAGATAAGATCTATCTTCAATGACATGTTGTTGAGAAGAGAAGAAGATACAATAAGGTCAAACAATAAAAAGGTATAGCAGAGCTCTATACAGTAACAAAAGATATTTTATATGCTTATCTAAAGTGGATCCTTGGTAAATGTTATGATATGGTCATGGGGGATTGAGTTCTTGTCCTTGAGGGACCATTTTTTCTACGATATATTCTACATAAGGAATATCTACAGAGGTACAATGCTAGTATACTTTATGTTTATCATTGGCACACTTTGTTGGGATATATTTGAGGCATTTTCTAGTACATGGTTGAGGTATGATGTTGTGACCTTGGGTATTTTCCTAAACATGTTAGTAGTTGTATGTTTCTTGTTGTAGTAAACATTTTGAGGAAGATCTGGTTAAGAACATTGTTGGTGCACTTAGTTTGATTTATTGACATATCTTGTAGTGCATTTTGAGAAGCATTAGTTAGTGTTTTTGATATATGGTTGAGTGGTACATGTTTGATAGTTTATGGTTGATACATAATACATGTTGTCTTTGTATAACAATGAGGGTTTGATGTAAGGTAAATGTAAGGGGTTCTTATATCATACAATTTCAATAATACATATGCATGAACCTAGTACATGGTTGTATTAGATATACTTGGATATTGGATGGGTATTGTTTCTATCACACCATCTAGATTGTGAGAAGATACAGAGTAATCAGAATGTGATAGAGACTAAGGTAGGGACATAGACAGAGTGACAAAGACAACATTTGTGATACTAGCAGATATTTGTTCTATTCCACAAGTTGCAACAAATAGATTTGCGAACATCCACGAGTTGCAATAAGGAAATGCACGAACATTCACGTGTTGTAGAATAGACAGGTCGTAGATCTGCAAAAAAGTTTAAAGAAGATTGGTACAAGTTGTAACATTCTTTGAATGACAATTATTATAGTGACATTTTTTATTCAGTGACAGAAATAGGTTATCTACATTTGTAATTTATACTTGAGAATGGTTTGGATAGGTCAAGGATATGTGGTTGTAGTCACCTTCTAGTTGTAGCCGAAGAACATAGGGGGTGGTAGTATTCTTTTGTTTGTAGCCAGAGAATTAGGAAGTTGGATCTTCCTTCTAGTTGTAGCTTGAGAACAAAATAAGTTTGTGCTTCCAATGAATGCACTTCTTAAAGACATATAATAAAAATCATTGTATGGTTTTCTCTAGCATTGGGTTTCCACATAAAAATACTCATGTGTTGTGTATGTGTATGATTTATCATTGTTCATGGTTTATTTATTCTACACTTGTTGAATAATATTGGTAAGCTGATTATAAGGATACCAACACTTATATATACTATGGCTAAAAATGATTAAAAAATATTATTACGGATTCACCCCTCCTTTCAGGAATCCAACAATTGGTATCCGATTCGGGTTCTTCAAAAATAAGTCAAACAACTAGAAGGAGATCATGTATTACTCTAATATTGGGATACCATATTTTGATGGGGAAGACTATGCCTTCTATATCATAATAAAAAAGACACAAATACATGCACTAGGATCATATGTTTGGAGATCATTAGTAGATGGATACAAAGCACCATCGACTCCTCTAACAGATAAAGATGGAAATAAAATTTTAGAAAATAATTCAAGAACTACAAGTGCGTTCATGAATTGTATGACTAAATCAATATACGACGAGGTTATGCATTGTGATTCTGTGAAAAAAATCTAGGACAAACTGAAGAACATATATGAAGAATATGAGAAAGTCGGGGAAGTTAAACTTCAAATTTTCAAAGAAAAGTTTGAACAACTGAAGATGAATGAAGATGAAGACTTGTCAACCTACTTTCTACAAGTTTATGAAGTGGTAAATAGTATCAAACATATGGGAGATGAGCTAAAGGAATATGTTGTTGTCAAAAAGGTATTGAGATATCTACCAATGAGATTCAATCCAAATACTTCATCACTAGAAGGGAGAGTGGACCTAGTTACACTAACCATGGATGAGTTGCATGGGACACTCAAAACTTAGGAGATGAGAACTGAACAAGACAATCTATTTACAAAGGAAGCAACTTTCAAAGAATCTAAGAAGAAAAATAAAAAGGACAAGAAAAAGGACAAGTCAGATAGTAGAAGCAGTGATATCTCAGAAGATGATGAAGAACTAGAAAACTTTGTCAAAAGGATGAAAAAGGGAATTGGAAAATATAGAGGCAAGATTCCTTTGATTTGTTTTAATTGTGATGGAATTGGTCATTTTTCTAATAAATGTTCCCATAAGAAAAAGAAAAGAAATGAAGAATATGACTCTAAGAGGAAACATATATACAAAGCCAAAAGAACCAAAAATAATATTTTCAAGAAAATCATCTGCACCAAAGAAGACAATTACTGATCAGATGAAGATGAAGTTAGTGATAGTGATACATAAAGGGTTATATTCATGGAAGAAAAGGACTCCAATAAATAATGCACTAGAGAAGAATATGAATAGGCAAAAGTTGATTACATAGAAGAATTTTTTATTGCCATAGAAGTTATAAAAAGGGAAAAGAAGAAAAACATGTCACTATAGGAAGAACTAAGAAGAAAAAAGGGAACTCAAAATTCCAACTCCGAATAAATAGAGAATATGATCACTAAATCAAAAATCCAAGTAGAAGAAGACAAGAGAAGTGAAGAAGAACTCAAAGAATAGTTAGAAGAAAAAGACTGGATCATTGGAAGTTTGGAAGTAGAGATTGTTATATTGAGAAAACACCTTTAGAGGAAAAACATGCAGAACAACTCTAAAGTTTTAGATTAGATTATTAGCAGTCAAATTCCACATCATGACAAATCTGGAATAAGATACAACCAGACAGAAAAGGGATCAAGCTCCAAAACAACATATTAGGAAACAAAGCAAATAAGTTATGTAGATACAATCAGAGGATCTAATGAAAAGGAAGAAGAGAAGAAGTTTCAAAAGGAAGATGATAGATATAGTCCACCTCCAATAAGATTCAGATCTCAAAACAAAGAGTAGTTAGAAGTAAAAATATATCGAGAAGAAGATGGATTCAAAATAGCAGCACCGTTGAAAAGATATCCAACTCCCGGGTATCAAACAACTTTTATTGGATTATCTTATTCATGTAATAATTTTGTGCACAAGGATGTGAATTGTAGAGCTAATGATAGAAAAAAAACAACTATGAAGGTTATACAAGAAATGTGTATTCAATAAGGCCTAATGAAATGTAGATCATAAACTACAACAGGTTTGAATCCTTGAGTACCGAAGTGGAATGATACAAGTGAAACAACTTTGGACACATGGCCAAATATTGTAGGTTGATAGTTCCTCCAAGAGAATCAAAACATAATAATAATAATAGTCACATATAGGAAACACAAAGAATATGGGTAAGAAAGAATAATCATCACAACAATGAAGAATGCACACTCGCTCTACAAGATCAACACAAGAAACATGGTCGGTATGTTTATAGTGGTTGTTCAAATCACATGACAAGTGATAAGGATTGGTTTATAACTTTGAAAAGGGAAAGATATAGATCAATCTCTTCTGAAAATTAAAACTAAGCCAAAATAATTGGAAGAGGCATAGTCAAGATTGGAAGTAAGGATGCCAAGGGAGAAAATGTTCTACTAGTGGAAGATATGAAACAAAATCTTTTGAGTGTAAGTAAAATGTGTTACCAAGGTAACAAAATTTTGTTTGATTCATAGAAATGGGATATAAGAAAAGTCGATCCGAGAATAGTGGAGGAGACAACTGTGAAAACTCCATGAAACATATACGTACTAAGTGAAATTGGAAAAGAAAAGTGTTGTTTAGGAAAGGAATATGAAATTTGGTTATGGAACAGATGAATGGGTTACATAAACTTTGGTAATCTTGTCAAGGTTAGCATAAACGAAGCAATCATAGAAATGCCCCAGATTGTGAAGCCAACAAGTAAATTATGCAAGCACTGTCAACAAGGAAAGTGAGCAAAGGCCGAGTTCAAATCAAATGAATACTCCACAACAAGACCGTTATAAATTGTGTATACTGATCGATTTGGAATGACTAGAACAATTTTTTTGAAAGGTAAGAAATACTTTATACTATTAGTTGATGATTATAAAATACTGACTACAATTTGTTTTCTTAGGAAGAAGTCAAAGGAATTTGAGAACTTCAAAATTTACAAGGAGATGGTTGAAAATGAAATAGATTCTAAAATCAAATGTTTGAGATCGAACATTGGAGGAGAGTTTACCTCAAAGTAATTTTTGGACTTCTGCGGTAAGCATGGGATAAAGAGGCGATTTTCTATTTCCAGGACACGACAACAAAATGGGGTCATCAAAAGGAAGAACATGATAGCATAGGAAATGGATCGAAGTATGCTAATGGATTCCAAGTTGACAGACATTTTTTGGGTATAAGCAGTGCATACAATAATTTACATTAAAAACAAAGTTATGCTGAGAAACAACAATGATAAAACTCCATATGAGCTATGGAAAGGAAGATCAGCGAATGCAAATCATTTTAGATTTTTTGGAAGAAACTTCTAGATTAAAAGAGAAGATGGAAAAATGGGAAAGTTTGAATATCATGTTGACAAAGGTATACTTGTTGGGTACTCTAGCATAAGGAAATAATACAAATGCTTCAATATAAGGCTCAAAAAAATTGTGTAAAGCATCAATCTGACATTTGAGGAGACAAGTGGATGAAGGATAAAAGAATAAGGAAATGATTCAACGAAAGAGGTTCATGAAGAAGAAATAAAGGAAGAAGCAATAGAGGAGGAAGATGAAGAAGAGAAGTCAGAAGAAGAGAAATAACAAAAAGATATTCAAGTACATCCAAAGACACCTAGTAGACGAATACAAAATAATCATCCATCATGACATATTATTGGAAACAAATATGTAGGAGTTGAATCTACAAGAAGAATCTGTTCACCAGAAAAAATGCACTTAGCACTATTATCCAAAATTGAACCAAGTAATTTTGAAGAAGCTAGCAAAGATGAATTTTGGATCAAAGCCATGGATGAAGAGCTAGATCAGATAAAGAAGAATAAAACTTGTTAACTTGTTCCAATCCCAAGGAACAAAAAAATTATTGCTACAAAGTGGGTCTTCATAAGAAAATCGAATGAAGATGGATAGGTTACCACGAATAAAGCAAGAATGGTATGTAAAGGATACACTCAGATTGAAGGTATAGACTTTGAAGAAACATTTTCCTCAGTTTCCAAAATGGAAGAAATCAAATTGATCCTAGCTTATGCATGCTCCAAGAATATTAAAGTGTATCATATGGACGTAAAATAGGCCTTCCTAAATAGGGATCTAGAGGAAGAAATATACATTGAGCAACCAAAAGGATTTCAATTATCAGAGAATGGAAATTATGTTTGCAAGTTGAAGAATTCCATGTATGGTATTAAACAGGCCCTAAGATCACAATATTACAGAATGGACAGATACTTATAGTGGCAAGGTTTCGGGAAAGGAAATGCAAACAACAACCTCTACATCAAGCTAAATTAAGATATTATTTTGTTAATTGAATGTTATGTTGATGATATTATATTTGGTAGTGATGATGATAGGATGATCCATAAGTTTGCAGAGGATATGAAGGATGAGATTGAAATGTCATATTACTTGTAGAATTATCTTTCTTTTGGGGTTTTCATATATGTTAAGGAAACCAAGACATTTTTACCTCTCAGACCAAGTATATCAGAGAATTGTTAAATAGGTTCGGAATGGAAGATTGTAAACCAGTCAGTACTCCTATGCAAACCAGTTGAAAGTTAAGTAAATATGATGATTCAAAGGATATAGATTAGAGGCAGTAAAGGTCAATGATTGACATATTACTTTATGTGACAACTTCTATACCATATGTGATGTAGGCAGTTGGACAAGTAGCATGATTTCAAGGAACACCAAAGGAATCACATGTTTTGGAAGTAAAGATGATATTTGCATATATCAAGGGTACATAAGGGTTTGGATTATGGTATCCAAAAGGAAAGGATCTATCACTTATTTCATACACAAATTCATATTGGGCACATTGCACTGATGATAGAAGAAGTACAAGTGGAACAACTTTCTATTTAGGTGAGTGTTTGGTATCTTGGCTAAGAAATAAACACTCATCAATATCATTGTCTACAGTCGAAGTAGAGTATATTGAAACAACATCATGTTGCATACAGGTGCTATGGATGAAACAAACACTAAAATATATACAGGTTGAGTATGATGATACCATTCTGATATATTGTGATAACACACGTTCCATCAGTATCTCAAAGAATCCAATGATGCAATCCAAGACTAATAACATTCTGATCAAGTTTCATTTTATACGGGAATAGGTTTCATAAAATAACATTCGAGTTGAGTATGCTGGGACCAAATATTAGATTGCAGATATATTTACAAAACCGCTTCCAAGGGAAGCTTTTGAGTATCTTCACCAAAAACTCAGAATAGTTTTTTCCCCAAAATGAATTTTGAATGCTATTCTTATATGTCATAAATTTACATGAGGAAGAACCATGAAGAAGAGAGAGGAAAATTTAGTTAGGGGGATCAGTCCGAGAGAGAGTTCAGTCAGGGGGAGAAACCCCGACAAGAATTTACATTTTCCATTGATTTCAAAGGGGGAGAGATTCATCAGATGCATGGAGAAAAAGCAAAGAGATGTGATTCCATGGGGATATATGGTCAAAAGGGGAGCATGAATGACATGACTTCATTGTTTCCATCAATTCCAAAGGGGGATATTGTTGATTAATTGGGTTGGTTGTCATTGATGTCAACCCTTGAAGCAAGTCAGATAGAAATTTATGGTAGCCCCAACAGTGTGGTTCAGGAACCCAAGTTTGTTGGAGGAATAGTGTAATTAAGATTAGCGAATTTGTAGGTGAGACTATTCTAGATGGATAATATGTGTCCTTCTATTTCCATTGATATGCATTATGTCACATAGTTCCTCATGGTTGAGGAGATATGGCTTATTGAAGTTGGATAACCCTCATGAGTTATATAGAAGCCTCTATAAGGTCAAAGAAGTCAAATTATTCTAGAATCTCCTAGAAGAATATTACTAGTCAAAGTTGTTCTACCTAGGATTTAATCATGAGTTAATTTGTTGCAATAAGAAAATAATTAAAAATAAATTACATGGAACAAGAAGTGGTGAGTTTGCTATTTATAGTAAAGTGGTTGCAAATGGGTAAAGTAGTTAAAATTGGGTTGGACCTAAAAGAAGGAATTTGGGTAAAATAGTTAGAAGATAACCCCGAATGGAAGCTACTTGGAGAGTATAAATAACAGAGAAATGGTCTCTCATTAGCACCTAATTTTGAGCACATTGAATATATCTTATATGAGCTGTTGTGTACAAGTATAATTGGTAAAACTATTGTAGTGATTCTGAAGAAACAACAAGAGAATTTGTAGGTTATGAAAGGTCGAGACTATAGGTATTGAACTAGGGTCACTAGTACATTTGGGTCAAATTATGACGGTGTGTTCAACACAATTGCCACTTTATATTGTCAGGAGAACGAAAACAAACGAACCCTATCAAAATTCATTTCACATGGCGTTGCATTTCTGACATCATAGATATCGTCTCTATTGCAACATTTCATGCAGACACATGTCATCTCAGATTTGACCGTCCAAACCCCATATAGTCGTCGCTATAGCGACGCCAGAGACATCAGAATTCCTACATCCCATTCTGGTTGTCTCCACTACCTGGACTCTATGGGAGCGATGTTACCATATGTCATAATACGGATGTATGGTAACGTCTCTCAACCGATGTTAAGTTATATATCAACGACGTGCTTTCCATGGGAGCGATGTTACCATACGTCATAATATCGACGTATGGTAACGTCGCTCAACCTATGTTAAGCTATATATCAATGAAGAGTATTCCATGGGAGTGACGTTACCATACATTGTGATAGTGGCGAACTATAGGTATTTAAAAAAAATGTCAATTTATTTTTCCTTTTTTGATATTTTAAAATTTTCCAACTAGAAAATGTGAATCTTTCATTTTAGTCTATTCATCTATAAAAGATTTATTAGATCCTATAAGGTATATATATCTACTACTAAAGTGCATCTTTACTACAATGTTTCAATGTGTGCACTCAGACTTGATGGTGAGATATTTTAAATCACTTCCATGTTTTGTGATATGCGGACTGTGGGTAACCAAAAATAAAATGATTTTTGAAGACAAGTCCTTGAAAGTTTCTATTGTGGTGCAAAAAATTTAAATCCTCTTTAAGGAATGTAGAAAAATCATAAAGAGACCATCTCACATAGTTATTAAGGAGCCTACAATTAATCAATATTATGCATAGGGTTTCTTCGATGGGGCTTGTCAAGGAACCCTAGGTTCATGTTGAGTAGGTGCCATATTATATCTCAACCAACACAATTACTTCTTACTAAAATATGGAGTTGGAATATAAAAAAATAACAAAGCTGAATCTTGTGCCTATGGATTCTTCTCAGGTTTTCATTACCAAAAGGTATAACAGAGCTTCAAATACATGGTGAAAATATATTTCTTACATATTGGTGTAATAATCAATGCACAATCTCAAATCTAGTTCTAGCTCATGTACTTGAAAGAATTGTAGAATCTAGGTTTCATTTCCAACATATTTGTTTTAACCATGTGTATAGATAATTAATTATCAAGGTGGAAGCATTATGAAGGAAGCTATAGTGCTGGAGGAAGGTTCCTTATTCATACATGAACACTCTAAAAATTCTCTATTTTTAGCAGTACATCAATTTGTACTCTGAATTTTGTGTATGTATGGTTAAGTTAATGATTATCTTGTAAAGACATGTGTCCTTCGAGGTTTCTATTTAAATTCATTTTGAGTCTGAAGACTATAATGACCAAACATGAACTACTAAAAAATAAGGGATCACAACATAGCAACGAGGCTTAACAATGTATATTTTGATTTCTTGATGAAATAACAAATATAAGTATTGTTTCTTGGCAAAATAAAAATAATATATATATATATACCCCTAGAAAAATACTTAAACTATATACATGATTCATTATCCAAACTCTTAAAAAAAACCTTCATTTGGACATCTTCATGCTTGAAATCAAAATTTTCAATGAAAAATGAAAATTTCTTTAGATGTGTTTCGATAATAATAGAGTTATTTCCTTCAAAAATAGGTATATATGTATGAGCCTTATCAACAAGTTCGTGGGGATACCCTTCTATGTTATTGAAACTCAGTGATGCACAATTAATTGGAACAAATAGTGATGAAACTAAGTGTGATTGACTCGGAACAATACTCAGAAAAATAATTCTCAGAGAAGTAATTATTAAAGGCTCACTCAAAGAACTAGGATATTTTAGAGAATTAGGACAAGATTAAACAAAAGGAAAAGTAGAAATAACTTTCTTACAAGAAACTATAAATCCAACCTAGTAGAGAAGCTCCTCAAGTTTATCCAAAGTTAGAGTAATGGATTCATTAGTGTCCAATATCATAGTTCTCCTTACATGATATAGAGATACAAAACTGGAGTCTCCATGTGAGAAATAAAACAAAATTACATAAACCAATGCTCATCTTAGTAAATTTAGTTGTTTTACATATTATAAAGCCTAGCTAATCTCCCTACCAACAAGGCCAAATGTTATCACCGATAAGTTTCCATCTTGCAAAGATAGATCATGGAGTCCAAATAACTATAGGAAATAAGGCATCACAACCTTGATTACTTCCTCTCACTTCGAAGTTAGTGCATGTTAACCACAGGGTGGTATCCCTAAGTGATATGAGGGATCAATTATACATCAATTAAATATTAGTAATACCTTAAATAAAATAAAATAAAAGTGTTGTTCTACATAAAAGTTTACAATTCAATAAAGTAGACAACAAGAAGAAATCCACTAAAATGCTATAAAAATGAAAAAAAAGATGTAAATATTTACTAAGGAAAACTAGGCATGCAAACCAATGCAAATTTATGCTAAAATCAACTAATTGTTGTGCCAAAAAAAAAACAAATATAGCAAGTAGTAATCATTGTTTTAATTGTTGGAAATAGTAATGCAATGTTGTTTTTGTATTTTTTTTATATTTGTTATGCATGCAAATTGAGGAGGAGGTATAAATCTTGTATCTTTCTACAATAAGTAACAAAAAATAGGAAACTTAAGCTAGTTTCTTTTTTGACAGAAAAGCTAAGGACAATAAATAAAATTAACTAATATGTATGGTCAACATTATGCCTAAGGATGCATGAAAATCAAGTAGAACTAAATGAGTGTCTTTTTAATGAATAAATAAACTTATATATCAACCAATGACTTATATGGAGCTAAATATGAATGAAAAAAATGAGTAGGGTAAACAAAATTATTTTATTCCTACCACCGAGTTTCCTATTAAGCATGCAATAAAAGAGAGAGTATATAAAATATAGAACTTCTTACACAACAAACACATGTACTAGTCACCAAGAAAGTAGTTGATAGATCTTTATGACCCTAGGTTGTAGAAGAAAAAACTCTTCGACTGGTAGGAACACACCAAACACTCTCCAATATCTCAGGGAAGTCAATATTCTTCAACATGTCCACATCGCATGGGATAGAAGAAACCATGATCATGAATGTAAAGAAGTTCAACCAACACTTGTACTCTATGCTAGCTCTCAATCACACACTGTCTAGAATAAAATATGAAGCAATGAGAAAAATACAAAGCATTGATCTACCCCCTTAATTATGTGCAATGCTTTATAACAATGAGAGAAGTGTAAGAATAGAGAAAGATAAAAATAAAATGTCATTCCTCCCAAACTACTCCAAGGGAATCTCTATATGAAGTGTTCCATCTCCGAGAGGAAAAATAACTCATGCATATAACAAATAAAACTCCACGAAAGAACCCTCACTTGAGAATAGATATCTTCATTCAAGGACCAAAAATACACACCAATAACAACCTCCTACAAAGCACACCCCTTCTCCAAGATAGCTTATGTCTTTGAATTAAATATTCCTCCATCAAAATATGTCGAAATTGAATTTTCCATCAAAACAAATTTGCAAGAATACTAAAAAAACTCAAGGTAAAAGAGTGAAATCCTAAGGGAGGAAACTTCCAAGAATAATACCTCTATGCTTAGCATAGGTGTAAGATATTTGCAGTGCATATTTGTGTCTTAATTGAAATGGCATCTAGGTACTATAGGTAGAAACATGTAGGGTGTCATAAATATGGGTAAAACATCCTTCAAGTATGGAGGACCCTCCCTATACTAGAAATGGAAAGTGCTAGGATCATTCACATAAATGGGAAGGCTCCTCAAGGAAATAACATCAATACTAAATAGAAAATTCCATCAAAGGAAACCATAAGTAAAATTAACAAGGTTTACTCAAGTAGGGTGAGTTGGTATAGGATAAGAATAGAAAGAAGAATGGTCACAAGAAGGTGTGAGGAGGCTTCCTAGAGTAGTGTGCCCTTGGTAAAAGTCATAGGAAAATTGTTAGGATTAGGGAAAAATAGAAACAAATAATGCCTTTTTATTTTTCTATTCACAAGATTAGCATATATGAGAAAAGAAATAAACAGATCTAAATTAAATTCTGAGTATAAACAAATTTTTTGAGTGAAAAGACAAACCTCAAGATTACCTCCTGATCTAAGAAAGATGTACCTGTCACATGTGTGGATGGAAACCTTTATAATATGCTCAGAAATATTTTTAGGTTTATGGATCAAACCTATAGGGTTTGATCTCTAGAATAAGAAATTAGGAACAATTTTTTCAAGGTATAGACCATCACAAGACAACTGCAACAAGTACTCCACAAGAAGGGACATAAAGGTATTGACCATAGCTGATAAAAAAAAAGTAGGTACCCAACAAGAAGGGACAACAAGAACTACAATAACTGAGACATAAAAACTCTCCATATCAAACAACCAAATCCTCCATAACAAACAATCCATATCAAACCCTCCATAACTGAAAATAAGGCATCACTAGATAAACAGTCTAACACAGGGGAAATCAAGAGTGAAACCCTCACAAGGACCTAAAATCTACACATGGCAGCTAGACGAAGAGGCCACAACCTTCATAGATCAAAGAGACAACCCACAAAGGAGGCCACAACACCTGTACTCAGGTCTGTGGCCCTAAAAGGGAGATATGATACCCACAAGGAGGCTCCTCAATCACTTTAGTAGGTCTGGAATCTAATGAAGACACCTCTTCATAAAAAGGACAGGTCTGACATCTTTTGGGAGGCACCTCATCATCTTCTTCACCAACAAACAATCAGGGAGTAGTAACTAGACAATACCAAGACCAAACAAAACTCAGATCTAAAATTGTTACACCAAATGGGGAGGCTGCACCAACAAAATCAAATATGAAACTGTTACATCAAATGGAGAGGTTGCACCGACAAAACTCAGATCTAAAACTATTACATCAACTAGATAGGCCGCACCAACAAACAAAAATCATATATATAACTGTTACATCAAATGGAGAGGCCACACCAACAAAAAAAAACTCAGATCTGAAAATATAGTCCAAAAGGAGGCCACACCATCATCAAGAGAGAACAACTAAGGTAGCCACAACAAATAGGAGAGTGAGGAGTGAGTGAGTGTGAGTGTAATAGAATTATATATGGAAGGGTATTATTTATAGTTAGGGAGAGGGGTTAGGGAATTTAAAATTATAATTAAATATTGACATTTAATTAATATAATTATTAATTAAAATGTCAATTAATATTAATATTAATTATAAAAACCCCAAACACATAAAACCCCAATCACATAAATAAAACCTCAATCACATAAAATAACAAGGGGGTTGTAGTGTACCTTTTTGCTTACCAGGGCTTTATAACGCACTATGTAACAATCTGTACACACCTTTAACATGACACATACAGTCCAGTATATACTCCATAT
Organism: Picea sitchensis; assembly: GCA_010110895.2. Taxonomy (NCBI): domain Eukaryota; kingdom Viridiplantae; phylum Streptophyta; class Pinopsida; order Pinales; family Pinaceae; genus Picea; species Picea sitchensis. Next base: position 99,698 of record SNQJ01S0006056.1, read on the forward strand.
GCATTTAAACAATTAAACAGATTAACTCTCAGAGTAAAACATATAATTTACTGCTACAATTAAACATTCCATAGCATTTAACAATAATTCATTTACACAGCAGAAAACATGATACATAAACAACACGGTCATGCACAACATGATCAAAGCATAATTCAAATACTTATCTTTTAACAGCTGTAGAAATCACCAACCAAGTGCAGGCCTTCCACGAACTTCCCAGCCTTAGACCACACTGTTCATCATCTCAACAGTGGGTCACCCCCGAGCTGGGACCGAGCTCCACCCCAAGGCAAGGAATCCTAGGCTAGGTTGGGGTTACAGGGAAGATGACACAGAAATATCTGGAAGGATTCTTCCCAAAGATGCCATCTTACGCCCACTACTACCAGACCCTCATTCCCCACATGTTTGTTCCTCCCGAGAGTATACACCTTCACATGCATAGTCCATCGGTGCTAACCTCCCCCTCTGGGTCTCAGCAATAGGATGGACTAGGAAGTCTCAGAGCCTGTAGCTGGTGCTGGACACTCTCTGGAAGAAAACACTTCCCAGCAAACTCTTTCACCTGGAAAGAGTTGCTCGTAGGCCTGACAACCTGCCTCTTCCAACATCAACCACCTCCCTCACCTGGAGAGAGGGCATACACAAGCTCAGCACATGCTTACTCTGGCCAGTATGTCATGCGCAGACCAGCACTTTGTGGCTGCAGCAGCCAATCAGGAAAATGAACACGGGCTTTCTAACTGGTTCAACAATGGCAGGTCACTTCTTATTTCTCAATCCGACAACACGAGGTAGACTCACGCTCGGGTTCTCAAAAACGTGTGACAAACAATCCATGCAGGGTCAACACAGGTTCAAACTGTTCAGACAGGAGTTGTACTAGGGTATTTCAGAAGCCAACACAGGCTTTTCGGCTTTCAGGAATGAACCAGGGTATTCTTGCACAGGTCGTACATGTTCCACACTCAGAGGTTCGGGTCCGAATGGAGAAGATCTCTTCATGCGGTTAATCTCGGTGATTATATCTGCATGCACCAGGTTTGACACTTGTCACCCTGGGAATTTGCAGGCATTCCCACAGTGTGCATCCCCTTTGCACGTTCCCCCCCTTGCCAGGATCATAGGATAAAATAATATGCACATGGCTCTTTTTGGAAATAATATTAAAATATTATTCCAGGCCTAAGCCCCCTAGGCTTAGACCCTAGGTTCAACACTCAGCCCCTTTTTCCACCTTCCAGCCCCTAATCCCTTGCCCACTCTATGGACGCTTAGTCCCCCATCACTCATTCATCATGGTCGGTCTGCACCTGGCAGTGTTTATATTTTATTAATGTGCTGCATACATACAGATACAAAATCCAGGCCCTTGGCCTTCAACCCTTAGGCTCTCTGGCCTAATCAAACACATAAGACTACTGTCTTATACAAAACTTGGCTCACCAGCCTATAACACATATTTACAATCTCTTTCAGATCATAGTTTACATTGGGGCTCGGCCTTGGGGACACTACAGGGGTACCTTTTAAGACAAATTCAAGGGGGGGTCCATAATGGAAAAACATGTCCACATGAGTCTCATAATGACCTATAAAATTTATCATCGCTGCATAAGGGGGTCCATAAACAATGTGGTCGTGTCCATCTTCATAGGCACTCCTAGGTTGCATGGACCATCCCTGGAGAGAGGAAGAGGATCACACACCAACACATCTTGGTATTACACCAAGATCTACCTGGTCAAAGACCAGGTTGCCCCAGAACACATCTGAGGGCCCTAGAACACATCTAGGGTCTTATCCACCAAGGTACAAGACCAAGGATCAACCCATGCATTAGGAAAGGGTGTTGATTAAGGTTGGTTGTCATTGATTTCAACCCTTGAAGAAAGCCCCGTAGCACAAAAGTTTGGGTAAAGGACCCAAGATTTTTTGATGTAAAGATGACTCATTATTGTTTTGTTATGGTTGATAAGAAGTAAATATGGATGAACTCCAAAGTGGTCCCCTTATGGTGAAATCCATCATGGGAAGATGCTTTGCGGAGTGAGAGAACCCATGCTTAATAGTGGAATAATGAGATGAAGGATAGTGAATTTGTCAGTGAAACTATCCTATATGGATAGTGCTTGTCATACCATTTCTATGGCTATGTGGAACGTCACATAACTCCTCACGGTTAGAGAGTTATGACCATATGAAGTTGGAGAACCCCTCATAAGTCTTATAGAAGCCCCCAAGGCTCAAAGTGCTTTGCAAAAGAATTTATTTTAAATGAAGAAGCCCTAAAATAAGGAAAGTGTAATGCTACATGAAGATATAAATAAGAGACAAAGCGCACTCACTAAGAACACACTTGTACATATTGTATATCTATTTTCTTGTGTAAAGCTTCTTGTAAATACTTGAGGATACATCTGAAGTGGAAAACATCTGAGGTAGCATGAAGGGTTGATGGAGAAATTCTTAGATTCATAGAAAACCCTATTTTCTTAGGCATATGTTGGTTGTCTATGTATAGGGTGCATACGTACACGGGCTAGTTGTGTATAGGGTGAGTATGTACGCAGGCTGACTATGTATAGGGTGAGTACATGTTGATAAAGCCATGAAACTTGAGAAGATGAAGGTTCAGAGGTTCTAGATTATGAGACCAATCTCCAAGGAAGGTCTAGAGTGCTCAGATGCATCAGATACATCCATTGGATTAAAAGGTATGTCTTATTTATATGAATAGTTGGATTTTTATGTATGCATGAGGAGTGGAAATGGATATTTGAGGATTCTCCCTAGAGAGACTAATGGGTGCATGGGATCTTCTGTATAAGTCATATCTACAGAAATACAATGTTGGTATATTTATCAATGATACTTCTTGTTGAGGTACATCTTATATTTCTTGGCATATGGCTAAGAGTTTTTATGGTACATGGTTGAGATCTTGTATTTATTGATGTATTGATAAGTTGAGTATTAGAAAGGGGTTGATGACTAATGTCATGTGAGGAACATTATACTTCTTCATGATTACACATACCTATATGGCACATGACTAGAGAGAGACATACTTTCCTTGAGTACAGATTATGTATGAGGATGCATGCACAGGGTACGGCTACAGTCTGGATACAGTGACATGATACATATCTATGTGAAAGAAGTTATAGAGGGTCGAAAGTTTTCAAGCGAAAGGAAACCCTAGTTTCAGAAGGCATACGCAGGCTTCATAATAGATAGGGAGCATACATACGTAGGTTGTATAACAGATAGGTAGCGTACAGACATGGGCTACATCACTACAGGTCGTGTATCTATTGTATTTTTGTGGATACATGTTCAGTTTAGGTATAGATTGATTATAGGGTAGTTGTACAGATTGGATATAGGTTAGTGGTACAGGTTGATACAATTGTACAATAGTATATCTCATAGTGATAGGTTTACAGTGGTTCCATCATTCTACTTCTACTTCAGGGTGGCCGGACGGGGAAAGGACATGTGGTTGTAGCCACCTTCCAGTTGTAGCCTAAGAACATAAGGGGTTGTACCCTCCTTCTACTAGTAGCCAGAGATTTGGGGAGTTGGAGCTTCCCTTAGGTTGTAGCCTAAGAAACTAGGGGATTGGAGTCTCCTTCCAGTTGCAGCTGGAAAGTAAAGGAAGTTGGTGATTCCAATGAATGTAATTCTATAAGAAAAAGAATTATGTGGTTTTCTCCCAATTTCAGTTTCCACATAAAACACTAGTGTACTGTGTATGTGTGTGATTGTTCATTTCTTATTTCTCATTATTGGATAATAATACTACATTGATATAACACTTGGATCAATTTGGATAAAAATGATTATAATTGCACTATTACTGATTCACCCCCCCTCTCAGTAATCCAACAAAGGGATCCCTAGAACACATCGAGGGGCCCTATAACACATCTAGGTACTTATATCAACCACCACTGAACACATCCAAGGATTAATCCAAGAACTAAGCAAGGATTCCCTAGAACACATACAAGGGCCCTAGACACATCAACGGACTTATATCAACCACCAAGGAAGATTTCCAAGGATCAATCCAAGCATTGATCAATGATTCCCTGGAACACATCTAGGGGCCCTAGACACATCTAGGGACTTACTGCTTGGTCCAAGACCAAGAACCCCATTCATGTACTGGGGGCCCTCACTAGGGTCTTTTTCCATGGCTCTTAATTCTTTCTCTCATACCAAGAAACCTCGGGAGTGTGTCGGGGGCCCTAGTCCATAGCTAGGGTCTTTTCCATCCTCCAGAGAATGTCTCTTGCAACTGCATTAATTTCAACAAAAATATAGCAAGTAAACTTTATATGGGACCCCACTATGACCCTCTAGAAGATACAAAAATGGATTTGGACCCTGAAAATTTAAACACCTTGGAATGACTTGAAGTTTAACACTATTTTTGTATGTCATATTGGGTATCCAACAAAATAAACACTGTGCTAAAAAATACTACTAAAAATAAACAAAATTTTCATGGTCTTAGATTGAGCTGAAATTACCATGAAAAATTATCAATATTGGGTCCTTAAAAATGCAATCCTCCTATAATTTTGATCAAATTTCTAAAACGTCTTCCAAAAATAGAATTTTCTAAAAATAGAAACTTCTTTGACTTTCCTCAAATTCAAACCATATGTCCATAACCATAAAGGGTATTAAAAAATATGATCAAATTCATATATATATATACATATCCATAAAGGGTATTAAAAATATGATCAATTCATATATATATATATATATATATATATATATATATATATATATATGACTTTTCAAGAAATGTAAAGACATGAATTTGGCCATGCCCTTTAGGAGTCTTCAACATCCCATAATTCCTCTAAATGTTGCAATTAATATATAAGTATGGGGAACCTACTACCACTAAAACCCAACCTAATACATGTGATGTTCCTTTAGAAGACCTGTATATAAGCTACCTACTCAAAAACTTGCTCAACTATCCTGACTATTCTAGTATTCAAGTTTGATTGTAAGATTATTAATAACCAAGTTTTACATATGATTTCGAGCCATGTCAATGCTAAATAGAATACCAAGATACTTGGTGATTTTCCCCCTTTGAACCCATTTCCATTGGGAGGTAATCCACCCTGGGTGATTGTCTAATATAATAAGTATGATAGAGGTTTTCGCCTCTTCTAGTATCTCTTTAGAAGCTTTACAAAAGGTGTTCATAAGCATAGTGGGAGTTGATTAAATATTACTGGGGAAGGCCAGTAACTTTACCTTGGTAAACTACCTTTTATAATAGATAACCCAAGGCATAATATGTGAGAACATATAAATCAGGGGCTATAGGGTAGCCCTACGTCATTGATCTGCTACGTGGAATAAGATAAGTAAGGGATCTATTAACACAAACAATAACCAAAGGATTGGAAAAGATAATATTGACATAATATATGAACTTTGACCCAAATCCTAGCCACTCAAGCATGTGGAGAATGAATTTCCACTCCAACTTATCATAGGCCTTGTAATAGTCCAAATTTAGACACATTCCTTTAAAACCTCTCTCTTTGGCCAGAAAAAAATCCAAACATTCAACGATGGAAATAACTCACAAAATTCTCTTCCCGATAGTATTTCAAATACAAAAATCTTCCACCATATAAAGATAAATCTAGATCTTGATGTAAACACTGTAAAATTTCAGTTTCATGATATGACATATAATTGTTTCGAGAATTATCGATTTGGAAGCCTAATTCTGTCTAATGAATATGATCCTAAAAATCATAAACCTAATCATGATCTCCTTGCTAACAGATATAACCATAAGGTATCATTGTTCTATAATCAACCTTGTCCTAAATACGATAAATACTCTTAGGTAATTACTCTTGGTAGTTCAAAAAACGTTTTGGAATCTTATGCCATTGGTCATCATGATTTTATTTATGATGATCCCTTAGGAACCTACCATTTGGATGACATTTTCTTCCCATAATAAAGTGAGAAGATTCCTAAAGTTTCCAATTATGGATTTAATCAACTTTGGGTTTCCCCCAATGATAGTTTGCTAAATACTGGTTCACACTTCTCATTAGCTAATTCAATACATCTTGATACCTTTTTATACAAGAAGGATGTTGAGAAAAGTGTTTTTTAGCGTAAGATTGTTTCGCTGGAAGATCTAACTTTTGCAACCCCATCATAACCCAAAAACTCACTCCCTTTGACCTAAGTTGTCCTCTAGTTTATGATGGTTATATTGAGTCTTGCACTAAAGAGAGGAGGTGCTCTAACCATGTTATTCTAATTGAGATAGATATCCATACTACTTAACTTCCATCTTGTACCAAAGGAGAAAAAAATTATCATTGCATAAAGGAGGACCATTTGGAGGCGGAGAGATAATGAGATTGCAATGAACCATTTGGAGGCCCAGAAATCATGAGATTGCAGTACACCCAAGTTGAAAATATCATTTTAGGTGGAATTATGTGAGATTACAGTGCACCCTTTGGAGTGTCAAATGAGATGAGATTATGATTAGGGTTATATTCTATATTTTCTGGGAAGGGGTGGAGATTAGAAAATGTGATGCAAAGAGAACATCATTTGCATTCATTTCATTTAAATTATGCTTATACTAAAATAAAGCATAATATTATAGTTGATTCGATATTCTTTATTCTTTATTCTTTATTCATAATCTTATAAGCAAAAGAAAAAATGTAAATGAAATGAATGAAAATGATGTTCTCTTTGCAACGCATTTTCTAATCGCCACCCCTTCCCAGAAAATATAGAATATAACCCTAATCATAATATGATATTATGTGACACTCTAAAGTGTGAAATGCAATCTCACATGTTTCCTCCTCAAATGGTCATTTCAACTCAGGTGTACTACAATATCATGATGTTTGGGCCTCCAAACAGTTCATTGCAATCTCACTATCTCTCCACCTCCAAATGGTCCTTTCAATTTGGGTGCACTGCAATCTCATAATATCTAAGCCTCCAAATGGTCATAATGTTCATTTCAATAGGTTCCATTCCTCCAAATATCTTGTCACCAGACCCAGAGCTTGACATAGACCATGAACTATACCACCACATAGAAATAGATATAGATTTAGACATTGACCTAGAGCTTGATGTAGACCATGACATAGACCCCCCTAGCTCCATACAAGCCTATACATAACGTATACTCAATCCTTAACCCTATATTAACTCAATCCATGAGTGCACTATGCATGTACCTTGTGTACAACCCTTGTATCCACATCACCCACATCTTGGTTCTCTAACCATTGCTCTATCCTTGAAAACACTTTCAATCATAAACCCTTAGGCCTTAGTTGTTCCCATACCCCTATACATCTTTGTTCATAAATAGGTTTGGTGTATATTAAATTCTATATATGATGTATTAAGAGCATGCACACACTCCCGTGACTTGACTAAGTTGGTCGTTTATGCTCAGTAGGAATTCTCACCATGCACGTTCCTACTGGGAATTGTAAGGTGACATTAGTGAGGGCATGTGCCATTGATTCTAGCTGAAACGCACCGTTGAAGGCATGAGGTGAATATTTTAGCATGGGGATGGAAAATGAACCATCATTTTCTTATGGATATGGTGAACCATAAATTCATGTTAGAATTTATCCATTGATGAACCATAAACCTACACTGACATATCCATAATATCTAAAGGACATAATCAAAATATTATACCTAAATGGTGATTTTTCAATTTAGCAATCGAACATGCAACAAAAAAATTGAGGTGGTGTTGAACATCATGTCTCATACATGGAGAATAAAAATGTTGTTTTAAAGTTGCAACTATATTTGATGTGAAAAAATGCCCAACCAACTTCAAGAAATGAGATTACCAAATCAACAAATCCCTAGGTTCACTTGCAAGTGAGAACATCCTATCAAGTAAATAGAAAAGATCTTTATTAATATGAAAATCAACTGAATTAATAATACGTCTTGTGTAGGTAGCGTGGCATCCTTATTGAATGGTTGCATAAACTTTCACAAAATTTATGTGTGTATTGTAGAACTCTTGCTAGTGTTCTATATAACACATTTTTTCTCTAGGTCTGTAGTGGCTTATGACTAGATTGAATAACAATTTATTTCCCTATACATAGTGTCTCCACTAGTGAACTACTTAAGCAATGGAGCACATCTCTCTATTATAACTTCAAAAGTTATGGATTGCGCCATTGAATGTCTCTAAGTAAAACAAAATGGAATGACATTGTTGTGTCATAAAATACCTATCTCATAGTCATATGCATCATCTTCTATATCAAAAGGATGAGAAACATATAGTAGTGTAAGCATAGGTGTAGTGCATAACTTCAACATATTCACTTCTTCAAAACCATTTTGTTGCACCTTGGTCTAGATGATGAATCCTTGTTAAGGAAAGTGTTTTTTAGCTTAAGATTGTTTCGGTGGAAGTTCTAATTTTTGCAACCCCATCATAACCCAAAAACTCACTCCCTTTGACCTATGTTTTCCTCTAGTTTATGATGGTTATATTGAGTCTTTCACTAAAGAGAGGAGATGATCTTGCCGTGTTATTCTAATTGAAATATATATCCATACTACTTAGCTTCCATCTTGTACCAAAGGAGAAAAATTGTATCGTTGCATAAAGGAGTAAAATTGTATCGTTGAAGCACTTTCTGGGTTTTCATGATCAACATGCAAGGATATTTAGGATGGATGGACAGTACATGATCCATGATCTGGAACAATTCCTAGAAAAAAGGATGCACAGTACAACATTATTTATGGAATTTTTTCTCAATTGATTTGGCCTTATTCTAGGAGGGCCCCTAGCAGTAGATGCATGAACTAACACTTCATCAATCCCTACAGGAAGCCAAGGTTTCTTTAACTCAATATAAATGGACTCGTATCTACCATTATTGGATACAAGGAGAGATCATGACAAGTAATAAACAAATGATATATCTCAATAAATTATCACATAGCAAACCTTGCATTAATAAATAATCACATAACAATTCATAAAACATTAAGCATAACTAGAATTGATGGCTATATAAACTATGTTGAAAGGAGAAATCACCCATGATCTAATGAATTGGTCGAAAACAAAGTTGGAATGGTTGACCCCACATGTTTCTCTTCAGTTGTATGACCCTCTATTAGTCTTGATCTTCCCTCAATCGACGAAGAAAGATCTTAAAGTACCTGCCAAAATCATTCAACCTCAATAAATATCTAAAAAATCAATACAAGTCATATTTGTAGCACGTTATTTACTCTAAGATGCATTTTTAGGAGAGTGTCAAAACATACATGAATGAGATCCTCTTGGTTTCTAGAAAAAATTATTGGATCCACTTGTCTAATATTTGATCAAACGGCCTCCCTTGATTTGAAGTAGCAGCAATGAAGTCAACATTGATTTTGTTGTTGCTTTGTTGGATCGAGGGAGGTTTACTCCAAGATTAAATGCCTCCAATAAATTATTCTCTACTGAACAGGGCCAACCATGTGAAGGCGGAAGCTCTTATGGCCTCTCCCCCTGCCTCACATCACTCCCAATTCCCCAATACCCAACATATAAATCTATTGAAATATTTACAACAAAAACAAACATATATACATACCAATATTCACAATTGTTTACAATGAAATAAAACGTTTCCTTTATCCATTTGGAGTGAACTCAATTCTCCTACGATCAAAGTAACAACTATTCCATAACATCATACACTACACTAAATCCCTTTGCATCTAAAAACTAGAGAATGAAAATTGATGTGAAAAGATGATTTATTCTATTCCATCATATGACTTGGTTGGAGTATTAAAATGTACATGTAAACATCATAGAACTCATCCCACTTTTATGTATAAGTGAAAACATGTTATTTTCCCAATATTTAATCATAAACTCACTCAAAATACTAAAATTAATTCTTTGGAAAATAATAGGTCTAAACGCATATGTAAGCATGAGAATGGTCTTAAGGTAAGGTTCTGGGAAAGAGGAATATCGTGAAAAGTGAAGTAAAAGGTTGGTAAAAGAATGACATTTTGGCAACCCAACAAGTACATGGTTCATAGAAAATAGATTTTATATTAAATAGTTATTAAAATATTCATGTACATCATCATTTAGTACTTTTAGCTGACCTCTTCGTCTTAGTTCTTTAGTTCCTAAGCATTTCATCCATATCTATGTCTTCGTTCTCTGGGTGCTCTTCAAAATTTGATTATGATTGTGTCCTCTCACATAGAGAATGCCTAGTCGTGGGGTGCTCATAGGGTAATGGACGGGGATGATTTTAAGGATGGAAATTTATTTTAAAATGTAGAAACCTTGGCGAATCTTACTAATCCTTCATATGCCAACTATAAATATTTGGCAATATTTTTGTAAAATTATTCAAATTTCTAAGGATTTTATATAGTCTGTATAAAATTTTGGTGATTTTTAAGGTAAAATAATTTGATCCTATAGAATTTGGGCAAATCATTTTTAGAATAGCGAATCGTTTTTTGGGAAAAACCATGGAAAAGTAACCCATGAGAGAAATTTAGCCCCTAAAATCATCCCTGGTAATGGAGGTCGTTGTGATCAAGCATCACCTACAAAAGAAAAAAATATAAAATTTAGATGGTCAGTTTTTAAATATCACTGAACTAGTTCAGTAATATTAAAAAAAACACCTACAATGTCATTATTTACCTATTTCATTGGTTGAAACCATTGGAATGGTTGCCCTTGAGTGCTCCTCTTCAACTGTACGACCCTCAAGTACAAAATTCTCTTCCATTGAGACCACAAACTTTAAAAGGACAATCATAAATGTATAAGTAAAAAAATAGAAGTAGAAAATGTATAACTACCAAATTATTAAGTATATGATTAAAATACAGCCATATTATTGTCATGTGCCAGCTCAGTCCTAGCGCCATCGTGGGGATGCACCTCCATGGAATATTGGCACTGTATGGGAGAACCATCTTCTGGTTGCAAACTTTTATCAGCGCACTGCTCTCCAATACTAGTGCGTTCATTGACAGTGTTTCTCCCATGATTAAAACAAATTTACAAATATTAATAATATCCAAGATGATTGTATTATATTTATGATAAAGGTTAATGTGGATTGAATTTTATTTACCTTATCCTGCAAAGTGGTTCTTGGTAACTGCCCCAAGATTTTTTGGTGTTCAACTACAACTTTATAGTCGTACTTGTAACCAAGCAGGAGGTCTTCCTCCATGGTTTCAATACCAAAATAATCTCCCTGTATTGCATAAGAGTATGTATTTTTAAATTTATCCGTTGCAATTGCCTAAAAGTTTTAAGGCGATACAAATAAGATATTTAGGTACTTACAATTCATGATTGCAACTTCAAGTAGTCACCCTGGGGCCTGGCCTAGCATGTGCAGGCGACATTTGGAAAGACTTTCTTTTATTTCTTTTGACATGTCAGTCAAACTATCATCAAATTTTTGAATTATGTTAATATATACCAAAATTTTATTTACATCTAAAAAAATTGAAGGTATTGAATTGAAATTGTAATTTACCTTCTTGGACCAGAGGGTGTTTTTCCTTCATCTGTCAATTTCTTCTCTTTTGCGTCCTCAATGAGGGTCTTCCACTCCCTCTCTGGAATCATCAGATGGATTTCTTACCTATCATTTTGTTTCAAGTGATTCCTAAATGTTTCTCGCGTATATTTTAAATATTGGCCAGTTGTGGTAGTGGCCAAGGTGTTATTAAATGTGTCTACACCAAAAAGTATTTCGAGGTAATCCATCAATTCTTTTTTGAGGTTGGAATTCTGGGAATTCCACCTCTTGGTGGGACCAAAAATTAGTAACGCCTTATTCTCCGAGGACCTATAAAAATCGTTATTCCCTACACGCAAAATGATTATATGATTATTAATTTTAAAATAATAATCTATATGATTTATATTTGTATACATAGAGAACATGAAACAATTAAAATTTTAAAAATTACCTCGAACTTTAACTTTCTTTAATGGAAGCCCTTCCTCGTTGACCATAAATGTTCCCTCAAGGGTCCATGTGTTGGTAACACGTCTTGATTTAGGAAAATAAACCATATAGTTGGTCAAATCATTGGCCTCATCTCCATCACCACCTCCAGAGCCTACCTGTGTGGCCTCTTCCTCGGTGTGCGTGTCGTATCTCCCACCTAATGGTGTGGAAGGTGGAGATATGAATAGTTGCATCCTAGAAGCTATATGAGGGCCTTCTTTGGGACCCTATGTCATCTGTACATCTCCACTACTACCGACACCATGCATGTCGGTGTCAACAGGATCCAAAAATCTCTATAGAAGAAAGAAAACATTTTTTCGTTTAGATAATGTAAAAGTTAAAAATCAATCTTTCATAATTGATCTTATGACATAAAAATAAAACCACTTGAAATTATAGTTATTCTCTTATGTTTCTTAAGGCTTGTTATAACTTCTTTGATCCTTTCTTTGACCTCAGGACTTTAATCTATAATATCTAACAAGTGAGTTGGTTCATTGTTTGCTTTATTGATATTTTTTCTAATTAAAACCATAGGGTCAGGGGATTCATACAAATACCTTTCACCCAGCAAATCATCATCAACATCATGTCCCGCCGACTACATATTCAACAAAATAAATGATAATTCAGTTATGTAAACAAATAAAATAACTGATCACCATACAAATAAAATGCACATTAAATGCAATTCAAAAATTGTTGTTCGTTTACCTATTCTGAGGCTGCTTTTGATTTACCACGATAAGCCTTCCACATTACAATAAAATTATAACTGTGATCATTATCATGAGAAATAAATTCAAATGTATGATAAATCCTCCCTCTTTACTGACATCCAAGGAGGAATGTTATTGTTGATAACAAAAATAGGACACACTGAGTAAACATACCGAAGCTCTCGAAATGGATTAACATAGTAAAGAACATAATGAAAATCATAAAATATAAGATTCATTGGTTACAGGTTGGGTAAATTAGTATACGTACCTCCCCCATAATAATAACATATATATATATTCGATTCAAATTGTAATCAATCAATAACTCTTCCCCTGCAACTATTGATTTTATTGCACATACGAATATACGGTTTCCTTAATGCCCCTCAAATACATAATTGGGTCGCTTATTTGTGGTTGTGGGTCCTGTAATGTTTATAAACCCTGCAATATTCTCCATTGTTTTTGTCCTTCCGTCAATATAGATAGTTTCTCCTTTATTTGGATCATTGTCTTTTAGTTGTATATAATTTGCAGCCAAGCCATATCTTCACATACTTTTTGTATATTGGACAATTTATATCCAATATTTATAGATATAATGGTCCGATGTATTCCATCAATTCAGTTAGTCTGTCGTAACAAACCTTTATTCCATCAATGGAAAATAGCCCCAAACCATGTAATGACGATGGAACAATCTGGTATATCATTTCGTTTACACAAAAATCAGTGTTTATTTTAGGAATATCCTTGGGTACCCATCATTTCACTATATGTTTTTACCTAAAGGGAACCTCGATGTCGTCTATTCTCTCATGATCATAAGAAAATGATCCCCCTTTTACAAGAAAAAATTCCATGCGTATATGGAATTTTCTTCTCATCTTCTCACCTCTAGTTGATCTCCGCCTATTAGACCTACTTGATGTCTCACTTTCCTCTATTCTACCTAAACTTCCCTCACTCAATGAAGATAGATCTGACAAATACATGTTTTCTTATACATCCTATAACACCATTAATGACATAAACAGATAGTCAATCAAGATGTAAGACTAGTTCATTACTAGTATCCTATTGGTATCACAGTAAGCTCATAATGATTACCATAGTGTTACTCTTTCACAATTGTATTATTCTCTATTACTATTGGTATACTATATGGGAATTATAGGGGCATGTTTGGAGTCAAATGACACATGCCAACAAATGCCAGTAATAGGACACGATGCTAGTTTGAATACCTCGAAACTGATGCCATTAGGGCATGTTTCATTAGTTTTGAAATGGAAATATTAGGATATGAAGATGATGTGGATTTAATTAGGCCACTTACAGTTTTCGATTTCATACTCTACTACCTTGTGGGGACTTATTTAATAGACATATCCCTTAATACATTAAATAAAGATATATTCCACTAACTAGCCCTTTGAAAATGTTTGGATTGCGTACATGTCACTATTGCAATCTAGCACATGCTAATTAATATAGGAGTCAAGCATGCAAACAAACCTTCTCACAAAGAAGCACTAGTTGGTGATGGAATCCAACATCTCAGGATCGATGCACGAATGGGATGAGTTTTTGTGGGTGGGAAAGTTACATTGACAACCTGCTTAATGAACTAATGCCCTAGTGCAAGTTACCTCACCGAGTAGTGGAAAACCATTCAAGGAGTTAGATTGAGTCTAGCCAACATCGATCCCAGGTACACCACCACCTTCCCTGTGTTGTCACCTTGGTTAGGAAGTCTAAAATATTATGGCCTCTATGGTACCACCTACTATACCAAATAAGGGGGGGGATAGTTGAAAGTCGACACCAAGACCAACAAAGCATAGTTGATTACTCTGTTGGCCCAATGTGACCTCGTGCTTGACCCTTGTTTTAGAAGGGATTCCCAAAGTGAGTGATATAGAAACTGGATTCCACTCCCTAACTCAAATCTTTATGTTTGTTTAGAAGATTTGGAAAGTTATTATCACAATCCTATTCCAAATATCTACACCTAAGCTAAGATGGGTTTGAAGAGCCCTAGAAACATTTATAGACAAGTTTTAATTATCTCTTGATTTTAGGCTGTTGTTACTCAAAGGAGTGGTCGTGAAACTGATGGTTTTTCGACTCGACTCTTTGAACCATGCAACAGGAAAATGGAATGCAATAATTTCAATTTCGATGGAAACTAGCTATCGGAAGGAGCAAGAGGTTTTAAGCAAAGAAACAATTTCTTGATACATTACTATGTGTGCACTACTAATGACAAAAAGTCTATTGAGCTAATTATCCAGATAAATGGAATAAAAATTACCCAAATTTTAAAAATACCATGGAAATGTCATATTTCACTTAGTACACCTATACAACATTGAATCAAATGTCATAATTTCTAACATAATAAAATTTTATGATTATAGAGACCACCATACACATCTTAAATACTCATAAGTATCAAGCGGATTTTTTAAGTATGAAGAGGGTTTTTTAATTATGAACCCACGTGTTGTGAATAAATGTGTTTGTGTCAAACACTGAAAATAACAATGTAATAAAGAAAAAAATGATACAAATCCTTATTTCATAAGAGGAATGTCACATAAGTGTTTCAAATTTTTATGTTCTCTGCAAATTCTTAACCTTGCCAAGACATAAGAGGTATAAACATGGTGATATTAGTACCCAAGAAATATATGTTCCTACAAAACAAAGGTTAACAAATTTCCTTATGTAGGGAAGGGATAGTGAAAAAAATTAACATGAGAGCACAACATTCAAGCAAAGGTGAAAGAGAGATGATACAAGAGGTGAGAGGATACCACACTAGGGTTGAACTAGTGAAGGAAAGAGAGGTGAGAGGAAACAATTATTATGAGGGAGGGTGAAATTTGGAAGTGCTAGACTACAACTAGTGAGGGCATTAGAGGTGGAATTATCGTGAGGTGACAAGAATGAAGACATGAAGTGATGATGTTAAAAGGAACCATCAAAGGCATTGATGATGGTGAGGTGATATTATCAATATTCTAAAAAGGAATCATTGAAGGCACTCATATTAATTGTAAGGTGACATTAATGAGGGCAAGTGTCATTGGTTCTAGCTGAAAGGCACCGTTGAAGGAATGAAGTGAATATGTTAGCATGGAGATGGCAAAGGAACCCTGATTTTCTTAAGGATATGGTGAACCATACATTCGTGTTTGTAACAACCCTAGTTAAATAGTTGCATAGGGTTTATTAAGTATAGTTAATGAAATAATTAACTATCTTAATGTGTATTAGTTAAGTAATGATGAACTATTAATAATATTATTTATTTATTTATTGTTGAATAAATGTTGATTAATTAATTAAATGATTACTTAACACATTCAAAGATTTGGGTAATGAATTAAATGGCTGAATAACTTTAATTTTTTTATAATAAGACTTTATGTATGCAGTGGGGGAATGAAGCACGGGGTGGAAGGATAAGGTAATAAAGGAATCGGAAAAGGTAATAAAGGAATGGGATAAGGTAATAAAGGGGAGGATAAGGTAATTAATGGAGGATAGGGAGTCAGTGAATGGAGGGAGATATGATGGGGAAGAGTCCGATGGGAGGGGATTATGAAAATTTGGGGGAGGAGAATTATTAGGGAGGAGGTCTGTATTTCTGTTGGATATTTTCTGGTTTTGAGGAGTTTGGTCTTGGAGTTTTGGTGAACCATTGCAGGGGGCACTAGGTTGTTGGGAGTTTTTGGCTCAGGGGCCAGGATTCCTTTTGGTATCCTGGAGCTAGGGAGACGGACAGGCTGCTCCTAGCTGGTTGGGTGGTTAGTCGGTTTTGGGAAGGGTTTGGTCAGTGCATCAGGCTGGGAAAAGCAGCAGAGAGGACAACCAGATCAGCAGGAATTAGCATCAGGCAGAGGTATTATTATTTATGAATTTGTTGGGTTATGTGGATGATTATGTAATTTATTTTCATGTTGTGGATAAATTTAATTTATGTTGAATATTAAATGCTTATATGATGATTAATGAATTATTTATGTGTTGAAAGAAATTCTATGTTTAATTGTATGAAAATTTTTAGGCTTAGTTAAATTTAGGTTCTTACACATGGTATTAGATCCCTGGTTCAAAATTTAGAGCCAAGGGCCTACCTACCCACCCAGAAATTTAAACAAACCCCACCCAGAAATTTAAACAACTTCTATTAAGTTATATTGAAACCCTGAATAAATTGTTTAGGGGATATATATATTGAAATCAACCCTGGAAACCTGCAACCTGAAAACTTTGAGAGAGGGGCCCTGAAAACCTTTAATTAGATATAAATCTGGGCTCGAGTGCCAAGCTCAGACTCAAAGCTCCAGCTCCAGCTCCACCTAACCTGCCATCCAAACCCACTAATATCTATTATATACAGATCTATATATAAACATTATGCTCATTGAAAGTAAAAATGGTATAATATTACACAGTGAAAGTGTTAAATGAATTTTAACACTTGCTGCAACTAAACCAACCATTAATAAAACAATATATATATATATATATATATATATATAATATGATAAGCAAGTAAAAGTAACACACAAGAATGCAAGGTCTGGTTCTAAAATTAGTGCATACTGTTTTAATAAGCGAGACCCTATCAAACCAAACCCTTGTATCCACAACCTCGAAATTATGCATATCTCTTTGGAGAACATGAAAATTCTCACATATATTTATGTTTATCAGCAACCCAAACTTGACATTGCTAAAGAAATGACCTGACCTAATGTAAAATATACTTGAAAAGGGTTTTTAATGAAAAAATACTCCACGCAGATCAAATCCATTAGACATCAGAATACCCTGGCATTCAAGGGATCTGATCCACGAATGCCCGATCCATTCGAAAATAAGGATTCTGATACCCAATGCAAGAAAAAAAAAAAGCGATCTGGCACCATTACAAGGCCTGTAAATCCTTTGAAATGATAGAAAGGCTGAGAGATTGAAAAGAAAAAAAAAAAAAAAACCTTGCTAAATTTACAGACCAAAATCTCTGAAAATTGATGGAAATAGAGAGAAAGAATACCTCGAGAGGTAGCTAGAGATTGACGGCTTGCAATGACTGTCAACTGAGCTCTTTCCTTTCTACTGCTCTTATCCAAATAAATGAAATGAAAACACGTCCACGAGACTTGGATCAATAACACATGTCAGCGTTCATAATCATTTACCATGAGCCACGCAACATCACAGGTTAAACGAAATTTTGGGCCCGAGGGAAAGCTCCAAGTTCTTGAGCTATCCTAACATTTGGACATACCAAATACAGCCACAGGATTTACAACAATATGCAAGTCAAAGTCAGGACCAAGGCCAAGCCACGAAGGAGCCCATGGGTCAGTATGCACTGCGCATACTGCAACACCACTCGTTGCACTGCTAGAAGGCCAGTTCAGCGGTTTTTCCACGGATTTTACTAGTGGATTGCCGAACCTGCAGTCTTTGTTTTTTTGTTTAATAAGATGGTCGGAGGCAGTTGCAGCAACAACCAAGAATCTGAATTACCCAAGTTGCAACAACTGGTGAATAAAGTTGTCCAACAACAACCTGATTCAATTTAGCAGTATAAGGTAACAAGATATTGTGTCAAACAACAAACTGAAATGATATAGGAGGATGTAGATAGTGCCAGTTGTTTGCTTGAAATCCAAATTTAGAGAGTTGAAGAATCCATTGTTGAACATGGCAAACCTAACACACAAATTAAGGCACTGAATAAAAATCTTAGAGAGTTGGAGGAGACAAATGTATGAGTTGAAGAATCCATTGTTGAAAATGGAAAACCTAACACGTAAATTTAGGAACTGAATAAAAAAATTCGAGAGTTACAGGAGACAAATGCTAAACTAGTGCAAGAAAAGGAAGAGCAGGCAAAGGAGTTTGAATTAGTTCATGCAGAGTTGGCCAAGAAAAATAGAGAATTAGAGGAAAACATCAATGCGTTGTTGAAAGAGAATGAATAACAGTGAAACATGATTGAGTCATTGCAAGAAATTTTAGAGGAGAACATGTTCCTCGAGGAGAAGAACGTTGAACTAGGAAGAAGAAATTTGGTACTAGAAGAAAAACAGGTACAACTTAAGGGAAAAATAGGGGAGTTGGAAATAGCTTTGGATTCAGTCACCATACAATAATACACAATACACAAGCAAACGCACAAGTGCCAAACCAAGAGTGAGAGCCCACAAGAGGCATTGTGTTTACACCGCGCCTCAGCCACACACAGCCAAAACACAACACACGAAAGTCGATACCAAGCGCCCAAAGAACACAGCCAAAGCTCAGCACCAAAGTCAAAACTAGTGCTAAGCCACAACCAAGAGAGGAGCCTGCAAGAGGCACTTTCTCTTGCACTATACGTCAAGCTGAGTGCTCAGTCAAACTGAGACCAAACGCTCAAGCACCAAGCTGAATGGGAAAACCCTTACCAGAGTGAGAGAAGGCCATGGCGGTCGACTGTGTAACGATGAGGAAAAGAGGAATTAGGGTTACGGCGATAGGGGTTAGGGTTTAGATAAGGAGGGCACTAGGGGAAGCAGGGCGGGCACATGGAATCCATGCGTGCCTGCACCTTTTGTTTTTTATTATTTTGATTTTATTTTATTTTATTTTTAATATTATTTAAAAAATTTATATATATTTATTATTATTTTATTTATTGTTTGTATGTTTAAATTTATTTAGTATAAAGTATAATTAATTAACTTTAATGTAGATAAAAAATTTAATAAAAATAATA
>SNQJ01S0006056.1:155215-171736 GCA_010110895.2 Picea sitchensis
GATGCATGTTGTCCATAATATATAATATGATCATCAGGACATGCATCTATACTTTGATACTCCATTCCAATGTCTTTCATAATATCATGTAAATCTCGATATGTGCGAGGTAAAATATTTGATGAGGGTAACAAAAATTCACCTAACAATCCAAAACATAAAAAATAAATAGTTAATATAAAGAATAGTAATTGTAAATATTGCATTTTTGTTTTACACATTAATTAACACTAAAAATATTGGGAATAGTCAACCTTCATGTAGATGTGATGAAACATATTACATACCTTACGATCTGTGTCATACAAGTGTTTGACAAATGATTCGTAACCTTTAATTTCACCATCAACAATGTAGTGGGGAGAATATTTTCTCTTGACCCTTTGTAAATTTGTTTATTTTCCTTTTCAATCAGAGGTTCATCATAAATACCATGACTATTTTCCCCACGATCCTCATCTGGATGACCGAATAAGTCTTGAATCATTTGATTTGTCCCATAATATTGAACTATGTTATTATTGTCATCTACTTCCATGGGATCATTAACTTGATATTCATTATTTGCTTCAAGTTATTTATCTTGTACAACATCATTTCTACTACTACTTGGTGCTTTGTGCATAAAGTTAGGGGGGAAATCTAACTTTATAATTACAAACAATCATGAAAAATTAGTGCATGTATAAAACAATATAAATGTTTGAGAATACAATAAATATTAAAGCAAATAATGAATCTTTATATAGCTAATTACCATGGGACAATATTCATTTGATCCCTCATCAATGTGCCCATAGTTTCTACAAAATTTTTTAGTTGTTGTTATTAAAACTCTTTTGAGACATCTAGTACAACAATTTTTGCAAGAGAAATAACATTTACCATCACTCTTTTCACCCTCTTTAATTTTTTCCCACCTCTAATGTTTTCTAACATTCTTCCCCACAAACATATACTGAAAAAAATACATGTTTTTTCTTCGCCAAGGAGACCGTCTTATACCCTTTTTGAAATGCCGTTATTATAGCAAACTTGTCGCAACATCCGTAAAATGCAACATATTTATAGATTTTATAACGTTTCAATTCTGATGATCATTGACCAAGTCAAAGTTGACTTAGTCAAATACTAGGTGACTGTTTGGATGGGGAAAACCTAGTTTCTATAACATTGCAAGTGTGAAAAACATTTCACCAACGTCGCAAGAGAGACGAATATGCAATTTTGTCGCAAGAACGACATCCTCCTACCTTCGTCACACAAGCATCATGTTTTTGTAGAATGTCACAAGAGAGATGTTATCAGGTAATATGGAGAAGAAAATTTAAAATTTTCTTTATTTTTCGACAGTATGGCTAATTTTGTCCATAACATCGCAAATAGAAAATCAAAATTTTTCCAATATGTACTAGTGGGTTTTACTGAAGACATTTGTAGGTTGTAGTACTAGAAGGGATCGGACATCTGTGGGCCATTGTGGGACAAAGTGCGGATACCCACAGGTTTACTGAAGAAAAAGTGCGGATCTATAGCCAAATCTAAAAAATGATATCATATCTATCTTGAGTGATAGGTTGTTGAGAAGAGAAGAAGTTACATGAAGGTATAGCAGTAAGAAGGTACAACATAGCTATCTACAGTAACAAAAGGTATGTTATATTATTATATAAAGTATATCCTTGGTAAATGTTCTTATATGGTCATGGGAGATTGATATCTTGTCCTTGAGGGACTGTTTGTTGTATGATATATTTTGCATAAGGTGGATCTACATGGGTACATTACTGGCATATTTTTTGTTTATCATTGGCACACTTTGTTGGGATATATTTGAGGCATTTTCTAGTACATGGTAGAGGTATGGTGTTGTGATCTTGGGTATTTTCCTAAAGATGTTAGTAGTTGTATGGTTCTTGTTGTAGTAAAGATTATGAGGAATATATGGTGAAGTACATTGTTGGTGCACTTAGTTTGATTTATTGACATATCTTGTAGTGCATTTTGAGAAGCATATTCAGTGTTTGTGGTATATGGTTGAGTAGTAAATGTTTGAGAGTTTATGGTTGAGACATAGTATAGGTTGGATTTGCATAATAGTGAGGGTTTAATGTATGGTTAATGTAATGGGTTCTTATATCAAATGAGTTCAGTAAGACATATGCATGAACCTAATACATGGTTTTTTTATGTATACTTGGATATTGGATGAGTATTGTTTCTATGAGATCAATGAGTTTGTGAGAAGATACAAAGTGATCAGATAGTGACAGAAACTATATAGGAACCCATGCAGAGTGACAAACACAACATTTGTAATACTAGTAGATATTTGTGCTAGTCCATGAGTTGGAGAAAATAGAGGCCCAAACATCCGCGAGTTCTAGTAAGGAAAGGCGCAAACATTCGTGCATTGTTGAATAGACAGGTCGCATATCTACAGGAAAGTTTGAAGAAGATTGGTAATGGTTGGAATAGGATTTTAGTGATAGTTATTATAGCTACAATGTTGATTCAGTGACAATCAAAGGTTTTCTACATTTCAAATTTATACTTTATGGCGGTTTGGATGGGGCAAGGATAGGTGGTTTTATGCACCTTTCGATTGTAGCCATAGAACATAGGAGTATGTAGCCTCCTTCTAGTTGTAGCCATAGAATTGGGGAGTTCTAGCTTCCCTCATGTTGTATCCTAAGAAATCTAGGGGGTTGGAGCCTCCTTCCAATTGCATATGAAGAACAAATGAAGTTGGTGCTTCCAAAAAAATTGCTTCTTAAAGACATAAGAAAAACCATTATGCGGTTTTCTCTCGCATTGGGTTTTCACGTAAAAATACGAGTGTACTGTGTATGTGTATGATTTCTCATTGTTCATGGTTTATTTATTCTACACTTGTTGAATGATATTGGAAAACATATCATAAGGATAACAACACTTATATATATTATGGTTAAAAAGGATTAAAAATAACTATTATTGATTCACCTCCCCTCTCAGTAATCTAACACATTGCAACCTCATACTATGGTTCGTTGCATAGCCATGACAAGGATGAAGGGTTTTGTTTCTAATGCTACAAAAATAGAAAATGTTTGTCACATTGTGACATCAGTATATGTGCATCACATCACAACGTGGTGCTATGGTTAGTCACAAAACAAAGAAAAAACTATGCTTATAACATTGTGGCATTACAAGTTTCATCGAAATGTGACAAAGTTCATCACAATGTGAAAAAGGAAAGAGTTTCATAACACTTTGAGGTTTTGGTATGAACATCACATTGTGATGTGCATGGAAGGAAATGTTTTGTTTAGTGACATTGCAACATTACATGAATGGTTGTATAAATTTATGTTTTTCCTTGAGGGTTATATAATTTTTTGTGTTTCCTTAAGGGTTATATTGTGCATGAAAAAGTTTATGCTTTTGTAAACATAAATGTTGTAGAGGTGTTATGAAATCACATTGTGATGCGAAGATTTTCTTTCTCGAATTATGGCAATGAAATAGATTTGTCACATTCCTATAGTGCATTATGTTAGTCACAATGTGACATTTAGAGGTGTTCATCTCATTCCATTTCTAGGCTATATTTGGCACATTGTGACAATGGGTTGTGCATAGCACAATCTGAAAAAAGGTTATGTTTGTGACATTGTGATGTTTGGAGATGTTTGTGACATTGTATTGTCAGGATACGTATGTGACATTGCAACATGAGGATATGTTTGTCACATTGTCTTAGGGTCCTAACACACACATAGGTAGAACAATATATTCATATGTAATAAAGGTCAATATTAATAATGCCTTGCAATAAAATAGAATAAGTCGAATGTAAGAAGACCTAATAGAAGCTTTTTCTTCTAGAAGGATCTTCCTATAGATGCTTCCTTTTATAGACATATTTAGTATAAATAGGAGTTGAGGATATGAGAACCCTAGCTTGGAGATTATTTTAATAGAGCTCTACTCGACTGGAGGTTGCTCACTTGAAGAGGCCCGTGAACATTGCTCTCAGAATCAAAGTGTTATTTATGTTGTTATTCTTATATCATTTCAGTGCTATTGTGGTGATTTTTCTACTTATATTGTTGTTATTTTGCCATTTCTAGCATTTTATTTATGTTCTGCATACTTTCTATATCTGGTATATTACAAGCGGTATCAGAGCACTTTCCTTGGCAGAAACTGTGGGTAATTTTTTTTTCAGGGTAGAGATGTATTCTGGTGTCTTTAAGCCACAAAGATATGTCATTACGCGCATAAGCTCGCGATTGAGAGATTCATACACGCAGGAAATACAAGTGGTTATTAAGCGCACGTATGTTGGCCACCCTTGTAACCCCTATTGGTATCCCTTTGAGTGGTAGTGCATCAAACAACACCTATGTACAGATCGACCTAGATTTCCTAAAGCCCTCTTTAGATAAACCAATCGGTCGCATGACTAATATAGTGCCACTGAGAACAACACTCAGGAAGATACTCTCTAGTACCTGGGTAGTCGAGTAGTATGGCTAAGGGTATGGTCTATCCTCCTTAGCTAGTGCCCTGAGATATTGGGTCAAGTACTACTATTGGACCACGCATGTATATCAGAGAGCTATAACATAGGGAAAACCCTTGGTTGTAGAACCCTTGAATACCTAACCCTTGGGGACATAAACATAAACAAATTAAAACAGACAAGATCTATTGTCATGCAACTATGTTCGGGTTGCCAAGTAAATACACATTTCTTTTTGGTTAAGAATTTGGGCATTTCCTCTCTGTAGTATTCTTCAGACAGAAGTATAACTCCACAGGTGTAAAAGAAAAAAAGAAAAAAAAAAACAAGTCTGGAAATTTTTTCACCATTATTTCAAAACTATTCCATTGGATTCATCTCTTTGCTCTTATCACATTCATACATATCATTTTTCGGCAAAAATTTTGACCCCACCCGCCCCTTTTCATATATGTATATGAATATAGTGTGCACTGAGGATGACACACAATTGTAGGGGAGGGGGAATGTCACATCCCCATTATAATACCTAGTTTAATTAATGATTAATGTACACATAATGGGTGGCTATGACCAAGCGATGTAATATGTGAATTGTATTCCTATGTTTAATAATAAAATGTGAAGTCGGTTGTTAAGGGGAAATGGGCAGAGATGGAGGATGAATCTATCCGCAAGAGAGGGGAGAGTCTAAGAGAACTCCTAATAGGGGTCCAAGGGGAGAGTCGGTTGTTAAGGGGAAATGGGCAGAGATGGAGGATGAATCTATCCGCAAGAGAGGGGAGAGTCTAAGAGAACTCCTAATAGGGGTCCAAGGGGAAATTACATATGTATATCAATTCAATTCATTATCCTAAATTTTCTATTGGTGTATGAACCTTCTAATTCTTGATTGAGTGTTCCCAAATCCATTCATTGAATACATGTAAGAGGGTGGGTGTGAGTGTTCACATATTATAGTTATTGGGAGCATGGGATGGTTGAGTAGAATCAACTTGGTGAAGTGTGTGAGTCAAGAAGGCAATCCAAAAGTGGCGCAATACCCCTACCTCAACAGGTTCTTCTTGACCTCCTGGTCTAAGGATCATTCTTAATCTCCCCTTTGAGTCGAAATGACTCTTTGATTCTTAGCTGGAATCTTATCACTTGTAACCACAGGTCCTTCTAGAGTTACGCTTGTGCGAACAAGAACAAGGTGCAACCCTCAACTCCACGTGACCAACTGATATGACCATGACCTTCACCCGAAAAGGTGTTTCAGGTTTCGCGACTTCGTGATTCCTGTTTTGAGTCTCCCTAGCTCCTTCAATACCCGAAACCCCAAAATGGGCTAACAGATCCTCAAATCCTCCCTTATTCCTTGACCATATGACCTTAGTCATGTCCTGGGGTCCACCTCCAAGCATGACGGAATTTCATGACTCGGGAGTTCACGATGCAACCTCCTCTCCTTCTCCCGAAGTCCGAACTCGTGACTTCTTTGTTGCAGATCGACGGTCCAAATCGTCCTATGATTTGACGGTCAATATCCTTTCGGGATTTTGCAAATCGAGATTTCCCGACTCCTAACTTCTTGTCATGATGTTCACCACACTCCCGAATTCCTAAATGTCGAAATTCAAAGTGCTAGATCGACGACTCTTGTTGATCCATATATGATGGCCACTACTCCTCTTGAGCTTAATTCTATGAGGTGATTTCCAACCTTGTTCCTCCTTCGATATCTTTGAAGTCTCTATTCTTCCTGAGCTTGACTTCGCTGCTACAAAATCAAACCTCTAAGGTTTTCTTGCATGCACTCCTTGCGGAATTCACTATAACCACTAGTTATTCGACACTTCCAAATCTCTACACTTCTTGCAACAACAGTTCTTCAAACTTTCTCCTTGGTTGGAAAATTCTAAGACTTCAACCAACCTACGCACACCTTGCATGGCTCTTTGATATACTTTCACTTCTGCTGGTATCAGAACAATGGTATCTCTCCTGAGATTTTCAGAGATGAAACTTAGAAAACCCATCAACGCACTCCTTGTAGACTTTCACTGCACTCCTTGCAGGATTTCTCAGGAAGAGAAACAATTGAAACTTATACTTCTCACACGAACTTCATACATTCAACATGAAATCACGAGGATACATACACACATAGCATTGAAACAATGCATAACAGAGAATATAACTCAACTGTAAACATACCATTCAACAGATGTAAACGAAATTCATAAACACTGTGAATTTGGATCAAATATTTCTTATATTTATCCAAGTGCATATGTACATGGGTTCAATAGCAACCACTATCTGCTTATACAATATTCTACAACCTATCTTCTTCTTTGTTCTCCTATTCTCTCTCTCTTTCGCTCTTACAAGTACATTAATGATACTACAATACATGTGAGGGAGATTCCTTAGAGTTTTCCCTCCTACATTACAAGCTATCTTATCAGAATTAAAAGCTACATCTACCTTACATTCATTACAATAAATGCCTCCTTTAAATGACAGATGAGAGCAACCGCTAAATATTTGTATTACAACTAAAAACATAAATGCGAATGCATCCTTTCAAGGTATTTCATTAATGTTTCATCTTTTAAATTTGAAACATTCTCAAAATGTGCACTGGTGCATTTCCAGCTGTACGATGCTCCTGGATCATACTCCTCTGGCTAAAAAACTCATGAACTCTTGTTCATGAGATCTTGCACCGTCTATCCATGTTTTTGTATCTCCACTTCTCTTTCCCAACTGGCATCTTCAATCGGGTGTCCCTTCCATTTTATCAAATACTCAAAATATTTCTTCCTTCGGGTCTTCTTCCTAATTCTCTGATCAATTATCCTTTGCATATGCGGCTTTTTAGCTGCAGGCATCTGTTTAACCCATTGAACTTCCTGTTGAATCTCTTCCCCATCTTCTTTATCTACTTTGTAAGGATACATATCTTCTATGTTGAATATGGGTGATATGCCCACACCATATGGAAATTCGATCTCATAAGCATTTGCTTCGAATTTCCTTATGATTTTACACTGCCCTATATTTTTCATCTTCAACTTGTTGCATGTTTCTCTTGGGAGTATTTCTTTTCTTAGATGTGCTAAACCTAAATCTCCCACTTCAAGTTGAAGTTCTCTTTTGTGTTGATCTTCTATGCGCTTATATTCCAGGTTGGAATTCTGCAATTTCTTCTTAATTTTACTATGGAGCTCTTGCATCTCTGCTGCAAAATCCTTTTCTCCAACACTTCTGAACTCACTCTGATATAAGACTCTCAACTCAGATACTCTTCTCGGATGCATTCCATACATTATCTGAAATGGGCTATGTCTTGTGCTTCTATTAGGTGAATCATTATATGCAAATTCCTCTTGTGGAAGAATCTAATCCCACTGACTATGATGTTCAGCTACTAAGATCCTCAATAAGTCCCCCAAACTCTGATTCACTACCTCAGTCTATCCATCCATATGAGGGTGATATGCTGAGCTAAAACATAAATTTGTTCCTAGCTTCTTCCATAGTGTCCTCCAGAAATGAACAACAAATTTGGTATCTCGATTTGAAACAATACTCTTGGGTAAGCCATAAAGTCTAACAACTTCTTTGAAAAACAGGTTTGCAATGTGTGTTGCATCACTGGTTTTCTAACATGGAATAAAATGTGCCATTTTTTAGAATCTGTCGACTACCACGAATATGGAATCACAACCTCTTTGTGTCCTTGGAAGTCCTAACACAAAATCCATGCTTACCACATCCCATGACCTCTCTGGTACTGGCAATGGTTGATACAACCCTGTATTCTGTCTTTTCCCATTTGTGTGCTGGAAAATTATGCATTTGTTGACTAATTTCTTGACATATGTCCTCATCCCTGGCTAATAATATAGACTATTCATTTGCACAAATGTTTTTTCATGGCCGAAATGTCCAACCAATCCTCCACTATGTTTTTCCTTCAGAAGATTCTCTCTCATAGAACTCTTTGAATACACAACTGATTTCCTTTGAATAACAATCCATCCTAAATCAAATACTCAATTCATTGGCTTCTGTCTCTTAAGACGAGATTCTCACATGCTTCATAAGCATCCTTGAAATATGGATCATCTCTGTACATTTCCTTAAGGCTATCAAAACCTAAGGTCTGTATACGAAATTCCTACAGAATCAAACATTTTATGCTCAATGCATCAAAAACCTTGTTAGCAGTTCCAGAAATGTTCTTTATAACAAAAGTAAATTTCTACATAAATTCAACCCATTTTCCATATTTCTAGTTTAATTTCTCCTGTTTGGTTATGAATTGTAAAGCATGATTGTCGCTATACCAGACAAACTCCTTCAGAACCAAGTAATGCCTCCATTTCTTCATCTCTTGTATGATTGCATAAAATTCTTTATCATGTGTGGAATAATTCATCTTTTCATCGTTCATCTTCTCACTGAAGTATGAAATTGGCATGTTGCCTTGACTTAAGACTACTCCAATCGAAAATCCACCTACGTCACAACTTACTTGAAATTCTTTACTGAAATCTGGCAAAACCAGAACTGGTTGTTCAGTTATCTTCTCCCTTAACAACTTGAAACTTTCTCTGCTTCCTCTGTCCAATGAAAAGATTTGTGTCTTTTCTTAACTGTGTCCATCATTGGTGCATAAATTCTACTAAAATTTCTGATGAAATTCCTATAAAACCTAGCTAATCCATGGAAGCTTCTGACCTCAAAGATATTCTTTGGCGATGGCCATTCTTTGATTGCTTTTACCTTCTCAGGATCCATATTCAACTCATTCGAAGAGATTACGAACCCCAAATAAATGAGTTATTTCTTCATGAAAGATGACTTCTTCAAATTTATCATCAACTTCTCTCGTTGTAACCTCCTCGTCACTAGAGTTAGGTGTCTCAAGTGTTCTTCCTCAGTTTTACTAAAGATCAGTATATCATCAAGATACACAATCACAAAATTTCCAATGAAATATTTCAAGACTTCGTTCATCAATCTCATGAAAGTACTTGGCTCATTCGTCAAACCAAATGGTGTGACAATCCATTCATACAACCCTTCATTCATCTTGAATGTTGTCTTCCATTCATCACCTTCCCTCATTCTAATCTGATGATATCTACTTTTCAAATCAACCTTTGAAAAAAACTTTGCTCCACTCAAGCAATCCATCAAGTCATCCATCCCTGGTAAAGGAAATCTATACCTAATGCTGATTTTGTTTATATCCCTTGAGTCTATACACATCCTCCATCCACCATCCTTCTTTTGACTTAACATTGTTGGTACAGCGCATGGACTCAAACTTTCTCTAATCAACCCATTGTCCATCAAATCCTAGACTTGCTTCTTGGCCTCTTCATTCTCCTGCGATGTCAATTTGTACGTTGTTTTGTTTGTTAAACTCACTCCTGGTATAAGTTCAATATGATGTCTTATACTCTTGATGGGTGGAAATGAACAAGGTAAATCATCCACCACTATATCAGTAAAATTCTCCAACAGTTCCTGAATTTCCTTTGGTATATCATCTATCGAAGTATTGGTCAAGATGACTCTAGGTTTCCTTACCACAACAAACTGCATGTCTTGATCTTTCTTGACTTCCTCCAAAAGTTTCTTCCCACTCATGAGAAGTATATTATTGTTTGTTTCTTCTTTCACCTTTTTGTCTTCAATTGGAAACAACATATTCATTCTACCATTCTTCTCCAAGGTGTATGTGTTCTTTCTTCCATCATGAACAAAATTTTTGTCATATTGCCATGGTCTCCCCAACAAAAGATGACAGACATCCATGGGAATAACATCACATAAGATTCCATCTCTGTAACCCTCTATCTTAAATTCAACTAAACATTGTTTAGTGACTGTTACCTAATGTCCTTTTTGCAACCACGAAACCTTGTATGGGCTTGGATGTGCAGTTGTCTCTAATTCCAGATTCTCCACCATTTCTATTGATACTATATTATTTGTACTTCCATTGTCCACTATTACCTTTCATACCCTATCCTTGGTCTTACAAGTAGTTCTAAACAAACTGTTCCTTTGGACTGGATCCTTCGCCTCTTTCTCTGGCTTCATGAGAATTGTTTTCATCATTAAGGATCTTCCGCCTTCTGCATCTTCTGCCTCAAAAATTTTCCTCTGTGCTTCTGAAATGTGAGCTTCACCTCCTCCATATCTTTTTCTATCAGGACATTCAAAATATTTATGCCTGATCTTTCCATAAAAAAAACACTTTGTCTCACCACCTCTGCCCCTTCCTCTTCCTCTTGCTCGTGGAAAAGTGTTTCTATCAGCATATTGTATTCCCTGTTAACTTCCTCCTCTCTCTAGGTAGTTATATGGTTTCTTTTCTTCATCCTTAGGATTCTTCACTTTGTCTTGGGAAAATGCCTTGCCTCTGCTTTGGCTTCTACCTATGCCACTTTGACCTTGCTTTCGAGCCAATTTTCTTCTGCCTTTAGAGCAATCTGATAAGAATCTTCCACATTTCTAATCATTGCCATGTTCATCTCATATTGAATGTCATATATTAGACCATTCATATATCTAGCAACCTTTTCATCATCACTCTCATGATGACCTACTCTAATGTTCAATCTATAGAACTCTTTAGTGTATTCCTTCACTGTCATCCATTTCTATATCAAATTCTACATTCTTTGAAATAGATTAATTTGGTAGTCTCTAGGTATAAACTTGGCCTTCATCTTGGCAACCATCATGTCCCAACATTTTATTCTTTTCTTGTGTTGGTTTTGGAGCCTGATTATCTTCCTGATTCCGAGTTATTTTATTTTCAGCCATGTTTATACCCCATGTAGTATTTACACCCCAGAAGTATGTACACTCTTCCACGCGGGGGAGTGCAAAGGGGGGTTACCCCCTCTTCGGGGTTCAGGGGCAAGTGGGCCCCCGAAGGAAAAATTTCCTTGTAAAAGTATATTGTAATTTCATTGTAAATCTGGACCGTTCATTATAAGGTCGCAGATCTAACGGTAGAAGTTATGTTAGGGTTTTTTGCGCTAGAAGGAAACCCTCTCTTATGATGGAAATGTATTGTGGCTATGGATCATAGGGAATATTGTATTTTGAGATAGGAGACTGTGAGACAAACAAGAGGCAGTTACAATGGGTTTGTTGTAGGTTGTATCCCTTCATTTGCTGAATTATAATAAAGGAAGGACCTGGAAATTTCTTTTGTGGACATAGCCCACACTGGGTGAACCACATAAATTTGTGTCTCTATTGTATTGTGTATCTTTTGTGTTTTTTTTCTGCATTTGTTTTATTTCATTTCTCCATGGTCCTGTTTTTCTAACATCTTTCCCTTGCAGTGCATGTTAGCCTGCAGTTCATCCCACCATAGTTATGCATGCCCTTTAAGTCTAGTGACAATATGTTTAAATTTCTTGTCTTGTTCAACATCCTCATAGTCGAATTATTTATCCAAAGCTCTAAACCAATCTAGTACCTCCTCAACATCTAAGTTTCCTTCATACATCAGGATGTCCATTTTTTCTCTTTCCCCTATTCTTGCAATGGCTCTGAATAGACATTCTTCTACAACATCTTCGGCTACAAATTCTTTTTCGTCGGGTCTTGCTTCATTTTAATTCTTGGATTCATTGAAATCTCCAGCATTAGTTGTCCGTTTATGTGTTGTTTCCATATCATCTAATCGAGCACGAAGTTCACCCATTTCCCTTTCCACAGATGGATCGGGAATAGCTCTCTCTTGACGTCTTCTTGGTGACATTGTTTCAATCTATCCACAAAGAATTCAATAACAATTGTCCTTTGTCTTCCCTCTACGAAAAAAAAAGTTGTTAACTAGGCTCTGATACCACCTGGCACAACACCCCTATCTCGCCAGGTTCTGCTTGACCTCCCGGTCTAAGGATCGTTCTTAATCCCCCCTTTGAGTCGAAATGACTCTTTGATTCTGAGCTGGAATATTCTCACTTGTAACCATAGGTCCTTCTAGAGTTACGCTTGTGCGAACAAGCACAAGCTGCAACCCTCAACTCCACGTGACCAACCGATATGACCACGAACTTCACCCGAAAAGGTGTTTTGGGTTTTGTGACTTTGTGATTCCTGTTTTGATATCCCCAGGCTCCTTCAATCCCCAAAACCCAGAAATGGGATAACGAGTCCTCAACTCATCCCTTATGCATAAACCATACGACCTAAGTCACATCCTAGGGTCCACCTCTGAGCATGTTAGAATTTCGCGACTTGGGAATTCACGATGCAACCTCCTCTCCTTCTCCCGAAGTCCGAACTCATGAATTCTTTGTTGTGGATTGACAGTCTAGATCCTCCTATGATCTAATGGTCCAGATCCTTTTAGGATTTCATGAATCGAGATTTATCGACTCCTCACTTCTTGTCATGATGTTCACCACACTCCGAGATTCCAAAACACCGAAATTCAAAGTGCTAGATCGACGGCTCTTGTTGATCCACATCTGACGGCTAGTACTCCTCCTAAGATTAATTCTATGAGGTGATTTCCAACCTCGTTCCTCCTTCGAATTATTTGAATTCTCTAATCTTCTTGAGCTTGACTTCACTACTACAAACTCATACGTCTACGGGTTTCTTTCATGTACTCCTTGCAGCATTTACAATAACCATTGGCTATTTGACACTTCCAACTCTGTGTACTTCTTGCAACAACAGTTCTTCAACCTTTCTCCTTGGTTGGAAAAGTCTAATACTTCAACCGGCCTACGCACACCTTGCACGGCTCTGTGCTATACTTTCACTTCTACTGGTATAAGAACAATGGTATCTCTCCTGAGCTTTTCTGAGATGAAACTCATAAAACCCATCAACACACTCCTTGCGGACTTTCACTACACTCCTTGCAAGATCTCTCAGGAAGAGAAACAATTGAAACTTATACTTCTCCTCACATAGACTTCATACATTCAACATGAAATAACAAGCATAGATACACACATAACATTGAAACAATGCATAACAAAGAATATAAATCGATTGTAAATATACCATTCAATAGATGTAAATGGAATTCATAAACACCATGAATTTGGATCAAATATTTCTTATATTTATCCAAGTGCATCTATACATGGGTTCAATAGAAACCACTATCTACTTATACAATCTTCTACAACCTATCTTCTGCTTTGTTCTCCTATTCTCTCGCTCTTTCGCTCTTACAATTACAATAATGATACTACAATACATGCGAGGGAGATTCCTTAGAGTTTTCCTTCCTACATTACAAGATATCTTATCAGAATTAAAAGCTACAACTACCTTACATTCATTAAAATAAGTTCCTCCTTTAAATGGTAGATGAGAGAAACCGCTCAAGATCTATATTACAATTCAAAACATAAATGTGAATGCATCCTTTCAAGTTATTTCATTAATGTTTTATCTTTTAAATTCAAAACATTCTCAAAATGTGCACTGATGCATTTCTAGTTGTCCTCCTTTTTGTGCTTGCGTACGATCCTCCTGCATCAAAAAGAGAGGAAATTCGTATGGGTAAATAAATAAATTTTTACAGAGGTAGTTTGTGTTCATGAGCATAAAGTAGAGAACAAGAAAAAGAGCTTGGAGATGGAAGATCCATGGAGGGAGAATTATAGAGAATTTTGGAGTATTTCCGAAGTGTATTTGGAGTTGAATACTGAAGAGCCAAGTTGTTAGGCATGGAGAGTGAACTCCTATGTGACTTTCAATGTAATAATGAGTGTTTTTTTTTGGTTGCTAGTAGTTTTCCTCATTGCAAGTTCCATTGAGTTCCCAAATCATAGATTTATGGTTACATGTGCCCGAGATACCCTGATAAACAAATGAGATTCCTGAGGGACTGATATTGGTGAAGGGGTACATTCCTTGGTTTTGGTAGGTCGATTGGAAGACAGCTGGTAGAAAATCAAGATAGTTGTAGGAGAATACCAGTGGGTTGTTATTTTTCTAAGATGTGAGTGGATAGTGAGAGACCACCCTCTTTTGTAGATTACTAGCCTCAACTAAGGGGTGATTATATGTTGTGTTAAACCCTAATATTGGCTCATTACCCCTTAATTGGGGCATATTACATTAGTATTGTTATTTTATTTATATCGGCTATATTCCAATACTTGTAATTATACCTCCTAGTCTCCTATATATACCAAGGAGACATTTTCATTTGGAATCATCTTGTACTTGAACATTTATGTGGGTAAAAGGAGGTTACCCCCTTGAAGAGGCTTATTATCTGAAATTATCTCTTTTTCAAGGCTTTGAGTACTTATTCTGAGGTTTTTCTATGCTATATTGATATTTGGTTCCTAACATATGGTATCAAAGCTCAAGGTCTCGGGTTTCGCTGCTACATCTGAGACACCTTGGAATTTTCACTATAACTATTTTTATACAATGTTTAAGAAGGAACGTCTTGGAGGATATTTAGTAGATGGATCAGGGTATGTTGGGTTAAAATTGCAGCTCCCGAGGCCTTATACTTTGGAAGATACATCTTGTACAAGATAGGGTTCTGGAATCATCCTGAACTGAGTCATTGCAGAATTTTCGCTATAAAACGTTTTCTGTAACGTTTCAGACCCTAAAATCTGGAGCATATTCATAGAACTTAGTAAGGTACCTGTGATAGAAATTTCATCTTCTGGGTCAGTTTACATTTGTAGATATACCCTGTGGAAGATAGGGTATCTGACTAGTCCTATTGACTAGTCTGAAAAAGGTGTTCCATGTAAAACAATCATAACTTCTTCCTAGAGTATCCAAATTGAGTGGGACTAGTTTCATTAGATAGTGGACAGTATGTAGTATCTCGGGTATGAGTTTCAGAATTTTATATCAATTATGTTGTGTGGGGCACGCTATACAAGTGAGATATTTTGGAAAGGCCAAAAATCAGCAAGTTGTGGGGAAGTTACCATAAATTCCACTTGGCACATCCAATTTTGATCAGACCTATGGAATTTCATAGAATAAATATCAGAGAACTACATAAAACAAATTTTCATACCCAAAAGAGCCGAAACTTGAGATATACAATAGAAGAAAGATTTTCTGGCATAACCACCTCAAAATCAAGGTTCAAAAGAGATACTTGGCCAACATGCCACCCAAAAAGGGAACTTCTACACCAAATAAGCCTCTAGACAATCCTACTTGGACTCTTGATTAAAGTGAAGAAATGTGTAGGGACATAAATGATTTACAAAAGACGATAGTAACAAAAGATGAACTACAAGAGATGGAAGCTAAGTTGGAGGCAAAGATGGATGGTTTAAAAGAGGAGATCATGGAAGTATTGAAAACTTTCGTAACAAAGAAGACGCCTGAAAGTGAAAATGCATCCCATGAAATTCATGACGAGGACACAAGGAAGGTGAATCAAGAATGGAGAAACTCCAACTTTGGTTTTAAGACCAACCATGTTCCTAAGATTGATATGAGGAAGTTTGATGGCAAGGACCCAATCACATGGAAACTTCAGATGGAGCAATTCTTTGATCTACATAATGTGCCACATACACAAAAGGTACAAATTGCTTCTTTATATTTAGAACCCAATCAATTTGTATGGTATCGATTTCTTTGTTCTCACAAATCACTCATCACTTGGACAATTTTCAAGGAAGAAATGATAGCACACTATGAGGATACAAGGAGCAATACCTTATTTAGCCAATTGATAAATCTCAAGCAAAATGTTTCAGTTACCGAGCACATTAAAAACTTCCAAAGATTGAATATAAAGGTAAAAGATATTCCATATGAGCACTTGATTGATGTATTCATAGGAGCTTTAAAGGATAACACTCAACATGAGGTTCACCTTTGGGAACCCAAATCATTGGAGAATGCATTTAAGGTGGCAATAAATGTTGAAAGTAAAAATATGGCTATGGCTACTAGAAGGACCAATCCTAACATCTATAGAGAGAACGTTGCTCCTTCTTTTAAAACACCTCAAC
>SNQJ01S0006056.1:174308-197591 GCA_010110895.2 Picea sitchensis
TGGACATTTTTGGACATAATTATTTTCTTGTTTGGGTACTCAATTGGATCATAGCTCATCCTATCATCCTCAATCTGATAGACAAACCTATATAGTGAACAAATGTCTGGAAGGCTACCTTCGTTTCTTTGTCTCTGATAAACAAACACAATTGTTCAAATGGTTACCCTTGACAGAATGGTGGTATAACACTTCCTTTCATACTACAGCAAAAATGACACCATTTATGGCACTCTATGGATACCACCCTTCTTCCATCACTTCTTCTCTAAAATAAAAATCTAAGGTTCAAGCAGTGGAAGATCACATCAAGAATCAACAACAAGTTCTCCAAATCTTAAAGGACAACCTAACCATGGAACAAAATCGCATGAAACAACAAGCATATCAACATCATTGTGAAAGAAGTTTTGAAGTAGGGGATTGGGTGTTTTTAAGACTACAACCATACAAACAAATGTCCCTCAAGCAAGACAAGAAGGATAATAAATTATCAACAAAATACTATGGCCCTTATAAGGTGTTTCAAAAGATTGGTACTATGGCATACAAATTGGAGTTGTCTACATCTTCACGAATACACCCAATTTTCCATGTTTCATGCTTAAAGAAGGTTATAGGCGACAAGATCCCAGTTCAAACTATATTGCCACAACTTGAAGAGGAATAAAAGTCATATTGGATCCTGAAGACATCACTGACACAAGAATTCGCCAACTAAGGAATAGATCCATTTCAGAGTATCTCATTAAATGGAAGAAACTATCGGTTGAAGATTCCACTTGGGAAGATGAGTCTTTCATACAGAAGCATCCAGAGATACTCAAGCATTGCAGACAACACTTGTCTAAAGGGAAGGGGCATGTTAAACCCTAATATTGGCTCATTACCCCTTAATTGGGGCATATTACATTAGTAATGTTATTTTATTTATGTCGGCTTTATTCCAATAGTTGTAATTATACCTCCTAGTATCCTATATATACCAAGGAGACATTTTCATTTGGAATCATCTTGTAATTGAAAATTTATGTGGGGTGAAAGGAGGTTTCCCCCTTGAAGAGGCTTATTATCTGAAATTATCTCTTTTTCAAGGTGTTGAGTACTTGTTCTGAGGTTTTTCTATGCTATATTGATATTTGGTTCCTAACAAATTGAGATTTGGAACACTCATTCTATAGTTGGGTGGAACATTTGTCCCAAGTCATTGGTTGCACAACTGATTATAAATTATAAGTGTTTTATATGTATATGTGTTGTGTTTATGAGTTAGATTATTGTGGATGAAATTTGTATTTAAGAATGATTTATATGTTGTTGTGTTGAATTATTAAGTTTCATTCATGTTTATTTTAGTATGTTGTAGATGTATCAAATTATCAATTTAATGGTAGTGATCAATATCTAAATCTGGTTGTAATTCGTAGTTGGAAGCTATAGGAATTTATTTAGATAGCAGAAATTTTAATTAGTAAGAGTATTTTTCACCATGATGTTCCTCAGTTGGGCTAGGGGACTTTACACCAACTTATCTTATTCTTTACCATAAGATTAGATTTTTTAATTAAAATATTGATTAATCCATCGATTCCAATAGGGGGGATGGTTATCGACGTAAATGTAGTGGTCAAACAATTAAATTTTCATGAGATATTTCCATCATTGTAATAAACCTTCCATGACTTGTTGAATATCTTGACATTTGAATTATTGGGAGACATGGTGCACAATATAAATATTATGAATGTTATGTCAAGAGATCATGATTTTTGAATGCATTGCATTGCAAAATTCAAATGGATAAATATCACAGGGATGTTCAAATTGACATGGATTCTCTTTCTTCTCTTCTTGAAAGACCAACATATTTGTCAAGTAGGATTAAATTTGTTGATTATGATATTGAAGAAACATAGAGGAATGTTGTTGACATTCAAGAGTTTTCCCCTGATCATTTGCATGCTCATTCTTCATTTTTTTTTTCTCGACTACCCAATGAATGTAGAGAAATGTAATAAATAAGAACATTCATTGAAAATGAAAATTCCACACCTATAGAATGAATGGAATGGATAGAGATCAGTTTGTCTTCCATCAATGACTATAATAGAGAATGGTTATTGGACATGGCCTTCACCACAATATTCCCTATTGGTGACGTTGATTGGTTTCATTCATGTATTTTTAATATTCGACTGCATGAATATGGATTACATCTACTCAAATACATTGATTAAAGATTTGGAATCCATCCATGATTTTCCTATTTCTTATTGATCATGATTATGCATGATCGTAGCCAAACAAATGTTGTAGTATTTTTAAGAAGAATATACATGACCACTCACCTACAACAATTCAATACTTGCAACAACAACTCATTGATTTACCTGACAATAAGTTGGATGACCATCTTATGCATTTTGGTTCTACTCTTCGAGGTACAAGGGCCTATTGGACAAATTGTCATACTGAACTCACTGACGTGATTACTTAGTTGGGTTGTCTAATGTTTTTTTTTACTTTGAGTTCAGCGGACACAAAGTGGCCTGACACAAAGTGGTCGGACACAAAGTGGCCTAACTTACACAATATCATGCTCATGAATACACATTCTTGTCGTTTAAATGAAAATCATAAAAAAATGAAAATGTCATCCAACACACTCATCTTGTTGCCATGTTTACGCATAATGTTTCCAACGCTGACATGTGACTCATCCCAAGTCACCTACTTTCTCTGTGCTTCCTCGATCTCCTTGGTGATCGTCTAGAACTCTTCTTGCAACTCTGTCGAATGCCTGCGCAATTTTCTCCTTGATGGTGTCGACTATCTGAGCTGCC
Source organism: Picea sitchensis (assembly GCA_010110895.2). NCBI lineage: Eukaryota > Viridiplantae > Streptophyta > Pinopsida > Pinales > Pinaceae > Picea > Picea sitchensis. The sequence goes on from SNQJ01S0006056.1 coordinate 177,152, forward strand.
ACCTCCTCGCTCATCAGTCCTGTGCATTCTAGATGATTATGTGCTTTCTATTTTCTGGCTTCTTCTACCTGCACAAGTACTTTTTCTACCCGTTCCTGCAACGGTTCTATTTGAGCCTGATGCTCATGTTTATGTGTTTGCGTAGTGATAAGTTCTTCCTATATATTCTTCATCTCTTGCATTCCCTTGACTCGTTATGGAATTGGTGTGGTATTTTCTCACTTCTTGATTTCTTGGATCGTTGCATTGATCCTCTCCTCCTCCTTGTCCCAGTGTTGGACTTGTGGGTCCTCTTCCATCCTTGTCCAAAGTTGCATTGCTTTATCCAGCAAGTCGGCTGTCGTGCTGACCTCTTTTTCTAGCTCTTACAACTCTGTTGCTTCTTCCTTCTTCCTTTTCTCCTTCACTGCTGGTGGAGTTGTCGGTCTAATATGTCCGTAGAGAGTCTCGATCTCCTTCTGATACTGATCAATTGCCTATGCAATTTGGTCGATCTTCTCTGCAACTGGGAGTTCACTTCCTTGCGCAGTGGTTGGAAGTTTCCCAAAAACTTCTTACACTCTACGTTCTAGCTCATTTCTACATTCTTTCTCCTCCTTATTTTCCGATTTGGCCTCTACACAAACTGTTTCTAGCACTTCGCACTTCTTTGTTGCTTGTTGTAGCTTGACTTTGTTTTTATGTGCTCGAGACTACATATTGTAGTCAATGCTAACCTATATTTTGTGTAATTATTTTGATGGCATCCATGTCAATACCAAATGGATATGATCCAAATCCTTCAGTGGTTTCTGTCCCACAATTTCGTCCATTCTCAACATGCTAGGATTTATATAGATCGTGGAATGTGCATGTGGTATCGGAAGAAATGGGTCACATTCTTCTACTTCCACCCTTTATGTGGTCTATGTGGTCGATGTATCTATGCCTCTACTACTAATCGTGATCTGGGCTTCCCCGAATTTCTTGAGGAGCTCTCCCATTTCTTTCATTTCCTTGTGCAATTTATCCGTGTGGTGCACTGCATGATCGAAATATTCTGTGAGACAATCTTGGACCATCCTGGCAATCATCTCTCCATCATCCTTCGTGATTGTGTAGTTTAGTGGTGGTCATTGTGCCTTCATTTTCTTTCATGCACCTACATCCTGTACCGCTGGTCTCTTAGTTCCCCTTGGTTCCTGTGTGATGGGGTATGATGCAGTTTCCTGTCCTCCCTCAACCAGTTTCCGTTGTCCATTGGTCGGATGAGTAGTTTATGTCATCTCGTTCTGGGTCCCTGGCTGCTCTGATTCGTCGTTTGCCTGAGTCGACTTGATTTGGCCCGTTCTACATTTATTGGGTACTAGGATTTGTGGAGGTTGTGTTTCTACCTGCGCAACCCCTCCTTATGTTGTTTGTCCCGGTACTTCTCTGGATATGGTTTGAATCCTTCATTCATCAGGCCATTCGCTGATGATCATGTAGATATCACCCTCGATGATGCAGTAATGCATCTGTAGCCACTATTTATTCGGGCCCTGCCTTGGTTTTATCCACATGGCTTGTAGCCTAGCCCAGAAATTGGCGATGCCCCCCTATCGTGCGATAGCTGGTTTTATTCTCCATGCTCGGTTGATGGCTTCTATATCTCTCATAGGTAAGCTTCGAATACGATTTCATTCTCCCTCTTATGCTTGGCTAGTGGCCTAGATCTCAGGACGTAATATCTTTCTCCTCCTGGCTATGGTGTGGTACCAAAGACAGCGTATTCTGGTTCTCACCATCCCATAAAAGATATGAGAGTGATCAGCCATGAGTAATGAAATTCCATACTTGTGTCCCGTGCGTATTTGCAGTCTACTTGGAACAAGCTTAATAGGTATGGTGCCCATCTCATGAAGGTGCCTTCTGCGCACTGAGCTGCAACAACAATGAATCCTGTCGGTACTTTGTCTTTGTGGCATTTTCTTAGTAGTTTGCAGGCTGAGAATTTTGTGCCCAATTGTGTCACGACATTGTTGATCCATTTAATTATAATTCATCTTGTTCCCCTGTCAGTGCCATATTTCTTCTTCATCTCTTTTTCTAATGTTTTTTCCTTGGACTTATAGTCCAGAATCAGTGTGGGATCCATACACTGGGTGGGTAGGCCTGTTATCTGCGTGATAAGTTCGACAATTATGGGGATGGGTTTGTCCAGCCATATATCCCCTCCATGCATAACTGCTAATAGTTGCTTGACGCATGTTGTCGTATATTGGCCTCTACCAAAGTGTGGTATCTTTAGCAATCCTAGAATTCTTGTTTTGTCCAGTCCAGTGGCCCACTAGTGTGGCTGAGTGATGGTTTCTCTGAGTTGGTTCATGACTATTTTTTACATAAAGACCTGTGGTGAAAGATATGGATTTTTGGTTTCATATTCTACGTCATGGTCGAAATAATTGAGCTTCTTGATGTGACATAATAGTTGTGGGTCCACCTGTACTCCCTCTGGTATGAGAGGTAGCCCAATCTCTGCAGTCGGTTTCCTTCAAGGTGAGCTCGGTATCTGAATTCGGTCCTCCTACTGTAGTGGTTGGCTCGAGGTTCCAGCAGCTTCCGGTTTCTCCTTCGCCATCCATTCTGCCCAAGTCGTGGCCATTTCACCCATCGGCACGACTGAAAAAAAATATGGGATGGGTATTTGTGGAATGTATAGTTGTGCTTCTGCTTCTGGCTTTTGTGCACTTTTGTTAGCTCCTACGGCTACTTCGATATTTTTTGGTGATATTTCCTGGTGGGTTTCTTCTTCTTTTTTCTAAGGCTCGTGCACTGCTACTGGTGTGTCCTGTTTCATGGCCTCTGTTTGTGGTTATGGAACCTCCTCTAGTATGGGTGTGGAATCTACTGGTATTTCCTCTGGTGACGAGATTTCGTCAATATCGACGATCTCAGGTGGTTTCTGTTCTCTTTCTTCTAGTGGTCCTCACAACCTCATCTGAGCCCTGGTTTCTCTGGCTATCTGGCCTGGTTTTATGAGCTTCGGTGGTGCCATAATGGCGTCTTTCGAACGTTTGTGGATTTCAAATGGATTTGATGAGATCTATGGTTTCACTATGTTCATTCTTGTTGTTGTTTCTCTTTTCCTGTTCTCCTTTTGCGAATAGAAAAACTATTTCTATGCTCATGTGTTGTATGGGCTCATCATGAAGCTTGTCGAGGACACTTCCTCCATCATGTGATTAATGCACCATAATTGTGGGTTCAATGTATCCATGGCAGTTTCATAATTTCCATTATGTTTTCTCTTCCATCTCCAGTTGGCACGTTTAATGTGACATCCCATCCATCCTTGCCTTGCTTTAATTTTGCTTCTTGTTGTCCTGTCAGCCTTCTTTTGTCGACTTTCCTTTTCCCACTTGTTCCCTTTTTCAGTATAGCCATTATCTTTTCCCTTGATGGCTTCGTATTTCATATGCATCTTGTCCATCATGTTGTGTGCTATTTTTGGATGTTCTCAGTTTTTTTTTTTTTTTAACTGCGCAGTGGGTGGTCGATTATCCTTGTACAACTTCAATCGGCTCCCATTGATCTTTCCTCTGAGGTCTGCACCCTCTAGATCTCTTAACTATACATCTCCTCCATCTGTGACAACTTTTACCTCGTATGGTCCTAGCCAATGCATTCTCAGCTTTCCTGGGTGCTGCAACGCTTTACTGTCATAGAGCAATACTAGGTCTCCTTCCTTGAATGTCTTCCTCTTGATGTGGCGGTCATGCCAAGATTTGTCTCTTGCTTTCTGTACTTGTTGATGGAATCCTACCAAGATTCGGTCTTCCTCCATTCATATTAATTGATTCAGTCTTTCCTGTACTACGCCTCATTCTATCATTTGTGTAATAGCTGCTACACGTAGACTGGGTATTAAAAATTCTAAGGGCACTACTGCTTCTTCACCATAGACTAGTTTAAATGGTGTGTGACCTGTCGAATTTTTGCATGTGGTTTGATATTCCCATAACATTGTTGGTACCTTAAGGTCCCAAGCATCCCTATTGACGTTACTTATCTTTGTCAAGGTGTTCTCTAGAATTTTTTTGAAGGCTTCTACCATGCCATTTTCCTGTGGATGGTACAGTGTGATTTTTTGGTGATGAACTGCAAAATCTTCTAGCATCGCTCAAATGGTGTTGTTTATGAAGTGTGTTCCTTGGTCGCTCATCAAAATTCTTGGGCACCCAAATCTAGTAATTACCTGTTCAAACAGAAAGTGTGCAGTTGTTTCTGCACTGCAATATTTTACTTGTGTGGATTATGCCCATCGTGTTAGGTATTGCATCATGGTGATAACATATCTCACCTCTGTTCTCTTGGATGGTGGGTGAATTGGTCCCACAAATTCTATTGCCCATTTTTCAAATGCCCAAAGTGTCACTTGCGGTCATAGTGGCATCTTCTCTCTTCTATTGGGTTTGCCTACCCATTGACAGACATCACATTGCTGATAGTACTCTTTCGAGTCTCTGTGGATCATTGGCCACCATAATCCTACGCATAGTACTTTCTGTGGTTTCTGCGCGGTAGTTTTTCCTGCATAATTCCCTCCTACTCTTCCCTCGTGGGCTTCTGCTAAGATTCTTGTTTGTACATGGTCTAGTACATATCTTTGTAATATGCTATCTGTGCCCATCTTATATATATGTCATGCGATCAATTGATATTCGGCTGTGCAGACTACCAGGTTCTTCTTTGGCGCAGTGGTATATTCTTGCGGCGTAGTACCTCTGCTGAAGTACTGGATTATCTCTGCGAAGTAATTGTCAGCAATCTGTACTAAGAATAGTTGTGCATTTGGAAAGTTGTCTTCTAAATTTTTTGGTTCCTCTCCATTTGTGACCCTTGATAGGTGGTCAGGTCTTGCATTCACTTTTCCTGGTGTAACTATTACCTCAAAGTCAAATTCTTGAAATAGCAACAACCATCGACAGATTCTCCCCCCCAACACTAGCTTGTTGACTAGGTATTTTAGGGTTGATTGATCTGTAAACATATTAAAGTGTTTTCCCAATAGGTAATGTCGGTATTTCTGTAGTGCATAAACCATAGCTAGGCCTTCTCTTTTGATCATGTTATAATTTTTTTCTGAGTCTAATAATTTTCTACTTGTGAACGCTATCGAGTGATCCAAGTCTCTTGCTCCTGGTTTCTCTAAGATAGCTCCAAGTGCTATCGCTGATGCATCTACATGTACATGGAATTTCTTCTCCCAATCTGGAAACACCGATATTGGTGTCATGACCATCTTTTCCTTTAGGGTATCCAGACCGTGTTGGCACTCGTCATTCCATTGATACTTTGTATCCTTCCTTAACAGTTTTTTCATTAGTGTTGTAATATGCGTGTAGCCTTTAATAAATTTCCTATAATATCCCATGTGTCCTAACATTTCTCTTAGTTGGCAGACTGTTTTCGGTGCTGGTAGATTAACAATGACTGTGATTTTGGCCGGATCCACTAACAAACCCTGTTTTCATACTATGTGTCCCAATAGTATCCCAAATGGTGTTCCAAATATGCATTTCTTAATATTCAGTGATATTTGACATTGTCTGCATCGTTCTAGCATCAGTCATAAAACTTCCAGATGGATTTTCAACAGGCTATACACCGTCCAATCATCCAGGTATACTTCGAGAAATTGGTGGATGAATTCCTTAATTGCTGCAATGACCACTCTGGAGAATATTATAGGTGCATTCTTTAGTCCGAACAGCATGACTATACACTGATAAGATCCCCATTTTGTTGCAAACGTGGTCTTGTGTCTATCCTCTTGTGCTATCTTAATATGATCATATCCTGAGAATCCATCGGTGAATGAGTAGGCTTCATGGCCTCCTACGTTCTCGAGTACTTTGTCTGTGAACGGTTTGGGGAATGGGTCATGTAGGCATGTATTGTTCAACTTCCTCAAGTTGATGCATATCATGATCCCTCTTTCCTGTTTCTTGTCCTGTACTACCATCAGGCTTATCCATTATGATTCTTCGACTGGTTCGATCATGCTATCCTCGAGCATCCTGTCGATCTCATCTTTAACTTTCTGTTTATAGATGGGATTTAGTCTATATGGTCATTGTTTAATGGGTCTCGCATCAGTTCTAAATGGTATATTCATTTCTCCTAGTTCTCTGGCTATGCCTTTCATCTCTGTAAAGGTTGTGGGAAAAAGGTTGTTGTATTCGCGCAACAATTCTGTGATGCTTTCTAGTGTTTGTTTGTCCCAGTAATCTCCAATGCTAACCATTTTGGGCTTCTCAACAACCCCTATGTTAACCTTCTTTATCTTGATTGGCGCAAAGATGACCTCTGACTCTAAGGATGGTCCTTCCACATCTCTCTCGCCTTTGAATTCTTCGATATGAATATCGCGTGGATCATCTTTGTCTGGGGCTTCCTCCTGTATGTGATAGCATGACAGTTGATCCTTGATTGTCTTCTTATTCTGTTGTTGTACCTTTGTGATAAATTTTACCTTTGTTTCTTCGATGAATATGAAGTTTATGATCCATTTCAGGGCTGTGTCTATGTTGGGGTTCTCATGCTCAAATAAGAAAGTGACTGTAAAGTTTTGTTGGAGTGTTGCCCATGTCTTGGTTTCTTTATGCATTTCTTGGTCCATATACCAATTTGCTGGTATGACCTCTAAAGTATGAATGAAGTGGTGAGACCATTCCTTCAGTGGCGTCATTTTCCACCGTGTTTTACATGCCTCCAAGTGTTCTGTTGGTGTGCCTAGTCCATCATATTTCTATTGTTTGTTACCTGTCTGTTCTATGCCGAACCTTATGTGCAGTAATCGCTTACATTGGTACCAATCTGTGATGGTCTCTTTGTGTACACCCCACCATCTTGCGGGTGTAGCCTTTAGTGATAAATCTAGTGCTAGCAATCTATGGTTTTCTATTACTTCGTCTTCATATTGTGTCAAGAAAGTTTCCAAATCATTTAGCCCATGAAAACTGGGTGGTTCCCTGATTTCTATGCCAATCCACCTTACTACACGGTCTATTCTGGTGCACTTTCTCATGGATACTTTGTGTAGTATTTAATGCTTGTTTTCTAACCCGGTGTATGAGTCTGTTGTACATGAAGTAATGCTCTGCTATCTGAGTACCCTGTCTGCAGTTGGGTTTATATAGTCTGCATCACGTGCAGTTGTTCTATATAACTAGCCGATCTCTTCTAAATCCAGACTAGTGTGTTCGATGAACCTCTCACCTTTTGATGGGTCGAGCGGGCCTATGACCCTGTAGTCCCCCGACTTAAATGTCATTTTTCTAGTTTTTAAGGTAATTATGGCCTGATTGTCGAATGCCCAATCCATACCAAGTAGCGTCAGGTAAGTTGTTGTGCAATCTACTATTTTGATGACTTCAAAGTATTCCTTAGTGTGCACACCATCCAAATCTACCATCACTCCTTTCAGTCTACCTATGGGTAGGACTCTATGTTGATTTCCTAGCTTTAATTGAACAATTGAGTATCCCAATGTAGGTTCTCCCATGCATTGCCATGTAGTTTTTGGTAGTAAATTCACTTCAGATCCTAAATCTAGTATAATATCTCCCATACTGAAATCCTCAATGTTATCATTTAGTCTAAATTCCCTACTTGTTCTTCTTCTTGTGTGTAGGTGGTTGACAGTTTTCAATTCTGGCTTCTGTTCCATCTCGCTGCTACATTTTTCTAGGATGTTTAGCAAGATTTTGATAGATGAAGGATCACTTAGCATTTTGATGCATGATTGCAAAAAGTCTTTGATCGTACTTACTTGTTCCTCAGGTTGTATTCTGTTGGTATGGTCCAGTAATGGTGGCATTTCATATTCCAGAGCTTCCTTTCTCTGTTGTGTAGTCGATGCAATTTTCTCCTTCTGGAATTCTTGTCGGGCTTCTGTAAAGATCTCCTTCTCCTTATGTGCATTGAATTGCTTCTTGGGGTCAGTTTTCTTATTTACCCATTGGTTCTACGTTGGTTCCTGTCAAACTGCGTCATTTCCTATTTTCGTTCCTCCTCGAGTGACTGTATTGATGTTCCATCTGTCATCCCTTGCTTCAACTGAAATCCACTGAACATTCTAGTTATTTTGATTCCTTTTTTTCTGGATCTTTACAAGTAATGTCGGACATTCCTCCGTATCATGGTCCGATGCACGACAATACATATAAGTCGCTGGTGGCAGTGGGAACTCCCATGCATAATGTCTTGGTTGCTGGCAATTGTGACATGTGAAAGGTCTTCTACCACGTCTGAAACCTCCTCTGGCTCGTCCTGCTACTCTATACACTGTGTGGTCACCTCGTGGTGGGTTGTACTATGGTCCCTGATTATACTGGGGCTATGTTGGGTTGTAATACGGTTGCGCGTTATTGTAAGGTTGTGGCGCAGTATTATACTGCTACTACGTAGTGTTTTATGGTGTTGGGGCTTGATTGAACTGTGGTGTTGCTTGCCCAATCATCATTTTTTCATGTACCCTGTATGCATCTGTTGTTATTTCCCGCATAAGCTCCATAGTTTTTCAATCTTTGTTGTCATGGACGATTGACTTGCAAAAGGTGCAATATGAGTTCTTTGGAACGGTTTGGCATTTCTGCATAATCATACAGTGGTAAGCATCATGACCCGGTTTCTTGCATATTTTTCACCATAATCCTCTCTGTGGTAGTGGGTTTGGGATCCTTGTTGCCATATACTGTGTGAATGTTGGGCATTCATTATTATGGTGTCCTTCTATCCTGCAGGTAGTGCACCAAACTACTTCTCATTTTTTCTTGTTCTTATTCTAGTTCAGCTGAAATGTTATGTTCTTCAGATCCCCCTTTAGTTCTTTTATAGTTGGGTCTGTCTGTTGGTATGAATTCTCTTCCAATTGCAAGGTTTCCTGCAGAGCCTCTACCTGTGTCTTAAAATTCTGTTGTTGTAATGGATATTTTAAGTGTGGGAGTAGTGAGTTGAAAAATAGGTGTCGGTGTTGCATATCAGTCATAAGGTATTTTAACTTTCCTTTTAATCACTTGAATCTTTGATCAATCTCCCATACCGATTCTCCTGGTTTCTGTCTTATTTCAATCATCTCATTCATGTATTGATCCTCTAAGCTCAGCTTCTGGAACTCATTGATCAATATTTTCTTAATGTCATCTAGTGTCCTTGTCATTCCCGGAACACTGTTTGTGTCTAGACTCAAGTACTAGTATAGTGCATGGTCCCTTAGCATGATCGCTAGCTGTGTAAGTTTGGTGTCTTCATCAATGATCTTCTTTGCTTCCCAGATATTTGTGCAAATGAACAAATGCTTCTCAGGGTCTTCTGCCGCTTCTCCTTAGAAATCTGGTAATCTGATAGTAGGATCATGTCCTGCCATTCCACATACTGAGCTACTTCCTCCTCTACGCGGTGTATATACTAGACTAAGGTTGTCTGAATTGGCTCCTCCAGTTGTTTCCCTTTGTGTCAATGTACTTCCTGCTATCAGACTTCCTCTAAACTTTGGTTGTCTAAACAGTGGTGTTCTCTTTGGTGTATTGGTCGCACACGGTTTTATGGGTTCCACACTGACAATAACATTGAAGGGATGGTTGTCTTCTCCTCCTATTCTTGGGCCTCTTGTTTTCCTCTCATATACGGTGTGTAGGATTTCCTCAATCTGCTCCACATCCCGGAGATCCTCTACCTCTTCCGCATCACTGGTCAAGCCCTCCCTCTTAACTATGCCTCTCTTCTTGGTATTTACCTTATATTGGTAGGGTGCTCCGCTACACGTCGTTCCTGATGATGCCAAGATCCACTTCAGCTAGTCGTCATCCATCAAGATCGGGTCTAAGGGTTCCTCCTCCTTCTTCTCTTTCTCTTTCCCTCCTTCCATTCCTCCTCTCTTTGTCAGTGCTTACCCCCTTCCCCCATGCACGTAGGGAAGTCTAGTTGTTTGATTCCATTGTCATTACACCTTTGTTATATAGCAGTATGTTGATAGAAGTATATAGTGATCGAATGTACCTTCCTCTGGGTCTTCATAGGAACTCTTTCTTGGCTGCACTATATGACTTTGTTGTGTCTACCGCAAATTCTGTGATGAAGCCTGCCACAATGTTGTCAAGCCAAAAGTCGACTGGGCGGATGAATTTGTTGTTTACCTGCTGTAGTTGTTGGATCTGTACTGGAGTCAAATCTAGTTGTTGAATCTGGTTCGTCACGTGGTTATCCTTTAACCTTAAAATCCACTCTTGTAGTAGATGCAAAAAATCACAGAAAAATACTTTGTGTAAATCCGTAAATATGTATTTATACAGGTATTTACGTGGTGTGATCCTAGGGTTTCTATTGTCTTTCTATGCAAACTCTGTCTCTTTAGTTCTCAACCAGCCCTTGATTTCTTCTCTCATGGGTTTCCAAGGTCTCAACATCCCTTTCTAATGGATCATTGCTCTTTTCTTTTGCTCCTTCGGTTCTTATTCATTCCATCTCATCTACTCAGTCCTTTCTTATTCCTCTTAACACAGAAATAGAACCATTTGTTGGTTTATCGATTCCCTTCTCGGGTTGTTTGATTTAATGACCCAGGGTTCATGTCATTTGGGGTTCCAACAAAGCCTCTAAAACTACCGACTCTCCTGGTAAACCAGAAGGCAACAAAGCACCCGGAAGGCGTTGCACAGTCTCACCCGAGATAGATTTAAATGGGTGGTTGTAAGACTCAGGTGTTTACAGCCTAGGATAGAGTAGGGGACAGGGGTTTCTTGGTTAAGGCCAAATATCATGAGCGGTAAGGGAAACTACTTGTTCCTTGGATTCGCATACGTATATCCCACGGTTTTATTTAAGCAAAGTATAAACAGAGTCATAACAATGTATTAACTCATTCGTCAATCTTAACCCTTAATTTGTTGAAAGAAAGAAGAGACATGCATACATTTAACACATTACACGACGATTACCATGGTTCACGCCCTCCTGCGATATGTCCGCAAAGATTTGGCTCTGGGCTCTTTTATTATGGAAGTTCTCTATTCCTAGCGCCACGTGCTTACAATTCTCAATCAAGCTAGGTAAGATCTATGTGAGGTGAACTAGATCGAACCATGCTCCACAGCCTCTGGTCTAATCCTCAGATCTACCTTCCCTCATATCTTTTTTGCTCAACAACTTACAAAATCGGTTCATACAGCTAAAAATAATAATAACCCATCAAACATAATATCACATCACATAACCTCTCTAACTGATACTTTTGTATCTATATTTATACATTTCGGCCTCTTCAGCCTTTTTCAGAGTATTACCAAAACCCTAACCCTTCTTATGTTAGGTCTTTCTCCCATACACGTGATGTTCTTCCTCCAGTTGTCTCATTCCTTTGTGCACACTTTCTTGCATGTGCGTGTACTTTTCTTTTTCCAGTTGTTACTTTAGTTTTCTGCACGCTTTATTTCCCACGATCGTTCTTCTTTCCCCTTCAGCCTGGTGAAAACAGAGTTTATTTAATTCACAAATTCACTTTTTCCCAAGAAATGATTTGGTCACCTTGCATAATAGGAAAATGATTTTTGTAAGTGAGTTGAGATTCTATATTACTGGGAAAAATATAGTACAAAAAGGGATGCAAGTTCATCCCCTGATCTGCCAAAAAGGAAACCAGGTCAGGGGCCCCAAAGTTGCAATGTCTACATAGACGGAGGGAGGCCTGGGTTGCCACCCAGGGGAACTGACCCAGTCTCCGAAATGTTTTTTGAAAACCTATACCATAAGAAATAACATAAATCCATGAGCATATAACATGGGTTTCTCATACAATGATAGACAAAAAGACCTTGGGTTGAGGCTGCGCTAGTCCAAGAGGATTGTATGGATTTCCTCTCCTTCCTTGTCACATTCTCCTTTTTTTGTTCCTCTGTGCGCGTATTTCTGATGCAGGCTGGTGAGCCACGTCAGTCTGCTGGAGTGATGTCCATGTGGTGGACATAGCAAAGGTAGAGTTGGAATTGTCCTGCGAGTCTTTCCAATTTTTCACTTTGGTTCCTCTGGTCCTCTTCTATTCGTCTTGCACTGGCCTCGAGGTTGTTGAGGCGGCTCAGAATTTCTATGTGTTCCTTCTTGTGGCTTCATTTCCCCCCCCTGATGGTCTCATTCTTGTCAGTTCTTAGCTTACTGATTAGAATTTGTGTGCACCAAGCTTCCTCCACCATTTTGTGGAAGAGGGTTTTCCTGGGTTGTGTGGCCCCTGGGTCCCTTATCTCGTCGGCTTCTTTGATGAGTTCCACCCAGGCTTTGCCCTAGCGCTTGGTGTTGACTTCCCACTCCCATGTATCGATGAGCGCCTTTCCTTTTCTATCGACCTGCTCATTAAAGGTGCCTTTGGCCTCTCTGGCCGCTTGTTCAATCCTAGTGATCTTTCAAGTGCTTGTTAGGAGTTCCTCCCCCTGGGGCCCCCTCTTACTCTATGTATTCTTCATTTTCACCATATTCATTTGAATGCAATGGATTCTGTCATGACTTCATCCTCCACCTCTATTTGCCCCTTCCTGGTCTCTGTAATTACTAATCGTTGGTCTGTATCTATCCGTGATGCTTCTTCTTTTATGGGGCTTCCCAAGAGGTGATATTGTCCCAATGATCATGGATCTCCCATAAAGGCGTACCTTTCGGTTCTTTTTCTCTATTTTAGAGTGTGTGTGCTTGGGATTCCTACCTCCATCCCGATGCCAATCCTTTGTGTTGTACATTGTATGCCAATCATTTCTACCCTTGGAACCTGTGCATGGCTGAGGTGTACCCATTCCTTCCCTCGGGCTACCCTTTTTATCTTCGTCCTTTGTCGGCTATGGATTACCCTTTCCGCTCTCCCACGACCAACCCCTTTACTTCATTCTATTGACAGTACTATTGTTTCCTACCTCCTCTTGTGGTGTGACTGTGATCTGCATTGTAACTCATGTTTTAAATGTGGCCTATCGGATTCTGCCTGGATATGAGTTTCCCTTCAATTAATTTTGTGCCTCCAGCCTCCATGTGGTCGCTCGTACTTCAGTTGTCATCATAATCCTTTTCTGCTAGGTGGGAACAGTCTGTCCGAAATTGGCCTTCAAGGATGTTATTCCATGTGGAATTCAGGTCTAATCCTTCCTTGTCTACCCCTGCGTTAGCTATTCTATCCGCTATTCCATTTGTTGTCCTTCGGACCCAACGCAACTCAATTGTGAACCCCATTTGCAAATGTCTGTGAATTTTTTGTAGGGAGTACGCCAAGCGCCAGTGCCTCTGAATTTTTCCCACTTTGGTGTCATTTTGGAGTTTCCTTACTGTGTTGATGACCAACATGGAATCTACTTCCACTACTACGGTGGTCATCCCTTCCCTGCATAATATCTCGAGGCTGATCTCCAGGGCTTCAAATTTCACAGCGTTGTTGGTTGATTTCCCCAGACTCCCAGTGTTCAGTTGGATAATTTTTCCTTGATTGTCCCTAATTACTCCCCCCATACCTGTCCATCCTGGGTTACCCTTCGATGCCCCATCAAAATTTAGCTTGAGGGAGCCCTCTGGTGATGGTTTCCAGTTGCGCTCACCTACTTGTAGTTGCGGCAATTGTCTCACCTGCTTGTGGTTGTGTCCTCCTTTCAGTGGAAAGGCCTCTAAAATTTTGAGATCCTAGTCTGTGAGTTGCGCTCCTCCTAATTGGTAGTTATGGCTCTATATTGTTTCTCTTGTCATAGATATTACTGTTTCCTTGATTTTTCCAGCCATCCATCTTTGGTTCCTGAAGATGCACCTATTCCGTTCCTTCCATATTGCCCAAATGATCATGCCGAGGATGAGGGTCCTGCAGAGGTTCACCTCTTAATTTTGATTGTAGTTTTCCTTCCAAGTGGTTATAGTTGCGGAAATATTACCTCTGGCCTTATTAGATTGTCAGAAGATGCCCGACGCCCAGTCCCATACTTTTGTTGTGTATGGAAATTCATCCAGGAGATGGTTCTTTGTTTCCTCCTTTTCTTCACATAGGTGACATATAGAGGGGCCTATGAAACCTCTCTTCTTTAGGTTTTTCCAAGTTAGGATTCAATTGTGTAGTAATAGCCATTGGAAGATTTTTATTTTTGGCTAATGGGTGTTGTTCCAGAGCTTGTCCCATTGTTGCGTCCTGTATTCTTGGTCTTGGTTTGCTATGTAGTAGTATACTTCGCTAAGTTTGAATTCCCTGCCTTCTTTGTGCCCCCATATCAGCTGGTCAATTCCATCCCTGACTGCAATTTTTCATCTCCCCAATTCCTCCTCTACCTCTTTTACTATTGTTGTGGTCTAGTCTCTTGTCTTTGGAGTGAGAGTGTTCCAGATTATCCATTTGTTGTGGTCAGTTTCTTGTTTCCAGTAATGGTAGACTCAGGTTTTGCCTTGCGCCATCGTCTCCTGTTGGAGTTCCTCCTGACCCAGTTTTTCCATTTTGGGTTCCTGTTGCCAGGCATCTTCCCGGAATCGGGCAGGTCTACCATTCCTTATTTCCCAAAAGTTGTGTGTCTAGATCTAGGTCTTGTTGCACCAGGCTAGGTTCCAGATGGAGAAACCTTCCCTGGTACCTCTAAAGAAGATTTTATCCTGATTTCTAATGTCTAGGGCATACTTTGCCTTCCACGGGTTGACCCATGGCGTGGTCATTTCTTTGACCCATCGCCACCATAGTTTCTCCAAATAGGCGTCGTTGGTCATGTGCGGTTCATGTAGTCCCAAGCCTCCTTTGCTTCTTGGCTTACATGCCTTCTCCCAAGCCACCAGTGTCCATTTTTTCCTTATTTCCGCTCCTCTCCATAGGAATTCCCTTTGTATGGTTATTATTTTTTGTAGAATCCCCTTGGGGGTTGGGAAAACTGACATCATAAAGGTTTGGATATCTTGCAAAACTGACTTGGTTAGGACAAGTCTTCCAGCTAGGTTGAGGGATCTGTACGTCCAATGTTTTATTTGGTCTTGTAGCTTGTTGACTATTCCCTCCCAAGTTGATAGCTTGTAAGCTATTTCTGTCAAGGGGATGCCCAACTACTTGGTTGGGAGGGTTTTGCATTCAAAGCCCAAGATGTTGGTCAAATTCCTTTGGATAGAAAGGTTGGTATTGAAGAAGAAGATCATAGATTTGGACTAGTTTATCTCTACCCCCGAGGCTTCCCCAAACTTGCCTAAGATTTGTTTATAGGCTTTTGCTTCCTTGACCATGGGCATGCCATGTAGTAAGGTATCATCCACGAACTGTTGATGTGTAGAAGTTGGGTAATTCTCGTAGGGTTTGATACCTTTTATTTCCCGTATTGTGGTTGCGCTTTTTATGCTTCCACTGAGTCCTTCCATCATTAAGATGAAAATGAAGGGGGATAGCGGGTCTCCCTACCTGATGCCTCTCATGGGCCAGTAAGGTTTGGCATGGGCTCCATTTGCTAGTAGCGAGAAGCTTGTTGTGGATACTAGGTTGACAATCCATCTGATCCAGTGCTGGGTGAAACCAAAGGCTTCCAGGGTCTTGACCATATAGTGCCAGCTAATTTTGTCATAAGCTTTCGCTAGTTCTAGTTGTATTATCATTGCTCCTCTTTTCTGAAACTTCAAGGTGTGGATAAGTTCATGGGCATGGATAATATTGCCCATTAATTTCCTTCCTTCCACGAAACCTTCCTTTTCTTTCGAAACCAGTGTGGGTAAGAGTGGTTTCAATCTATTTACTATAACCTTGGAAATTATCTTATACACCACAGTGGACAGTGCTATAGGTTTGTAACGATCAGGGGTTTTAGCTTCATTTTATTTGGGGATGAGTGTAATCAACGTAGCATTTAGTTCTTTCAGAATGGAGGCTGACCTTCTAGATTCTTCCACTACCCTATAAACGTCATGTTTGACGAATTCCCAACAGGCTTTGAAGAACTCCACTGTGAAACCATCTGGGCCTGGGGCTTTTCCATTGGGCATTTCCTGGAGTGCTTGGTCTATTTCCTCCTCTGCAATGGGCTTGATCAGGTTGCGGTTTTGTTTGGCTATTACCAGGTGACGGATATGATGGATTACCTTTTGTATGGCCTCTGTTCTATATTGGTTAGGTTCCTGGGCTATCCCGTGGAAGTGGTTTACCATAGTTGTTTCAATATCCTTATGGGCTTCCCTTTCTATGCCATTTTGTTCCCTTATCTTCAAGATTTTGTTGTGGGATCTTCTAGCCATGGTTGTTCTATGAAAAATCTTGGTGTTCCTTTCTCCTTCCTTTAGCCATTTGATTCGGGAATTTTGTCGCCAAAGAGTTTCTTCCTGCTGGCACCGCTCATCCCAGTCCTAGGTCATCTGGATCTCCTCCTTTTTCCGCTCCTCATTGTAGCCCTCCAAAATGCAGGTTTCCTGGAGATTTTTTATTTTTTATTCAATTTTGTTCTTCTCTTGGTTTATATTCCCAAAAGTGTCCTTGCTCCACTCCTTGAGCCTATATCTGATATGTTTTAGTTTCTTGTAGAGTTGGAACATCCTTGTCCCTTGCTTTGGTTGCTCTTCACACCACCATTGTTTGATTTTTTCCTTGAAAGTCGGGTGTTCCATCAAGAAATTTCTCAAATCTAAAGGGTATGTTCTTTGGTGTGTTCTAGAAGCTAGCTTCCAGTTGTACTAGCCAATGATCGGATCCCCCCCATGGGAGAAAGTTGCAGTCTAGGGTTATCCCCTGCATTATGATTGACTCTGAAACTAGGAATTTGTCGAGTCTTGTTGCGACCTGATGCTGGCTCATTCGCTTATTGTTCTAAGTGAATTGGCCATTATTGGTTTTCAGATTTATCATCTCCACTGTGTCTATGAAATTTGAGAAATCCTCTGCATCTCTATCCAGCTTCTTGTACCTCCTTTTTTCTCCGCAAGTGACATGATGAAGTTGAAATCCCCAACTAGGATCCAGTGGAGGTTTTTGGCTCGGTTTTTGATATCATATAGGTCTCTTAGCATTCCATGCCTATCCTCCAACACTTGAGGTCCATACACATTAGTGCACAAAATTTCCTCTGTCTTCCCTATGAGTTGCATGTGGACCATAAGTGTATTCCTTGTCGCTTCCGCTATTATTAGGCTTAATACTTGTGGGCTCCACAGGGTGAGGATACCTCCTGCAATTTGGTGGCTTCCAATAGCCACCATCTTTTACTTTCACCATTGTTGTTGACTGACTGTTTCCATTCTGTCTGTATTACACTTGGTCACTTGAATAAAGCAAAGATCTGGTTGCTCCTATTTTAGTCTACTTCTAAGGATTCGTTTATTTATTGGGTTATTTAGGCCTCTTATATTCCAAGTTATAACCTTCATTTAAACATGTGGGGGGGAGTTGGGGAAGATTTGTTTTATCTTACCTGAGTTTATCAGGAGCGCTCCAAGCTCCTACAGGGCTACCTTTTTTTCTCCACGTTTTCTTGGGTGAGAGATGTGGTTGTACCTCATAGGCTTTGACTCATAGGTGTCCAATATCCCCATGTGTGCACTTTAGGCCTCTGGATTTGTCTTCCTCCCTTATGAGGAACAAGCACTGGATGTGATCAAGTTGCTTTGTTCGTACACTGTCTACTCCCTGTCTTTTCCATTTCTCTAGTATATTCGTGAGATCTATTCCTTCCCTCTCCACCAGGTCTCTAAGTTCCGGATCTTCTATGGCTACTTCGCTTGGTGTCATTTCTTCCTCTCCCTCTGCGTCTTTCATGGGGGTGTTGTCGTCTCTGATTTCTCCTTCCATCGAAGTTGTGCAAATTCCATGTTCCTTCTGGTTGTTTGGTCGGTCGGTAGGCTCGTTTGGTGTTTGTTCTCAGATTTCATGATATTTTGTCGTATCCTTCTTGGCTTCTGCCCCTTGATTGGTTTTATCCCTTCCTTCCGAGTTAATTCAGACCTCTGGATTATTTTCTGCTTGGGATTTTCTCTTCTTTTTGTTGTCTCTACTTCTGGGGTTTGTTTTAACAAACCCTTCCTCATATTGTTGTGGTTTGGGTTTTTTTGTTTCCTGTTTCTTATTAAGAGGGTATTCCCTAATCAAATGACCATGTTCATGGCATCTTCTAGATCAGAAGGGGATCTGTTCATAATTGATGTTTTGGATCCATTCCTCATCCATGAATTCGAGGCATATGGCTTCTGGGAGAGCTCCTGACACATCCATCTCTATACATATTCTTGTGTAAGATGTGTATCTCTCTTTTAGGGTGGCCTCTACAGTCTTTATATATTTCCCCAGTTTATTCCCTATTGTTTCAAAGGTAGAGGGTAACCAGTAGTCTAAGGGTAGGGAGTAGAGTCTCATCTAGACCGGTACCTTTTTTAATGTCTCTTTTTCTAGGGAGAAATTCTCCTTCCATGGCTGCATGTACAGTCTTGTTGATGCATGGAAGTATGGCCCTCCTTCAAAAACTCTATCTTTTTCCTCCGGGTTTATGAAGACTGCTGTGAAGAAACCTTTCGAACCTAGATGGATCTCCACTTCCCCATTTGGCTTCCAATGATATTTGATCTAGTTGCGCAATGCTCTTTCAGTGGGCCAGAAGCCCATAAATTTTCAAATTAGCGCATGCACCTTCATCTTATCCCTGTAGAGTTGTGTTTGTGGATCCTCCAATACCACCTTGGGAATCAGTGTTGATTTGGGTTTGCATGGGTTGCACCCTTCTACCTGGTGGGTCTTCACTGTGTCTTGCTTCTCGTTCTAAGTTTCTCTACTTTCCTCTTCCACGCATTCACTTTTTCCTTTGTCCCTTTCCTGACCCATTCCAGGGTCAAATCCCGACGTTCCTGTCGTAGGTGCCTTGAAAAATACTCCCCTTGGCCCTTTCCCTCTTTCTACCACTATCTGTTTGTATGAGGGGGTATCCTTAACCCCTCCTCTAGTTCTCATGCTTCCCTCTTCTATGGTCGTGACTTTCGAAAAACCTAGCTTGTGGTTTCTCCAAGAAATTTGGTTATTTCCGAACTAAATTTCCACTTGTATCTGATCTATTGATATTAAAACCCAAGGTATGTGGTCTTGGCCCAATTAAGATTTTTTCCTCATCTAGATCACATCCTTTCTCGGGTTTGAGCACAAGAACTGACCTTCGATGCAAGAATGAATTTACCATCCATCTGCCTCGACCGACCTTATAGGAAAATGATAAAATCATTATATTATCCAATTGCAGGATTTGTAGTTGAGCATACAATATGGGACTATATTGTTGGTGTTGATGATGATCAATTGGAATATGAGGTTTTCTTATTCCCTGGTCAACGTTTCATGTTGACATGTAACTTATGGGTTGAAGTTGGCTTAGTTAATGGTGATTTCATTTACATTCAGAAAATTTTGTATATGCCTGGAACAAATTCCCCCAACTTGCAATGTACACTACTATTCTTTTTTATAAGTACATTGGTGTTTCATTTGATAAAATTTATCCAAACATTGTTCCAATCACACCTATTAGGAGAGGAAAACAAAAAAAAAAATCCTCTAAATATGGCATGGGCCCTTACTACACAAAAATCACACGAGTTGACTTTATATCGGGTTACAATTGATATTGGGAAGAAAGAGAAGCATGGGTTGACCTTTACTTCCATATCAACAATGAAATTGATAGATGGTTTTTGCATATCTCCACCTTTCTCTTTTCAACGTTACTCCAAGATGAAAAATATTGCTTATGTTACTATTAGGAAGAAAGAAGAGAAATGATCACAATCATTATCATTGTAACATCTCATGTAAATAATTTATGTTTTCATAAAATCCATGCATTTTTTTCATTCTATTGTCATTCAAAATTATTGTTCTTGGATTAATCCTTTCTTCAGTTTTTTTAATATGTTTTATACCTTCAATAGTTTCATTTTACTATTTATATAAAAAGATAATGATTCTTTATCTTGTTAAATTTGTTTACTACTAACCAATAACATTTAAACTATCATATATTACCGTGCATAACATATTGCAGGGGAATTGTTTTTTAGATTCCTATAGGATGCAAACATGCAATCTTCTACATGTAATCAGGTTTTCTAAAAAAAAAAATTAAGTGATGAAGAAAAAGTTTTGATTTTCGTACACACTTCTATTTCTATTTCGGCTCATACTTTATGTGAATGAAGTTTTTTATTTTAATTTTTCTTCTTTAAATGATATTTTTGTCATCCATACTAAATATTTTTCTTTATTTCGCTTTTTTATTGTCATGTAGTTATGAACAACTCAGATGATTCCAAGTTTGTTTCAACTTTGCATGAAAGAACACAAAAAGAAGACTTTATTCATGGCATTCAAAATATGATCACTACCCAACATACTAATGTTGGACAACTGAGAGGGGGGGGTGAATCAGTTGTTACCGAGCTTAAACACTTATGCTTCTTTTAAAACTCTTTGCAGAAACACTGAATG
>SNQJ01S0006056.1:197601-249504 GCA_010110895.2 Picea sitchensis
GTTGTCAAGGCTACAATGTCACTTAGATTATAATTTTAACTCAAAAAAAAATGGTGCTACTGGTAGCATCACTTTTCGATTCGATGGTCAATTTCATGGTTTTGTCAGGGTTTTGCTTGTAGTGTCAAGGGCGTGGTTTCAAACAAGTCCCAATTTTAACCACCTCCAAGAAAAGGGTGCTGTCGGTAGCACCACTTTTTGAAACGGGGGTAAAAATGTGACCCTTAAAAAAACGAGAATTGTGGAGAGTTCTCATTAAGTTGATAACTTTGTTAATTTCTACCACTAAGGCTTATTTCAATAAATGGATAAATACAACCTAGATATGAGTCAATGTTCAATATTTGTACAATCCTATAGCTAATTAAGGCGATTACAATCTCATGCAATCTCGATCAATGGCTCAAGCCTCAAAACATTAAAGGGGTTTTAATTACAATAATTCCAAAATAGTGAAATGACACGCTTTTCTTGGGATCCAAAATAGTTTGAATGTGCACGCTGGATGTTGAGATGTCCTCCACTTGGCCTCATTGAAGGTTGATGGTGATGCTCCTACATCATAAAGTAAGACTAATTCCATGACCAATGAAAAATAAACATGACATACTTCAATGTGTTATTGGAATGAATGTATATGGGACCCATTTCCTCTAGTGGATCTAGATAGCTATGAGTGTGCTTCAGATATTAATGTACCATACCTTATTTTCACCATAGGCATTGCCTTACTGCATTAAGTTGTAATAAAAATAAATTTTATTGAAAATGTCTGAATAATGTCAATGAAAGAGGTTGTTTATGGAAGTAACAAAGATATTAGAAGAAACAAGGGAAATAGTTGCAAAGTAGCTAGTCCCTGCCTCATTGAACAATCCAAAGTTTATTGTGAAAATTTTGAATTTTGGTTAATTATTTATTGTGAAAAATTCAAAATTTGGTTAATTAAGCAATAAACTATGCTAACATTAAGTCATCTTTTTCGATTCTTATAGAAAAATCAAAACTAACCTATTTATCCGGGTCAATTTCGCTGAGAAAGAACTTAATTAAGTATACAAATTTCGGTAAGAAAGAAAGAGATTAGTTAAGTATACAATTTTTGGTGTTATAGGTTCGATAGATTAAAATATATTAAGTCCATATATTATTCAGCTGAAATTCACTAGCTAATGATAAATAAAAATGTATAAGCTTCTATCGTTTTTAGAAACTTCTTTAAATAAAGCCTCGCTCTATAACTGTTGAATGGAACACGATTAGCATTCGAGTAGAGATTTAGAGATTAACTCTGGCTTTTAAAGATTGAAAGATCAAAACAAATTGAGATGCAACTTTTTGAAGTGTTTATCACAAGTTTACTTTTATATATAGTATAATTTGATCAGATTTTTACTTATCAGCAATAATTATCAGTTTAGTTTTTATAGAAAAAATTTTAAGATTTTTGAGCCAAATCGGTTCTTACTTAATTATAATTTAGTTGTAATATCATACTTTATGTTTAAAATAGTTTTAAAAAACTATTTTAATATAAATAGTATTTATAATATAATAAAACAAAATACTATCTCAATTTTAAATTAGGCTTTTGCTGAAAACTTTTATATATAAATTAATTTATATTTAAAATAGTTTTAAAAAACTATTTTAATATAAATAGTATTCATAACATAATAAAACTAAATACTATCTCAATTTTAAATTAGGCTTTTGCTGAAAACTTTTATATATAAATTAATGTTTAATATTTTTATAGATTTTATTTTATTTTTCTATTGATACATAATTATACATATTACACTTTAGACACTTTAGCCTATTGATACATAATTATACATGTTACACTTTAACCACATATTTCAGGGGATCAGGCTGAGATATAAAAATCTCACATTTCTAATGCAATCCATAACTTTATACATTATATTTATCTAATATGTTTTATACTACAACATCAATATTGAAGTGTTTATGGTTTGATATACTAATCCCCGATTAATTGGCACATATTCGAATCTGCCTGTAATTATTTAATTTTCAACAATGTTTAGTTCAATTGACACATACTCAAATCTGTTGGTAATTATTTAATTTTCAACAGTGTTCAATTGAATTATATAATTCACTAGTTCAGTTCAGAATACAATATTCCGTGGTTTTTCTAATATACAATATACAATATTCCTGGGTTCATTATACAATATAATTCAATAGTTCAGTTCTTCTAATCTCGGTCAAATCTATTTTAATTTTCGATTCAATAGTCTGGTTATTGTAATCTCCATCAAATCTATTCTAGCTAAGAAATCAGCAGCTCTAGGTTAGCGTTTCCATACATAGGTTTTCGTGCATCTCTTACCCTTCATGGGCATTAGTTGGTCAAAATCAACAGCGGTATCTTCCGAGGAGAGATCCAAAAATGAGTCGACCTGTTTGTAATTTGATTGCAATATCTTGCTATGGTTGTATTTTCTTTCTATAATTATAATTGTCACAACGTTTAATGAGCAGATTATTTCTGTTGTCACAGCGTTTAATGACCATATTCTATTTGTATTTTCATAGTTGAACTTAACTTGTGGAAAACATTGACGGGATGGTTTTCATTTTAGAATAGAAAGCAATAATATATAGCATGTATTTTTATTTTTGTACTCCATTACGATCTATGGGTCGGTAGTTATCATAGAATTTCTCTGTAGGCTAGCTTTTACATTGCTCAGTGGATGGCAGTTATCATAGAATTTCTTTGTAGGCGAGCTTTTACATTGCTCAGATATTCAATGATTTATTCAACTAAATATTTTGTTTTTAAAGTATACAATATAAATATAGCTATCTGTTATTTTTTCAAGTTTGTGGAGGTTAGTATATAGTGAAGGATTATCGTAAAGATAATCGACACTCAATATTTCACAAAAAAATTAAGAATGATTCGGATAAGGAAGGAAAAATTCTAATGGAGAATTTTTCAGTTCAACTAGTTTGCTCTTGCTAGAACCATAAATAATGAATGTAGACAATATGTACTTTTCTTGACACCTAGAGATGCCCAATTGCATAGGAAAACAATGTGAATTGGACACATTAAAATTGAAATCCCATCAAAGTATTCTATACAAGAAAAGATGGTACTTGCATGGTAAGGAAGATTTGCAGGGACCAGAGAATTTGATGGGCTTCACAAGGTACCTCTTTCCATGGGAAACAAGAAAAAATACAGGAGTTGATGAACAAGCTTTACTCCATGCATTATTAAATGCTGAAAACATACCACTCATCGTAATTCACTAGTAATCTAGAACAAAGTGCTCCATACCAAACCCAACCATGATGCTCAAAGGCAAATATTTTACAACAGATCAAATTTATGAGGCCATAAACTATTTATGCTGACAATTTTGTGGGATTTCTTTCTCTTATTTGGGTTTCATAAACATATCCTTTTTTACACATATATATGGATCCTTAACCAAAAAACAGTAAGGTACCCACTGCACCTTCCATTTAGTCAACACTAATACTAGTAAACCCTCACATCAAATAAACATCAAATACCGCTTTAAAATGTGGGCAATGCAAATTCACCTTGGTGTCATCATTGCTCCAAACTCATCTACACACACTACATTACTGGATCCGGGAACCCAATTGTTCATTTCAGAATTAGAATTGTCTTCATTGTTGAACTGGCCCGCCAAATCAATGGTTTCAGCTAATGGGACCGCACAATTTTCCGTTTCCATTGATCATGGAGTAGTCCACTTGTCCTTGATGATTTATGTGCACATATATTGAAAATGGGTCGCCCTCAATGTGGGTTTTCTTGCATTGGCTGCATAAAATTTCCAACAACACACTTAATAGGCTACTCTTCTCCATTCTCATTCATTTATACTACACGATCTAGAGGGTTTAAAAAAAAATTAAAAGAAGATATAATAATAATAATAATAATAATAATTTCAACATATAAAAATAAATTTAATGAAATTTCTATTCAAGCTTTGATTTTGTCCCCAATTGCAAATAATTGGGCTTTTATACTAATGCCTTTTTCAATTAATAAAACAACATACAATAATTATATATTTATCTGATGTCAAAATTTGGTTTAAAATTTATGTTTTGAATATTTATGGCATGTTGAGACAGGTGCTCTAAGAGTTTCTCATGTCTCACATCCATTATTTATGTATGGCATCACTTGATGTTAGATGCATCGCTAGACTTAGAGCATATGGACTGGTGAAACCACCAACATTAATGAACTTGTTGCTTTTTGGACATTTTTCCAAGGTTGGGATTTGCATACCCATTCAATTTGGACATTTTCAACACATCGAGGTCAGTTACGGTTACAAATTTTGATTTTATTGACAAATGTTTTCATTTGTGCGATAGGTACAGGAGCATATTTATCTTATAGAAGGACATTGTTTGATTTCAATAGTTTGATATTGAATCAGAAATAGATTTCACATGTGGACGAGTTACAAACTTTGGGGTGTAAATACATGTATCTGTCGTACTCTTCTCATAATAGCGTATTCAAGTTCTTGGTTGGATGTTTCCTCATAATAGCCTAAAAAGTATGGATTTGTTTTCATTGTACCATCTTTATAGACTGTTCTATCTTATGTCACATGCAAAAAGGATTTTTTTTCATTGTACCATCTTTATAGACGGTTCTATCTATCGTCACATGTCAAAAACGTTGAGCACTTGATTTGGAAAACAGGCCAAACTATTAGAAAACCCTTTTCTAGATATTGCAGGCCTCCACGCCAAAGAGAAAAATGGACAACATACTAGTTGATATTGCATTCCTCCAAATCAATAGAGAGAAATGGATGATGCATGGATTTGTGACTGATCCCTAAGCCTCACCAACTCAAAAACATAAATCAAATTCAAAAAATCGTCAATAATGTATAATGTGTGATTCTTGATGTACAACGCAAACCATGCTAAAAATATTAAAGAACCAAGACTAGACAATAATAATGGTAACATCTTTCCCTTCAATAACAATAATGATGAATTGCCCTCATATAACTTTAGAACCAGTAAGTTTAGGAGGGACTGCATTTTGCACATCATTTTTCCTTGAAGAGAGCCTAAATTTCAGATATCTGACCAATAGCAAGGTAGTTGTCATTCACTTTTACTTCAACGGACTTTTCAATCATACTAAGAAATGGATTACAGAGTCAAAGTTTTCTTGCTATAAGTTTCGGTTTCACCTAGTAATTAACATATTATTGAATTTGTGATCCTGATAATATAGTCTGAAACTCTTAAATTACATTGAAACATTATTGATATTGTTAAATAAACTGATGTCAAAATTTCACATTGCCAATTAGGTTTTTTTTTCTTTTAAATTATTAAATTTTAAGTTGGATTTATTTTTTTTTCTTTTAAATTTTAAGTTGGATTGTTGTTTTCAGTAACAGAAATGGTCGTATCTTCAACATTGAAATAATAAGGGTGAGGTCCCTTAGGCATCAACTAGTTAGAGTTAGATTCTATGTCATCCACGTTATTATAATTTGTAGGGAACATTACTTGAGAATTGGAAAGCACTTTTGAGCAATTTTTATTAGTAAAGAATGTTTTTAGTTTCACAATAATAGAAAAAATAGTATGGTAAATAATAACAATTTCACTCATCCTTTTGTAACTAGTGCTAATCCATATTAATTTATACAGACAGGTTAGATAATCCATGGCAATAAGTAAACCATATTGATTGATGCAAACAGGTTAGATAATTCATGGCAATAAATAAACCATGAAAATCTTTTATCTTTGTTAAATTACTTTTTGTTAAATTACTTTTACTGTATAATTGAAATTTAAATAAATATCAAATTAACAAGATTAATCAATAAAAACATTATAAAAACAGAATACGAATCAATAGAATGTTGCAGTAACATGCATCTTCATAAAAAAAAAAAACTCATAGTCAAACTAGTATTCTAGATAAATGAGTATAACTTTATACATCAAAATGAGAGAAGCTATAACATGAATCACATGGAATGTTTGTAATTAAAATAAGGAGAATGCATAATGCCCAAGTGTCAATTACTATCGGCACCTCCAAGCTGAGTAACTGCCTCCACAAATCGGTCATGCAGATCGCTTGTCCAAGGTAAGCGTTACTTTGTTGATCCTCCACCACAAGCTGTAACAGGACTATCATCAGAATTAGAAGAAACGTCTGGCCCCTTTGTTGGTGTCCTTGGACCTTTTGAGGAGTCATGCTTGAAAACTTTTTAATTTGATATATGCCCTAAGATATGAAGCAGGATTTCTTGCTAGCATAATCTACCTGCATGCATCTTAATGAAAGTACAGGAGTAAATCTCAGTTGATTGGAAGCAAATATCTTCTTCCAACGATCCCATGGGTTGGATCCGACCTAGCGATAACAAGTGGAAAATAATAGTCTCCTTTAGCCTCTCTATACATAGCCACCACATCTAAAATATATATTAATTTAGATATTTAATTTTGACATTTAGCGGTGTGCAGGGGCGGTGGGAGGTGGTAGCCAGCTCGAAGGTGTTGCTCAGAACTTTGACTGCTGCGTACATATTATGTAGAGTGGTGGGGAGGCGGTGGACGTCTATTAAATGCAGCATGTCAAAGCTACTACAGTGACCTCTATTAAATGCATAACCGATGAATGAAACCGTTTTAACTTTTATTTGGTTTTTAAATAAATTTTAATGTTTGATAATTAACAAAATGATTTTTCCTCCACCGCTCTTCCCATGATACATTGAATGGTGAAAGGGAAATCCATGGCTTCATACGGAATATTACAAACATTGTTTTTCTGAATCCTTGATGCTCCCGGTCAAAGCTATAGAAGCCTCTTTTCATATGTCATAACTTGAACGTTTAATACAATACGTGTCAAACTTGTGATATGGGACTATTAAGTCGCGTCAATATCGTGGGGAAAAATAAAAAAATATATATAATTTTTGAAAATTATTAAAAATATTTTTTAATTTTTCAAAAAAACAATTAATAAAAATTAATTTATAGTCGCGTCAATATCGTGGGGAAAAATAAAAAATATATATAATTTTTGAAAATTATTAAAAATATTTTTTAATTTAAAAAAAAACAATTAATAAAAATTAATTTATAACATAGAAAAAAAATCATAAACAATATATAAAATGAACCAAATAATATAGCAAATAGCACAGGTTTTTTTTTTTTTGGTCTGGCGGGAGGTGTCGGATACTACCGTTAGGAATCACACCCACTAATGCCCCCGAGCTCCTGAAAACCTTTAACGTACCGGGCACTTTCGCAGCAGCCGCCAAGTCACACCCCCGGACGGTCCCCGGGGTACCACAGCAAATAGCACAGGTTAATACACGGTCCACGATAGTTGATCGCTGTGCGAAAGCTATAGTCCCTCGCCTAGGCAGGGACTAATAAAGTGCCTCTATGATTTGACTTTGATACTTGTAGTTTGGAGGTGCTAACTTTTAGCCCCTAATTATTTACAAATCTCACATAAATATTGACTTTAGTTGTTCTTTTGCCATTTCCCATGCTCATGAGAAAGGGCCTATTCCGCTTGCAATGAAATTATTTACATTATGAAAAATTTTGGGGAAAAGCATACACTGATAATAGTTTAGGATTAGTCTTCCGTTTTTCCATGAGTATTTTTATTCTCCTTGTTTATGAAGGAACATGTGTGAAACCATGGTTGTTATTTCTACAAAGAGAAACTAGTTTTTTAATTAAAGTTGACTAGGTTAGTTTGGAAATCCACCAATTATCAATTGTAATAAGTTAATCCACATCCAACATAACTTGATTTTAGGAAACAAGGTCACCATGTATGAAGAAAGTTGTTAGGGATTACCTTCCTTAATGAATTGAGCATTCACTCTTGTATAAATATATCTCATATGTACTTGTAAATTTTCTTTAGAAGTGGAGTGATTTGTATTTTTTTTATTTTTATGTCTTTGTGAGATCTATATCACACTCATATTGTTTATATTACTTGAACATCTAGGTCCATACTCATATTTTTTACATGACTTAATATTTAATGTCTGATCAATATTTTTTACATGACTTAATATTTAATGTCTGATCAATAAATTTGAAGGATGCCTCTCAAGTGTTATTGTCCATACAGTGAATAGTCAAAAGCAATCACAGGTTCACGGGTGGAGTCGCGGATGTCACACCACACATATGTATTTTGCATACCCCCAAGGGGGCTAAGGGGAACACCACCTATAACTTGAAGGCCATTGCATTGTTAAAAAGTTATGCCGAAAACAAATAGGAAGTCACACAACCATGACATAGGAACCTGTAAATTAAGTGCAACCCTCTCCATTCATCAAAGTATGATATTTACATCGTTAACAATAAACATAGTGCATGCATTGTTCATATATAGTATATTTAATAAAAGCATTATCCGAGGCTTATCCATATCACGTAGTAATGGAAAATTGGGATGTAATATATTTTCCACTTTATTTGACAGAACTTATTAATGGAATATAGTGATTTTCACAATAAAATTTAAATAAATTTATAATAATTTCATATTATAATTTGAGTGATAAAAACTTATAATTGTAGGTTGAGATTTCTTGTGGTATACATAAGTCAAATATTATTAAAGTACTCAATTAGTTTCAAATATAATCATTTTAATTGAAATATATTTATAATTTCAATTAACAATATTAATATGAAACTTTCTTAGAAATTCAAAAATACTCATTTTAATTATGCCAAAAGGCTTATACCTATTGGTAATGGGAACATTTAATAGGTTTTTAGTTCTTAATACGTTTTCTATGGACGAGATTAAATATGCCTAGACTAGCACATCCACAATTACGTGGCTGATTAACGTCGAAAGGCATATTAAAACAAAATCCCCCACTGGCGACCGCTGGTGATGCTAGCACAGAAATGCGGCCACCAAACGTTAGCCAGCAAAAACATGAAACACCAAGATCTTACCACTCTGTGCGAATGCCTTAATAATTTTTAATCAGGTAGACGTGGCAATAAATTAGTGAACACAGTTGTTCACTAATTTATTGCCACGTCTACCTGATTAAAAAATATTAAGGTATTCGCACAGAGTGGTAAAGATCTTGGCGTTTCATGTTTCTTCTAGCTAACATTTGGTGACCGCATTTCTGTGCTGGTACCACCAAAAATGAAATTGAGCTGGACGACATGGCTTTTGTTTCTTTGTGCAAAATGAAAAATAATCTCTGATGAAACTCTTCTGTTAGTCCTTTACTAAAACAACAAATGACAAACGTTATGGTTGCTTATCAATGTGCGGGGAGTCTCCTATGAGTAAGTGGATGGGTGGTGTCTGGCTAGCGCTTCTTCACCAATATTCAGTCTTGAATGCTGCAGCAGGTGGATTATAATTTGTTGGATTTAAATTTCTGATCTGACGGCCTATAATCTATCTACCTAACATTTTAGATTCGACAATTTATAATCCACCTACCACAGTATTGAATGCTGCTTATCAATTTATTGTTCGCCCTCTAACTGCAAGTGAAAGTTATGATAAGGTAACTGCAAGTGGAAGTTATGATAATCGACCGGTCACAGTATTCAATGTTGCTTATCAAACTAAATATTACTCGCCCTCTAACTACAAATGAAAATTATGATAAAATCGCTGCAAGTGGAAGTTATGATAATCCACCTGCCACATTATTCAATGCTGCTTATCAAAC
The DNA here is from genome assembly GCA_010110895.2 of Picea sitchensis. Lineage (NCBI taxonomy): Eukaryota > Viridiplantae > Streptophyta > Pinopsida > Pinales > Pinaceae > Picea > Picea sitchensis. The sequence goes on from SNQJ01S0006056.1 coordinate 207,387, forward strand.
TGGATATTACTAGTGACTCTACAAGTGAAAGTTATAGTAAGGTGGCTGCAAGTGAAAGTTATGATAAGGTGAATGCAGAATAATGAAATTCAAGAGACAACGTCGTTTACAACGTGGGCATACAGCACAGAATACTAAAGAGCATCTAGAAGCAAAAGGATGGATTTGATAGAGGTCGCTTTATTAGAGGACGCGGCAAAGGCATGTCCGTGAAAAACTAACGACTATTTTTTTTAGTGTATTAATAATAAGAAATGTAAAGTGTCACTTCAATCCATTGAATCGTCGCCGATTAAGTAGCTTTCCATTTTCTACTGGTTGTCATTTGTTTTAGAACATAAATTTGTCTTAGATGTTAAAGATCAACCTTAATTGTAGGGTTCTTAAGCTTTTAAAGATTTTAAAACCCACTTTAATATAAGTCTATAATATAAAGACAAATTAAAACAGAGAACATTAAGCATTAATTAACCCACATAGATTCGATTTTTCCGTTGTTATGTTTTGAGTTGAGTTAATGCTATGATGATTATGATCTTTGGTAGTGGTTAGTAGTTCGTGTTGTACTTGTCTTTTATTGAGTGTTGACCTTTTTGTTATAAGGTGAGGTATAATGGCTTCCCGTGAGCTTTCTATGCTTATTCATATAGGGAGTCTAGATTAATGGTCAAAACATTGATAACCAAAGATATTCAAAAGTTTATTGTGAAGATATACTAAAAAAATATAATATATGTTAAAGTAAAGTTTATTCAAAATTACTTAACATATTTTTCATAAGATAGTTTGTAGTAAATAGTTAGTTACATTAGTCAATGCAAAATTAGTCCAAGTAGCGAGTTGAATGACTAAGAGTTGATTTATATGTGAGGATGTGACCTTCCAATAGTGTTTAATTTGTTAGAGAGCCTTTCTACCCATGTGTCATGGACTTGCAGTGCATTTGGATTTTTTTTTCTACGATTTGAATCGTTCTAATACTTGTGGTCGTGTGGCACTACTTTGTCTCGGTTAACCTATGGTTAATACAACTAGACTAAGCCTCTTCACTTAAGGTTTTCCCATACCCTTCCCTTAGTCTACAACAAGTTAGATACATACACAAGTATAACACACTTAGTTTATCCAACAATCCATACTTAGGTATGTGTCCAACAATATTGTTAAAACATCATAGTAATTCAACACTTAGCCAATTCATAATACTTACCCAATTAACAATATGCAAGGAATAATAACAACCATACAAAACAAGTATGGACAAGCACCAAGGCAATTTCCTTAACCCTTTGTTATATAGATAATGTTACAAGTACAATATAGGAGTTTTAATCCCTAGACAAAGCCCCATACAAATCTCATGCTATGTATAAAACCTTTTATAAATCCCCTATTGAATTATTATGTTTCTTGTGTTATATTTGTATCTAGGATTTGAACCCCTTCATCACACTCTTTCAGTGTATTTGTAACCTTTGTCTGATATATATATATATATATATATATATATATATATATATACACACACACACACACTAAGGAAGCCTAGTCTTAGGAACATCTTATCTCAACTCATATTGTACAATGAAGTGGATATATTGTAAAATGAGGTTTCCCCCTCGAAGTGGACTATAATTCATTAATTTTTTATCATTTTTAAGGTGTTGGATCATAACATTTGGTATCAAAGCATTGATCCTAGGGTTTTTCTTCTCCAAGCAAGTCGTGCTAGCATTTTCACTATAACGTTTTTTTTTAGGATGCTTCAGAAAATGAAACCTTGATGTTAGTTATAAGAAATATCAAGGTATCTTTGGTAAAAATTTCAGATTTTGGGTCATTACACTTTCAGAGATACACCCTGAGGAAGATAGGGTTTTTAACTAGTCCTATTACTAGTCTCAAACAAGTGTTCCTGGTAAAATCTTCATATCTCCTTCAGCAAGGATCCAAATTTTGTGAGACTTATTGCATTTGGAAAAGGAAATTCTATAGTATTTGTGGTACAAGTTTTAGAACTAGATATCAAATATTGGACATGTGGCATTCTGTAAAAATTATCTCTCCTCGAAAGGAAAAAAAATGAACAAGGTCTGGGAAAGTTATCCTAACTTTCACTTGGCACATCTAATTTTGGATAGACTTGTTGCATTGTAGAGAAGACATCTCATAGTACTACAAGCCAAATTTTCAGACTTAGAAGGGCTAAAACTTTAGTAATACATCAGAAGGAATGTTGGCTAGGAGGACAAACTCCAAATTAAGGGCCTAAAAGGTACATAACTTATAATTGACATAATGTTTTATTGGAAGGTTTGTTTTTGGTGATTTAAAATTTGGATTAAAGAGGAAAAAGAGGAGTATTAATATCAGGGATAATTTTAAGGATGGAAATTTATATTAAAATGTAGAAACTTGGGCTAATCTTACTATTCCTTAATATGCAAAATGTAAAATGGTTGGCGATAGTTTGGTAAAAATATTCAAATTTATAAGGATTTTATATAGTTTCTATAAAATTTTGGCGATTTTAAGGTAAAATAATTTTATTCTATGGAATTTGGACGAATTGTTTTTAGAAAAAATGGAAATTGGCGAATCTTTTTTTGAGAAAAACCATGGAAAATTAGCCCATTTGTGAAATTTAGCCCCTAAAATCATCTATGAGTATTATTATTTTTATTCTACACAGGTCCAAAAAATAAGTCAACACTAATTAAACCTCCATAAGTATCATGTATAACTCATGAATAAAATGATGAGATACATAACATGCTATCCAAATTTGAGGAACAACTTAACGAGTTAAGTTCCAGATCAATAAAAAGTAATGATTGGGTAATATCACAAAAACAAATTCAAGAAATGAAAAGGAATATGTGTGAAATGGAAAATAAGATGGAAGAAAATAAGAATGACATGAAAAAGAAGATGGATGAAAATAAAGAAGAAATACAAAATTATTTGAATGTCATGTCTTTCGAGATGTTTTACGATCTAAATGAGAGACTCCCTAAAGGAGATATCAAAATGCCAGGAACCCATGAAAATAAAGGTAGTATTCAAGTTGAACAACTTGTTGATAATAAAAAAAAATTAAGTGGATTTAACTCTAATAGTGAAGTTAATTATGATGGAGGTCCTAAATTCAACTTTCCCAAGATTGAATTAAATAAGTTTGATGGAACATAGGTATTTACCTGGGTGAACCAAATAGAGCAATATTTTGAACCACATAATATTATGGATGATAATAAAAGGATTCACATATCATCTTTGAACTTTGAGATAAAACCATATCAATGGTATCAATGGATAGTGAAAAGGAAGCCTCATCTTTATCATTACACTTGGGTTTTATTTACAAGAGACTTAGAAGCACAATATCAGAAGGTTTGGGAACATGAATACTTCAGTTAATTAACAAAAATCAAGCTCTTAAGTGATATTGAAGATTATAATTCATAATTTGAGGTATTGCCCACAAGGGTGGATGACATAAGTGATGAACAATTGTTGCAAGCTTGTATGGGTGGACTAAAAGAGGCCATTAAACATGACATTTTCTTAAGACATCCTAAAAATACTATGGAAGCTATACAATTTACTTGTCATATTTAAGCCAAGAATAAGGCTACACACGTCTACTAGTGGAGCATACACCGGAAACAAAGATCAGTTTGGGGCTCATAAGACAACCGTACCTCAAATGACAAGGTTGACACCTCAACGAATGGATGAAAGAAGAACACGGGGACTATGTTTCAATTGTGACAACAAGTACTATAAGGGGCATAAATGTAGTGAGAATAAATTATCCTACATAGACAATGAAGACCAAGACGATCAAGAATTGGAACTGTCACAATATATAGAGCTAGAAGAAATTGCTCCAACGATATCTTTTCATGAATTGGTTGACATCAATATCCACAAACCCTCAAGATAGAAGGATATATAGAAAAGAAAAAGGAAACAACGTTTATTGATTCTGGTAGTACCCATAACTTCATCAATTGTAAATTAGAAAAAGACATCAATTGTTTTATATATCTAGCACTATAGTTTCAAGTAATGATTGCAGATGGAGGCACCATAAATTTTTATGGGAAGTTCCATAGTACTGAGCTTGACATGGGGGATTATTTATTGGATAGTCCCATGATTCCCATCCAAACGGGTGGTGTTGATGTTGTATTAGGGGTCCAATGGTTACAATCATTGGGAACAATGACCTTTAATTTTCAAGATTGTTTCATGAGATTTTCCTCAAAAGGCAAGGAAATTGAGGTTAGAGGTATCCAAGGGAAATCCTATAAAGTGATAATCTTTAACATGAAAAAATTACTTAAAAAGGGACACCATGGTGTAATTGCACAATTGAGCACAAGAGATGTTCAAACATCTATATCCTCTGCTCGAATGGATCTCCAAAAAGTTATCAACAATAATTGCAAGGTATTTGGAGAGATATATAAGGGTCTTCCACATGCTCAAGATCATGCCCATGCTATTCATCCGTGAAAAGGAAGTGTACATCCATTCTTCGAAATAAGGATTATGAAGTTGCAACATCAAGCAATTATTGAGTACTTTGTTAATTCGAAGAACCTACCAGTGGAAGAGGTGACATGGGAGGATGATTTCTTCATCCATACACACTTGTGGTTGTCCAGTGTTGAGGACAACATGTCTTTGTAGGGGAGAGGCATGTTAAGCCCTAGAAAAATCCCCATACAAATCCCATGTTATGTATAAAACCCCTTATAAAATTATTACATTTCTTGTTTTATATCTGTATGTAGGATCCGAACCCCTTCATCACACCCTTTCATTATATCTATACCATTTGTTTCCTATATATATGCCAAGGATACCTAGTCTTAGGATCATCTTATCTCAACTCATATTAGATTTTGAAGTGGATATATTGTAAAAGGAGGTTTCCCCCTCAAATCGACTGTAATTGATTGATTTTTATCATTTTTAAGGTGTTGGATCATAAGTTTTCATTTTTCTCATTTACATATTACAATTAAAAAGGAAATGCAATTGCAAAACTATCCATCCAACCCTTGAAACAACCGTAAGACTACCTCTTGTAGGTCCTATTTCCATATCTTGTCACTTAGCCAATGCAATTCTTCTTGCAATGCCCAAAATTGGCAACACTAAACACTTGATGAATCTTTCAAATCCTTGATTGATGCCTTATCACTTTGATGTGTACACACACACACACACATATATATATGAGCTTGATGAATTTTTGTAAGCCCAATCCATTCCAAGGTGGACCCAAGTGTTGTTGAACCAACTTGCTCTTTTTTGGTGACTTGTCTAATGATCGTTTTATTGAATCATCTCAATGTGTGATGGGTCCACTCGAGTCATGCCAAACCAGCCCAAGTTGTTCCTTTTACATGATCATTCCATCAAACCACTGCCAAGTGCGACAAGTTTCACCTTGGTATCCAATATATCTCAAATCATTTAAAAGCAAATTTGTCCATCTGTCTTGGTCAATGTAGTCATCCGAAGTGTGCCCAACTTATCTAAGTCCACATGATGAAATTCAATATTCCTAAGTCTGTATGAGTACACTCGAATTCACTAAAATATGCACCTAGGACATCCAAAATATTATTCCCAATGAATTCGTTCCCAAGGGTGTATTCCTAACGAGTGCACCCACAATTGTAATCTACAGAAACTTGTTCTTGAAGGCACCTTAACCTTCTGTCACAATCCCCAAGTGTGGACCTCCTAAATTCATTAATCTATATAATTCTGGGAACCCAAGTCATCAATCCTTCCAATCCAAATTATTCATTCGTCATGCCAAATACATGTCTATGGATGAGGCTACCCACAACAACCTTCATTCCCTCCTCTAGCCAAGTCCTTGTCTCATATTCTTTGGTGAACTTGAATTAATATGAGATTCCATTTTCTCAGGTGTGCATTTTCCATTTGAAGGGGAACCAAACTTCATTTGCATTGCGCCTTTCCAATAGGCCAAGGAATCCAACTGTGAAAAGTGTGCATTTCCAACAAGCCAAGGAAATTTTCTATTTTCCTTGCCAATGGGCCAGTAACTCAATTTTCTAGAATGTGCATTGCCAATGAGATAAGGCATTCACATATCCAAGGTGTTCCTTACCAACGGACCAAGGAACCTCAACCAATTTTTCTAAAGCATCATACATCCATTATATCCATCCATTTTGGTCACTAAACACTAAAGTGATTGTGCAATGGAGGAACCTAACACCACTCTTGAAAACAATCTTACATCCCCCCCCCGCCCACTAAAAATAATTTTCTCCCTTATAAAAATCCTCAATAAATTGTTGTTTTAAAGCCACTATCCAAACCCATGCATTTATATACAATTGAAACTCCCAATTGCTATGCATTTTTTAAGACAAAGTTGTCATCCAACTGCCCTCCATCCAATTTGTCTTTTGGTCAAGTGTCTCCTTTCCCAACTCTATCAACAATGCCTCTCACTGCTGCCTCTTTATATGGTGGGTAAAATCCAATCTATCACTACTGTAGATCCCTACTACAATTGTATCCCAACCTTTATTAAGAATATTCTCCAAACCATCCAAGTGTTTCACCTTCGGACGTACTATGGCTTCCATACTTTGACCAACTTTTCCATGATTTTGTACATAAGATCCTCTAATGTCTTGAACTATTTGGGTGATGATTCGAAATCTCATGTCTATTCTATGACAATGCACATATTCATTCTCAAAAAAAAAATCAATTTGCACTTTAGTAATCTTGTACAACTTTATTGAACCAAGGAAAGGTCATCACCTTCTCTTCATACTATTAACTCATCTTCACAAAAAAAAAATCCACGAAACCTTATTCAAAGGAACTCTAGGCTCAACTAATTGCTCCTAGGTAGTGATATTTATCATGTCTCATTAGATAAAAGAAGATGGCGGGAAGCTACCAAGGCTATTTCTAACCATGGTGTTCGACTTGTGCCTTATGCGTAAGTATTTATAAATTGTCTTTGTCTCTCGTGTAGTGTATCTCATTCCTTCCAATTGGTCTACAATCAACTTATAATTATATATCCCCATAGCCAATATACAAAACACCACAATTGTAATTGAATCATATCCATAGAATTTTATATCTCTTACTTATTTATCCAATCAAGAGTCTTGTTGGGTGAGTTCCTCCATGCAGTACTTGGACCCAACAGTTAGAATATTTTTCTCCAAGATTGAGACATCTGTCTCGCTTGCCTCACCTTGTCTACAATTTTATGGGTAGTAATTCACTTCCCAGTGCTTTCCTTTACTAATTTTCTCTACAAGTACTATTGGTACAAGCTTCATATTTCCTCCAATGTATTACTTTCGATTCTTCAAGGTGCACAACCATTTAGTCCTATCCAAGACCAACTTCGCCAAAGCCTTTGTTGGTGTCAACTTGCTCTCTCCTTAGTCTACAACATATTTGTCACCTAAAGTTTCCTTATCTAAAACCAAGCCCTCATGTTGTTTTGTGACGACATAAGTGTGACTGCAGATTCATCATCTACCTCAATCAACTTCACCACTATCATTCTTGGTATCTATCCTAACATCCTTCTAGTCATAATAGGAAAACCATGTATTTTGGTTTCATCTAAGAAAATCAGACAACTCTCATGGGCCACTAGAACAAATTTGGAAAGCTTGAGAAATTCTTACCCCAAGACCACAATGTGGTCATCCAATGGAGCCACTATCAAATACAAACTACCAAACCATTCCCCAACTTTCAAAGGTGTGAAACATACCACTCTTGCAACTAACTCCACCGCTATGTTGCGGCATGGATGGTACAGAAGAAGATTTTGTTATGCCCTAGAAAAATCCCCATGTTATGTATAAAAACCCTTATTAATCCCTATATATTGAATCATTACATTTCTATTTTTATATTTCTATGTCGGCTAGAACCCATCATTACACCCTTTCATTATAATTGTACCCTTTGTCTCATATTTATATAACACGAAGACTTAGTCTTAGGATGAACTTATTTCATCTCATATTGTACTCTAAATTGGATATATTGTAAAGAAGGTTTCCCCCTCGAAGTGGATTGTATTCATTTACTTATTATCATTTTTTAAGGCATTGGATGATAACATTTGGTATTAGAGCATCGATCCTAGGGTTTTTCTTCTCTAATAAAGTTGTCTTATAATTTTTTCTATAAAAATTTTATGAGACAATTAAGACAAAGAAAATTGTAATTTGTTTAGATGACATAGAAAGGTATCTTTGGTACAAATTACATCTTCTCGATCATTATAATTTCACAGATATACCTTGTGGAAGATAGGTCTTTTGACTATAGTCCTATAACTAGTTTCAAAGAGTTGTTATGGGTAAAACAATTATATCTTCTTTAGTGAGGATCGAAATTTCATGAGACCAGTGGAATTTAAAAGAGGGAAGTCCATAGTATTTCTGGTACAAATTTTAGAATCAGGTATTAAATATTGTATGTGTGTGATTCTCTACAAGTTCTCTCTCTAGAAAATTCCAAAAATCATCAAGGTTTGGGAATGTTATCACAACTTTCACTTGGCTCATAAAACTTTGGTCAGACCTATGGAATTCCAGACATGACCTATCAGAGTACTGCAGGATGAGATTTTAGAATCAAAAGGGATTAAATTTCATAAATACATCAGAAGGAAGGTCAACCAAGAAGACAGACTCCAAATTAAGTGTTTGAAAGGTACGTAACTTACAATTGGAATAACTTTTTATTGGAAGATTTGTTTTTGGTGATTCAAATTTTTTCATAAAGAGAAAAAAGCGAAGTTTTATCATTTTTATTCCACATGGATCCAAAAACTATTTCAACACCAATTAAACCTCCAAAAGTCTCATCTATAACTCATGAAGAAAATGATGAGATACATAACAAGCTATCTAAATTGGAGGAAAAAATTAACAAGAGATTATTTGGTAAAATCACAAAGAAAAATTCAAGAAATGGAATAGAAGATGGATGAAATGGAAAATAATATGGAATACAATAAGAATGACATGAAAAAGAAGATGAAAGAAAATAAAGAAGAAATACAAAAATCCATAAATGAATTGAAATATTCCATGTCTTCCTTGATCTTTCAATCTCTAGGTGAGAGACTCTCTAAAGAATATATCAAAATGCAAGGAACTTATGAAAATAAAGGTAGTATTCATGTCGATAATAAACAATTTTGAAGTTGATTTAACATTAATAGTGGAGTTAATTATGGTGGGGGTACTAAATTCATCTTTCCCGATATTGAATTAAAGAAGTTTGATAGAACAAAGGAATTTACCTGGGTGAACCAAATAAATAAATATTTTGAGATGCATGATATTATGTAAGATAAGAAAATGATTCACATAACAACTTTGAACTTCGAGAGAAAACCATATAAATGGTATTAATGGGTAGTTAAAAGGAATCCACTTTTTTATCATTATATTTGGGGTTTATTTACAAGACACTTAGGAGCACAATATGGGAAAGTTTAGGAACATCACTACTTTAGTCAATTGACAAGAATCAAGCACTTAGGTAATATTGAAGATTATAATTAATAATTTCAACTATTGCCAACAAGGATGGATGTCATAAGTGATGAAAATTTGTTGGAAGCTTACATGGGTGGATTAAAAGAAGACATTAAACATGAAATTTTCTCAAGACATCTTGCAAATATTATGGAAGCTATGCAATTTTCTCATCATATTCAAGCCAAGAATAAGGTTACACATGTGTATACCATTGGAACATACATAGGAAGAAAATATCATTTTGGGGTTCATAAGAAAGGTGTACCTCAACCAACAAGGTTGACACCTCAACAAATGGATGAAACAAGAGAAAAGGGACTATGTTACAATTATGACAACAAGTACATTAAGGAACATAAATGGAGTGAGAATAAAGTATTCTACATATACAATTAAGAGGAAGAAGATCAAGAATTAGAACCATCATAAGATTTATATCTATAATAGACTACTCCAATGATATCTTTCCATGCACTAGTCAACATCGGTGCTCCACAAACCCTCAAGATAGAAGGATATGTCAAAAAGAAAAATGTAACAATGTTGATTGATTCTGATAATACCCAAAACTTCATCAATTAAAAATTAGCAAAATATATCAATTGTTTTGTATATCCAGTACCAGAGTTTCAAGTAATGATTGCATATGGAGGTGTCATAAATTGTTCTGGGAAGTGTCAAAGCATTAAGCTCAATACATGGGAGTATTTATTGGATAGTCCCATGATTGACATCAAAATGGGTGGTGTTGATGTTGTATTAGGGGTCCAATGGTCACAATCATTGAGAAACATGGCCCTTTGCTTTCAATATATTTTCAAGAGATTTTCCTCTAAATGAAAGGAAATTGAGCATAGAGGTATCCAAGGGAAACCCTCCATAGTGATAAGCTCTAACAACATGACAAAATTACTCAAAAAGGGACACCATGGTGTAATTTCACAATTTTTCTTACTAGATGTTCAAACAACTATATCATCTGCTCCAATGGATCTCCAAAACGTTTTTAACAATAATTCCATGGTGTTTGGAGAGATGGCTAAGGTTTTTCCACTTGCTCAAGATCATACCGATGTTATACATCTATGACCAGGAAGTGTACATCCAGTATTCCATGTTTCTTTCTTAAAGAAGATAATTAGTGACAAGATATAATTGTAAATTATTTTATCAAAGATTAATGGACAAGGGAAAATCATACTAGAACCAGAAACAATCCTTGAAATAAGGATTAAGAAGATGTCAAATTGAGCAATTACTGAGTATGCTGTCAAATGGAAGAACGTACTAGTGGAAGAGGTGACATGGGAAGATTATTTATTCATGAAGACACAAACACAGTTGTCAAGTGTTTAGGAAAACACTTATTTGAAGGGGAGGAGCATGTTAATCCCTAGAAAAATCCACATAAAAATCCCCATGTTTTTATTTTCTTGTGTTTCACCACACCGGAATTGGTGTTGGCTATGTCCACAAAATGGGGTCACGACAAACCCTCTGAGTTAACGAGGTTATACCATTGGCCTGATTATAGGCCTAACCTTAAGGTAGAACAAGATATTTGAACTCGTGACCTCCTCTTTTGGGGACAGATTCATGTCTGGCGCAAAACCACTTGAGCTATTATACAAATCCCCATGTTATGTATAAAACCCCTTATTAATTGCTAAATATTGAATTATTACATTTCTATTGTTATATTTGTATGTTGGCTAGAACCCTTCATTGCACCTTTTCATTATAAGTGTACCATTTATCTCTTGTTTATATAACAAGAAGACTTAGTATTATGATGATCTTATCTCATCTCATATTGTATTTTGAATTGGATATATTGTAAAAGGAGGTTTCCCCATTGAATTGGTTTGTATTCATTGACTTATTATCATTTTTTAAGGTGTTGGATCTTAACAGAGTCATGGAAGACTAAGATGGAATCCATGACCATGAAATTAGAATGGTGGGATCAGGATATTTGTGACCTGTACTAGGATCATGTCGTTAAGTTGGAACATATAAATGCATGAGAGAAATATTTTGTTCAAAAATTGAAGGCTTTGGAAAATCCAAGTGGAGACTTGGATGTTGCGTAGGTTGGTATCACTTAGATAATAGGATTCCCAAGACAATTGTAGTATTGCGACGAGGAAGCAACCCAAATTGCCTAAGTGCAGAGGTAAGAATACTACTTTCTTTCTTTGGTAACATAATCACTTTGCAATAGAATGTCATTTGAAGGAAAATTTGGGTGAATTGGAAGAAATCCAAGTGAAACCGTGGTGAAGAAGGACAATTTTTAAATGAGATAATTTTCCACCCAACTAAAGTTGTCACCCCAACCAACATAGTGGAGATATTTCTTAGTAGATTTTGACATGACTATTGAGTATTTCCCGTGCAATTTGAACAACACAAGTGATACCTTAAGAATGAAGGCGTATATTGCAACCATGGAGGAGGATGAGTTGCTAGTACCTATGGGTATTCAAACATAGGTCTTTATAGATTTGAAAGAGAATATTAAAGAGGTATTGAACAAGGATCCCACAAGTTTGAACATCATGAAGCAAGTAAAGGAAGGATAAATGAGAAATATTTATATGGACAATGGTTTCTTGTACTCTGGTTAGTGAATATATGTGCCTATGTCATCTAACCTATGAAAGGAGCTCTTAAGGGAGTGACAGGGTTCGACTTGGGCTAGCCACCCAAAAAAATGAAGAATGATGGTGTTTCTCAAATGAGGATAGTATTGTAAGCATACGAGGCAACATGTGGATGAATTTGTCCAGACTTGTATTGTTTAATACCAATAAGACAAGGCATACACCAAGATGAAATCCAATATATTATATCTTTTTTCTATGTCAAAGATATCTTGGTAGAGTGTCTCAATGGAATTCATCACCCAAATTCTAGTTTCATATGGGAATAATGGGATCATGGTAGTGGTTGACCGTTTTTCCAAGTATTCCATATTTATGCCAATGAAGGTGCCTTGTGTTGTGAAGGAAGTTGCAAAGTTATTTTTCAGGAATGTTGTGAAGTAATTGGGTCTCCCATTGAGCATTGTCTCAGATAGGGACACAAGGTTCACATGATGGTTTTGGATATAATTATTCAATCTTGTTGGAATTGAGTTGTTGATGAGTTCAAGTTATCATATTCATACCTATGGGTAGTAAAAGTGCATCAACTATCTCTTGGAGGACTACTTGAGGCATTTTTTGTCGGAATACCAAACGAACTAGAAAAAGTTGTTGGATTCCACCCAGTTCAGTTACAACATTCAAAGTACTTGAGAAGATTAGAAATGTCACCTATATATTGTATTTTCCATACCACATCAGGGATCAATATTTGGTTTTCCATATAATTTAGTTGAAAGCTTGCAATATTGATGGAGATAATCCTAATAGAGTTTCACCATCCTAATCCAATTCCTTGATTGCATATAGACTAGAGATAGAAGTGGAGGATATTATTTCACACATGACCTCCTTATTTGGAAACAATTGAATACATGCTCGGTACTTTGTATGTTGCAAAGATAGACTTGAAGAGGATAATAGTTGGGAAAGGTGGGAGGCATTTTGGTAGTATAAATACAAGGTCCAAGGATTTTAGAAATGCAACTTTGGAGAACTTAGGCATGTATTCGTTGGACATTGTCAGTAAATCAATACTTTTAGTAGGGGAGAATGTAATACCTCCACCTATACATGGTATTAGGCACGATTCCAATCTAGGCACAAAAGTTTACCACAAAAGAATGGAATGCTAAACATGTTTTCCCATATGATTGGATAGAGTGGTGACCCATATATGTTTCCTTTATATGGAACTTGGGATGCCTTGGGTGAATGAGTTGGACATGGGGACTCAAATGGGCAATTTGTCCCATGTATTATGAAGTTTCCTTCAGATGGATTGAGATGTGATCGCTTGCATCAACCCACTTGGACACACTTGGATGGAAATTGGGTGCAGGAAAATGGGATGATTGGGAAGATGATATGACCTAGGTAGAATTGAGATAACTTTGACAAACGTAATGAATTAGGTATATGGAATGACCTATGTAGAGTTGGGATGATCTAGGTCGACTCATCATGATTTGGAATTAATTAACAAAATGATTGATGACAATCGACTTGAGGTGAGATGAATGACACTAAAGGGTCCACTTGGAATGACGTGGATTTCTAGTACATGACAAGGCTCATATAAATACATGAATTTGTTAACGAGATAAGTAAATCAATAAAAGAGTTAAAAGCATCATCAAATGTTATGTGATTTCAGATTTCATGGTTTTGGAATCATAAGAAGCCTTACATTGGCTAAGTGAAAAGCGACAGAAACAAGACCTACAGAAGGTAGGCTTGCAGTTTCTTCAGAAGTTGGATGGATAGTTATGTGGGATTCTTTATTTTTAAATTGTAATATATAAATGAGCCATAGGAAATATCGATGTGATACTCTATTGTACTTCCAGTCCACTTCAATTTTTTCTGCGACTTAAGCCCACCCAATTCATTCCAACAATTTTTTTCATGTGACAATACCTTTCCTCAGGCGCATTGGCTTACCCAGCCTATTCCTAATACAAATAGACTATGCCTCTTCACCTAAGGTATAACTATAACTTCTCCTTATCACTACTACATATGACCAAATTTTCCACGGTTTTTCATTGCTATTGCCACACATATTCGTCGCACTTTCCACGAAGGAAAACGATATTTTTCATGGAACTTTTTACGTCGCTATATCCATGCACTAAGATTATTCATTGAAATAGTGACGAAATCAGGTCACCATGTGGTAGAGTAGAAAACCCACCAATTTCTTGTGAAGAAGATGCCATACTTGCGACGAACATACGTGACGCAGACGATACCACACTGACGCCCACACGCCAACCGACACACGTCCACTTCCACCAGGACCTTCTTTTCCTTAGGCCCGAAGAGATAAAATGCTCTTCAACCCCCTTGTCGGAATTTTTCTGTACCCACAGAATGCTCGTGGTGATCTCCCTTTATCCTATCGGGAAATCGGACCTCGCGTGGTCGCGAGTCCTGCGCTCGGGTCTCACAATTCCCGAAACCCGATGAAATATCCACTTTACGCCTTCCTTGCTTCTGTCAGGAATTATCCCGTCGCGAAATCGACCTTTGCGAGGTAATGAATTTCTCACCTCAAGGATCCCCGATCCCCGATCCGCGATGGCACCTCGCTTCACTCCTCAGCTCCTCTGGCTGGTTCCTTTTCGCATGTGACCTTTCAGTCCACGTGACACGGTCCTTTCCCTTATCGAAAATTCAGACTTCGTGAAACCAAGAGGTATGGAACTCGTGTCCTTGGGATCTCTGATCCTCTGATCCCCGATGCCACCTGTCCTGCTGCTCTGGCACCCGTGGCCCACACTCTGTGGAAATTGGGAAATCACGTTTCGGGAAATCGCGATTCCCGTTGCACAAACTCACGAGGTTCCCCAAGTCCCGAACCCCGATGCGCGATGAAAATTTTCCCCTATCACACCATCCGGGGCCCACAACTCTGACTATCGGGATATCGCGTTTCGTGATATCGCGATTCCTGGGCTGACGGTTCCTCTATCCTCAGAAACCCCGAAATGCCGAACTATGATTCCACTGGATCCTCAGACATGCGTCCTGTGGATCAATGGCTCTGATTGCATCGGGAAATCGCTAATCGCGATTTCAACGTGCCAAGTTCCTATCTCCGAAATCCCGATTCTCTGATTCACGATCCTTGGGATCTCTTGCCACGTACCCCTGCTGAAATCAATGGTTGAGATCCTTTCGAGAAATCACTGGTCATGATTTTAGGCACAAGACTCTTGTCTCTGGAACTCCGATGACTTCCCAGAACACTGACACGTGTCCTACCGAGATCAACGGCTAGGATCTCTTCTCGGGCTTTCGGGACTTTCAAGGTCTCTGATTCTTACCCTATGAAAACCCGATGACACCAATATCCCGATGTCTCCTCCAGGTTCTTCCTCTTTCTCCCTCGGGGTTAAACCTTGTGCAACTTCTCGGAGATCTGGCGGCTAACGAAACTTCACAATTTCTCTCAGCGAATCCTGACCGTCGATTCCTCCTCCTTGGGGACTTCTCAAAAATGACTAAGTTCTTCTTCTCGCACTTGCTCTTCAAGCCTGCTCTTGGGACTCCTGCTCAAACCTTCTATGCTCCCTTTCAACGATACCACAAAGGTTCTATACCCTCTGAGCTTTTCCACTCTAACTCCTTTAGATGGATTCGTGTGCACTCCTCGCACTCGACGTTCAACAACTTCAAGTGTTGAACACTCAGACTCTGTGCAACTCCTGCAATAACAGTCTCTAAATTCCTTTACTCAGATTAACAACCGAGACTTCTTCTTGCTCCAACCTGTACATGCCTTGCACAGTTGCAACGACCCACTTCCACTTCTGGGCAACCAAGAACAAAAGTTAAACTATCGAGCCCTCATCAACGCACTCCTTGCGGATGAATTCGACTGCACTCTTTGCAGGATTCTCCTGACTCAGATAGAGAAACAATTGAAACTTATTCCCTCTCTCATTCAGATTTCAGTTCCAAACCATGAAATCACATGCACAACATACACAAGAAAATGCATAACCAGAAAAGCAAACATTCATGAACACATAAACCACATACAAAGAGAAACAACACCAGTCATGAGTTTGAATCAGAATTTCATTCTATTAATTCAACACTGTACATGGGTGTTCTTCACAAAGTTCTCTGTCTGCTCTTCTCTTCTCCTGAATGCTTTCTAAATAATGTTACAATGTACAAAGGAGGGTGTCTATATCCGTTTTCCCTCTCGAACTCCTAAAACGGTCTATTCTGGAATAAATCCTATCTACCTGCATTAAATCTATTAAATGCCTCCTATCTATTTCAGACAAGAGCATAAGGCTTGAGGTCTGATACAACACAACAGGCGCTCCTTCATAAATGTTTCATTGAAGGATATGGCGCTTCATCTTTTAAAGAAAATTCAAAAAGTTATCAAGCTTATATGTCATGTGTTAAAAAACACATGTGTTGGCTCCACGCTTGCTTTTGTAGTCGTGATGCTCCTGCATCATACTCCCCTGCTTGAAAGATTTCATGGGCTCTTTTACATGAGCTCCTGCACGCTCTGTCCATGCCTTTGAATCACTACTTTTGACTCCCAGCTGGCATCGTCCACTGGATGGTTTTTCCATTTCACCAGATACTCATGGTATTCCCTTCGTCTGGTCCTTTTGCTCACCCTTTTGTCAAGTATACACTCCATCTGTGGCCTTTTTGCAGTCGACGTCTTCTTCTGCCACTGTATTTCTGCTTGTTCATCACTCTCAGCTCCTGCTTCCTCAGCCTTATATGGATATAAGTCTGAGACATTTAATGTCGGAGATATTCCGATCTCATCTGGCAATTCAATCTCATAAGCGTTTTCTCCCAACTTCTTCAGGACTCTGCATGGCCCAATCTTCTTCATTTTGAGCTTGTTGTATGTTCCCCTTGGGAACCTTTCCTTCCTTAGGTGTTCCAGAACCAGATCGCCAAGCTCAAATTGAAGTTGTCTCCGATGCTGATCCGCTTTGCGCTTGTACTCTTGGTTCGATTCTATCAGTCGCTGCTTCACTCTACTGTGAAGAGCCTCCATCACCCGTGCGAATTCTTCAGCGCTTGCACTCTGAGTCATTATTTGTTCCAAATCCCTCAGCTCCGAAACACCTTTCGGTTGTCTGTCGTATACTATCTCAAACATAATTTTTCCTGTGCTTCGATTCACCGAATCATTGTAAGCGAATTCTGCCTGTGGTAATACACTATCCCAGCTGCTATGGTGCTCCATTACTAAGCTCCTCAACAAGTCTCCTAGACTTCTGTTGACCACTTCTGTCTGCCCATCTGTCTATGGATGATAGGTAGAACTGCACATTAAGTTAGTTCCCATCTTCTTCCAGAGTGTCCTCCAGAAATTCCCAATAAATTTGGTATCCCTGTCCGAAACGATGCTTTTCGGCAGTCCATGAAGTCTAACAACCTCTTTGAAATGTGAGTCGCATCGTTGGTCTTCTGACACGGGATAAAATGTGCCATCTTTGAAAACCTATTAACTACCACAAAGATGGAATCATATGCTCTTTGTGTTCTTGGCAATCCTAATACGAAATCCATGTTGATCTCATCCCACGACCTATCGGGTACAGGTAACGGTTGATAGAATCCCGCATTCTGCTTTCGGCCCTTAGAATGTTGGAAAATTCTACATCTATCAACAAACCTTTTAACTTCTGACCGCATCCCTGGCCAAAAGTATGATTCGCTCAGCTTCGCGAATGTTTTGTCATGGCCAAAGTGCCCTGCTAAGCCTCCGCTGTGATTTTCTTTCAACAAGTTCTCCCTCATGGAGCAATTTGGAATACACAACTGGTTTCCTTTGAACAACAATCCATCTTGGATCATGTAATCTATCCAATGACTTCTGTCTCTGAGAAATGGGTTCTCAGCTGCTCCATACGCCTCTGCAAAATTTGTATCCCCTGCATACATCTCCCTGAGATCATCAAAGCCTAAATTCTTGACTTTGAACTCCTGCAACAACAAACATTTCCTGCTCAAAGCATCAACCACTTTGTTAGCAATACCTGAAATATGTTTGATAACAAATGTAAAATTCTGCATGTATTCTACCCATTTAACATGCCTCTGATTTAATTTCTCCTGCTGAGTTACTTATTGCAATGCATGATTATCACTATATAAAATGAATTCCCTTGGAATCAAATAGTGTCTCCATTTTTTCAATGCCTGTATGATGGCATAAAATTCTTTATCATATGTGGAGTATTTTTACTTTGCCTCATTCATCTTCTCGCTGAAATAAGCAATTGGTCTATCCTCCTGACTCAAGACCGCTCCTATGGCAAAGCCACTCGCATCACATTTCACCTCGAACGTCTTTCGGAAATCTGGCAACACCAACAACGGTTGATCTGTGATCTTACGCTTCAATAGATTGAAGCTTTTCTCGGCCTCTTCAGTCCAATGAAACGATTTATGTCTTTTCCTAACAGTGTCCATCATTGTTGTGCTAATTCCGCTAAAATTTCGGATGAATTTCCTGTAGAAACCCTCCAGTCCATGAAAACTTCTCACCTCGAAAACATTTCTTGGTGATGGCCAACTTTTAATTACCTCCACTTTACTTGGATCCATCTTCAATTCATTTGCCGATATGACAAATCCCAAGTAAATGAGTTATTTCTTCATAAATGAAGATTTCCTCATATTGATTAACAACTTCTCCTACTGTAGCTTCCTCATTACTGCAGCTAAATCCTTCAGATGTTCTTCTTTCGTCTTGCTGAAAATCAATATGTCATCTAAATAGACAATGGCAAACTTACCAATGAATTCCTTCATCACTTCATTTATTAATCTCATGAATGTACTTAGTGCATTCGTCAAGCCAAATGGCATGACTAGCCACTCATACAACCCTTCGTTGGTTTTGAAGCCTGTCTTCCACTCATCGCCTTCCCTCATGCGAATTTGATGGTATCCACTTTTCAAATCAACCTTTGAAAAATAATTTTCCCCACTCAGGCAATCCATCAGATCGTCCATTCTCGGCAGTGGAAACCTGTACCTGATGGTGATCTTGTTAATGGCTCTGGAATCTTTACAGATTCTCCAGCCTCCATCTTTCTTTGGGTTGAGTACCGTTGGAACGACACACAGACTCAAACTTTCCCTGACCAATCCTTTGTCCAATAACTCTTGGACCTTCTTCTTAACCTCCTCGTTCTCCTGAGGTGTCAACCTGTACGCAACCTTATTTGGTAAACTTGCTCCCGGTACAAGGTCTATGTGGTGACTTATGCTCCTCATTGGCGGCAACGAATGAGGTAATTCGTCCACCACTATATCAGCGAACTCCTCAAATAGTTCCTGGATTTCTTCCATCAAATCATCCACTCTTGTGCTGGTCAAAATGATTTTAGGTTTTTTGACCACAAAGAATTGTGGATCTTCTTTCTTCTTAACTTCTGTAAGAAGTTCTTTCCCACTCATGAGAAGTACCCTGCTGTTCACTTTCGGCTTTACCTCCTTATCTTTTATTGGAAGTAACATATGTGTTCTCCCATTCTTCTCCAGGGTATACATATTCATTTTCCCATCATGAATGACGTTTCTATCATACTGCCATGGTCTTCCCAGTAGTAAATGGCAAACATCCATAGAAATGACATCACATAAAATTTTGTCATTATATCCTCCTATTTTAATGTGAACTAAGCACTGTTTAGTGACACTCACCTGATGTCCCTTTTGTAGCCATGAAACTTTGTATGGACTCAGGTGATCGGTTGTCTCCAGTTCTAGTTTCTCCACCATCTTGGTTGAAACAAGATTATCGGTGCTTCCGCTGTCCACGATAACTTTGCATTTCCTATCTTTGGTTTTTCAAGTTGTTCTAAACAGTCTGCTTCTTTGAGCTATGTGCTCCACCTCCTTCTCGGGTGTTAAGAGAACTTTACGCATCATCAACGACCTTCCGTCTTCTGCGTCTTCTGCTTCAGCATCTCGCCTATGTGCTTTGGCGATGTGAACTTCTCCTCCATCTTTCTTCCTATCTGGACAATCAACCGCTTTATGCCCGTTCTTCCCACATGTATAGCATGTGATGACTCCTCCTCTGCCTCTTCCTCTACCTCTAGTACGAGGAAAAGTGTTTGCATCAGCGTAATCTCCTCGCTGATCATTTTGCTACCTTCTCTGCTCGGCATGTGGTCCTCGCTGTGAGGTTCCACCTCTTTCAACTTTACCTTGAGGCTTCTTCCACTCCTCCTTGGGATTCTGGTATTTATCCTGGGCAACTCCCTTGCCCCTTGGATGACTTCTGCCTCGGCCTCGCTGTGCTGGCTTGCGGCTTAGATTTTCCTCAGCTTTCAACGCCATCTGATACACATCTTCCACCGTTCGGATGGTCGTCATGCTCATCTCGTCCTGAATGTCGTATCTTAAGCCATTCATATACCTGGCAACTTTTTCATTGTCGCTCTCCCGATGACCTGCCCTGATATTGAGCTTGTAAAATTCTTCAGTATACTCCTTCATCGTCATCAACTTCTGTCTCAGGTTCTGCATCCTCCTGAACAGTGTGATCTAATAGTCCCTTGGAATGAACTTTGCCTTCATCTTTGCAATCATTCGATCCCAGCTTTTGATCTTTTGTTTCCCTTTGGAACGTCTATCTGCTTGAAGCTCGTCCCACCATAATGTTGCATGTCCCTTCAATTTTGTGACAGCATGCCTTACCTTTTTGTCCTCTTCGATATCTTCGTAATCAAAGTAGGTGTCAAGAGCTCTAATCCAATCCAACAGCTCTTCTGCATCCAGACTTCCTTCATAAGTTGGAATGTCCATTTTTGTCTTTGAACTCATTCGAGCGATAGCCTTCATTAGCTGCTCATTGGCTGCATCTTCGGCTGCAATTTCTCCTTGCTTTTCAACTTTAGCTTCACCTTCGGAGTCACTTAGATCTCCAGCATTTGCTGTGTGTCTCTGCGCTGCCTCCATATCTTCCAATCTCACTCGAAGATCTCGTATCTATCTCTCCATATCTGGATTAGCTATTGGTATGCCCCTTCTTCACACATCCCTATCCTCTGGATCAGGCGATTGCCTTTCTCTTCTGGGCGGCATGGTGAATTCTTCTCCTCTACTGTGGAAAGTAAAGTATTTCCCACTCTGATACCACTCTGACGCAGACGATACCACACTGACGCCCACACGCCAACCGACACACGTCCACTTCCACCAGGACCTTCTTTTCCTTAGGTCCCAAGAGCTAAAATGCTCTTCAACCCCCTTGTCGAAAGTTTTCTGTACCCACAAAATGCTCGTGGTGATATCCCTTTATCCTATCGTGAAATTGGACCTCGCGTGGTCGCGAGTCTTGTGCTCGGGTCTCACACTTCCCGAAACCCGATGAAATATCCACTTTACACCTTCCTTGCTTCTGTCGGGAATTATCCTGCTGCAAAATCGGCCTTTGCGAGGTAATGAATTTCTCACCTCAAGGATCCCCGATCCCCGATCCGCGATGGCACCTTGCTTCACTCCTCAGCTCCTCCGGATGGTTCCTTTTCGCATGTGACCTTTCAATCCACGTGACACGGTCCTTTCCCTTATCGGAAATTCGGACTTCATGAAACCAAGAGGTATGGAACTCGTGTCCTTGGGATCTTCGATCCTCCGATCCCCGATGCCACCTGTCCTACTTCTCTGGCACCTGTGGCCCACACTCCGTGGAAATTGGGAAATCGCGTTTCGGGAAATCACGATTCCCGTTGCACTAACTCACGAGGTTCCCCAAGTCCCGAACCCCGATGTGCGATGACACTTTTCCCCTATCACACCTTCTGGGGCCCACAACTCTGACTGTCGGGATATCACGTTTCGCGATATCGCGATTCCTAGGATGACGGTTCCTCTGTCCTAAGAAACCCCGAAATGCCGAACTCCGATTCCACTGGATCCTTGGACACGCGTCTTGTAGATCAACGGCTCTGATCGCATCGGGAAATCGCTAATCACGATTTCAACATGCCAAGTTCCTATCTCCGAAATCTCAATTCTCCGATTCACGATCCTTGGGATCTCTTGCCACGTACCCCTGCTGAAATCAATGGCTGAGATCCTTTCGGGAAATCGTTGGTCGTGATTTTAGGCATGAGACTCTTGTCTTTGGAAATCCGATGACTTCCCAGAAAACTGACATGTGTACTGCCGAGATCAACGGCTAGGATCTCTTCTCGAGTTTTTGGGACTTTCAAGGTCTCCGATTCTTACCCTATGAAAACCCGATGACACCAATATCCCGATGTCTCCTCCGGGTTCTTCCTCTTTCTCCCTCAGGCTTAAACCCTGCGCAACTTCCCCGAGATCTGACGACTGACGGAACTTCGCAATTTCTCTCAGCGAATCCTGACCGTCGATTCCTCCTCCTTGGGGACTTCTCAAAAATGACTAAGTTCTTCTTCT
Organism: Picea sitchensis; assembly: GCA_010110895.2. Classification (NCBI taxonomy): domain Eukaryota; kingdom Viridiplantae; phylum Streptophyta; class Pinopsida; order Pinales; family Pinaceae; genus Picea; species Picea sitchensis. The sequence continues at coordinate 230,080 of SNQJ01S0006056.1, forward strand.
CGCACTTGCTCTTCAATCCTGCTCTTGGGACTCCCGCTCGAACCTTCTATGCTCCCTTTCAACGATACCACAAAGGTTCTATACCCTCTGATCTTTTCCACTTTGACTCCTTCAGATGGATTCGTGTGCACTCCTCGCGCTCGACATTCAACAACTTCAAGTGTTTAACACTCAGACTCTGTGCAAATCCTGCAGCAACAATCTCTAAATTCCTTTACTCAGATTAACAACTGAGACTTCTTCTTGCTCCAACCTGTACACTGCTTGCACAGTTGTAACGACCCACTTCCACTTCTGGGCAACCAAGAACAAAAGTTAAACTATCGAGCCCTCATCAACGCACTCCTTGCGGATGAATTCGACTGCACTCTTTCTAGGAATCTCCTCACTCAGATAGAGAAACAATTGAAACTTATTCCCTCTCTCATTCAGATTTCAGTTCCAAACCCTGAAATCACATGCACAACATACACAAGCAAATGCATAACTAGAAAAGAAAACATTCATGAACACATAAACCACATACACAGAGAAACAACACCAGTCATGAGTTTGAATCATAATTTCATTCTATTAATTCAACACTGTACATGGGTGTTCTTCACAAAGTTCTCTGTCTTCTCTTCTCTTCTCCTGAATGCTTTCTGAATAATGTTACAATGTACAAAGGAGGGTGTCTATATCCGTTTTCCCTCTCGAACTCCTAAAACTGTCTATTCTAGAATAAATCCTATCTACCTGCATTAAATCTATTAAATGCCTCCTATCTATTTCAGACAAGAGCGTAAGGCTCGAGGTCTGATACAACACAACAGGCGCTCCTTCATAAATGTTTCATTGAAGGATATGGCGCTTCATATTTTAAAGAAAATTCAAAAAGTTATCAAGCTTATATGTCATGTGTTAAAAAACACATGTGTTAGCTCCACACTTGCTTTTGTAGTCGTGATGCTCCTGCATCAATACGTCTCTATAGCAACAACTTATTTAGGTTAAAAAAAAAAAATTGATAGTTTTCTAGTCTCCGAAAACAATGATATGCTACAAAATCCTTACAATGATATGCTATAGAAGTCCCCATCTTCATGATACACAAAAGCCTTAGTACTGTACCTAATGAAGAATATGATTTATTGTTGATTCATGCACAAATTTGATGTCTAGCACCAATCCCTTATCCTACTTCAAGGATGGATCCTTTCAAGGAGGGATTACGTGTAATGGACCTAATTAACAAAATTATTACTATTAATTATTATTACTTAAGTTCCATAAAGGTAACACACATTCATTATGGCCCATGTCTCCTATGTCAGATACTTGTATATTTTAGTCCTTTGTGTCCCATTTCAAAGTGTCATGTGACTTGTAACAATTCAATTTTCCTTTTCAATCTTGAACTTTGATGAATAAAAGGAGTTGTTTATCTAGAGTTCTTGATCTCCCAAATCTCAACACTTCTATTCTAGCATAATTCCTTTTGATATAAGCTTATTAAATCAATGTTCATTTACATTTTGTGTCTTCTTTGTTTATCCTAGATCTTTTTACAAATATTTTTCTCCATTCACAATCCTATGAACAACAATTACGAAAATAATAAAACCACACCTACATCTGATACTCTACCCACAACACCAAATCCTACGCTCTGGCAAGATTGTATCTAACTATGCAGAGTTTTTTTTATGAGTTTAAGTCATATCATTAACTCTTATTTTATGGATATTATTTATATTTGGTTGTTCAAGTGTAAGGATCGTATCAACTTTTCCACAATATTGATCGTAATATTTCATCTAATTCAAGTAAGAACTCTAATTTTCCTTATTCAGACTATTATCAACATAACACTATTGTTGATTGATTCTTAGGAGATTAGTTGAAAACATTCAGCCAACATCACAAAATGTTTTGATGATGTTACATAAGCCCATATGAAAGAACAATCATACATTGCATGGTTAGCTTGTTGTAATCAATATTCAACATATTGGAATCATTCGATTCTCAAAATACAAGAACCATATGAAGTATTTAACCTTCTAAAGATAAGGCAGTGTAAGATCTAATTCAATTTTCTTGAAAAGGCATCCCATACTTACCAACCCTGGGTTCATAGACTACTTCTGATGAAAAAATGCGTTGATGAAGGAGGAGCCATTCTAAAATAGCCAAATCCAGATTGTTCTACATGAAAGGAACTTCTTGGTGTAGCTACAGGTGATTGCTACACTAAAGAATGCTCAAACGAAAGATCCAAACTTCCTTTCACATGAATATTCCCAATATAGTCATCTTCAGTTCCACAAATCATTTCATTTTCCCTGGCCTAGTAAAAGAAAAAGGTACCAAACTATTTAAAAGTTCCAAATATCAAGACATGGATTATAGTACCTTGAACACAGCTTGATTCAAATAAATGTATTAACTTGTGGAAAAACATTCAGAAAGCATTCTTGTCATATATATTTCAGTCTTACCCAATCAGAGTCATTTTATTTTTCTTTCCAGAATATTTCCACTCATAGAGGCGATGTAGGGACAATGCCTGCAAATCAAGACAAAGTTGAATTTTTGTATAAGAGTGTACTAAATTGACAGAAATAAAAAATGAAAATATTAAAAAAAAATAGTTATCACAAAAGTTTGTTGTCATGACTGATCAAACATTCATCTCTCTACCATATATGTATGCATGAAGACTTATTTTCCTCACCTCATCTTGAATGCTTGATTATTTATGGAGTATTTATGGGCTTTATCCTTGGAATGCTATGCCTCTCCAACTCAGTTTATGAACAAAACATTGACTGCATTCATGAAGTTTTTTATAATTTCAAGTAGTCAATGTTTTGTTTCAAACCATAATGCATCACTTTGTAGCCGTGTAAGGGATACATATAGGGGATATGAAGAAATTTATTGTTGTTTCTCTTCATGATTCCCTCTTCTCAAGAAGTAAGTGACCCTGTATTGGGCATGGATTTTGAGTTGAGTGTATTCTCTTCTTCAATATAAAATAGTTTCGGCCTCCTCAAGTGTAATCAACATATCGATTAGGGTTCTTTCAGAAGTATCAGGTATTTTTTGAACACGTATGGGGGATATCTGTGCCTAAACATGTTTTTCCAATAGTTCTCTACCATGTCATCTCCTCATCACATGAATCATCTCACCCTTAGTGCATCATTTGAAAAGAATTAGGCAACAAGGAATGACAAAGAAACCTTATGAAACAAGACATATGTGGAAGTAGTATGCTAGACTTTCCTCACAATGGAGATAGGGGAGGAAAGTATTGGAGAAGACTAGAGGAAATAGGAAATGTATTATCTTATATATACTTGACCTTCACCATAAAGTAATGTATCACGTGGAGGTTTTGAAGAGATTTTTGGAGTCACATTTGTGGGCCTATAATGTAGGATTCATCACACACATTTGGGTGTGTGCCCACACATGAAGAACACTTCATACATTAGAATTTCTGAGGCATAACACTTAGTGTATGAAGTATCCATCGATGAAGTACATTGGGTTTTGAATTGACCTTGTGAGCTCCTTTACATAATACATATTTGAGGGCCCCTTGTTGAACAAGCATTGGATGCAATGGCATCATTTGGAGATTTATTATTGGCTCATAGTGGGGGTTTTGGCCCACTTGGAGGGGCAAGAGCTGCATTGAAGATTTTTTTGAGGAAAGGAAAAAATCAAGGAAGATAAGTTAAGCATTACCCTTTGGCCCCTAAAAGGATAAAAATATACATGGGGAGACAAATGGTCCTAGAAACACAACAAAGTAGATTTGTAGGTGAAATATTTCAACGGTTGATCAAAATTTGTTTGTGTTTATATATTATTGCACATCGACTTATAAAATTACTTATATCTCAAAATTATACTGACAGGTTACAACCTAGCGAGACACCAAATTGATGTATGAGACCCACTTGTTTGTGGGACAATGAATAAACCCTCTATGCATCCCAAAAACATAGGGGTCTCATACATTAATTTGATGCTAGTAATGTCCTAGAAAATATGAATATCTTAACACTAATCAAAATTGTATTTTTACATTTCAATGTCTCCATAAGTTCTACATTGAGTTCTATACTTTAAAAAACACGTCAAAACCCTTACCTTATCATTGTCCTTTCGCCAGATCCATTATCCCATACAACTTGATAATATTTTTCCACTAGATTCATTTTCATCACCAAGACATGCATGAATCATAAAAGACAAATTCTTTATATGAGTAAATAATATATAAGCAAATAAACAGGCATTTAGTTATGTAAAATACTCTAGAAAAAACTTAAGTGGTCACATACCTTAATGAGATTCTCTTTGTTTCAAGAATAGGCTATTCCCTACTGAACAGGGACAACCACGTGAAGGTGGAAGCTCATATGGCCCCTCCCCCCTGAACATCGCTCTCAATTCCCCATACCCAATAAATGATTTTGTTTATATAGAAAACATATAGACATTCATGCATAACTAGGATAGTCATCAAAACATATGAACATATAAACATTGAATCATAATGCGGTACTTCATATAAACAATGTTTCATACTAGAAACATCAATAAACATCCAAATACAAGTCATGAATTTATACATCTAGTTTTTCTTTGATTTTTTTTTTTTACATTCATGAAATTGACGATTGGGGTATCATATTCGTCGTTTGACACTGTATTTTCTGTGCCCTATCATTCTATTGTCTTTGTTTACATGCACTCATGTACCATACTTTTGGTACGTCACTGAGAAGGGCATGGAGGTAGATGTGCAAGGGTGTGAACTACAACAACAAAAATGATCATATTGATATGTTGAAATATAATTGAAATAACTATTTCATTATTTTGATTAACATTACAATATTTCTCTTTACCTGTTAGTGCAGCTGTGAAAATTGGTTCATTAATTTATTGTCCACTTGGTTCCTCTCGCAGTTCACCCTCCTAAGCTACATGCTCTTCCATTTAAAGAAGATAATATATAAGTATAAGTCAGGAAATAAATATCCACAATCACAGTAAATATTTCTAATTCTGAAGCATACATACTAGAATGGGTACTCTACTCCCCACAATCATTGACATGTTCTCCCTAGTATGAAGTGGTGTCTGCTGAATACCGCTAGATTCATTGTTGCAGTTTCACTGTTGCTTGAAAAAAAACATAAATACTTAGCTAAGGGTGATATAATAAAATATGAATATACTTTACAAGCAAGATACTTCAGTTTCCTTATTCATTTTATTTACCTGCATTTGCATGGCTGGGGATATTGGAGTCTACCCCAAGATTCTCCAATATTCAATCACACTTTTAAAACCATACTTGAAACCAATCTTTAGGTCCTCCTCAGTGGCAACAGTTTGGAACTTATTTAACTTCAATGTATAACACCATTAAAATTACCAATAACAAAAACATATATTTGTTCTCTACTGTTAAATAAATATTCACCAGAGTTAATCATTTAATTCTTACAATTCAGACTTTTAGTTTTCCATAGACACCCTGGCCTAGTTTATGTTGCCTGTGCTTTTCCACTCTAGCCTTGGTTTCTTTGGAGGTGTGAGGTAGCCTATATATGGAATATTTGAAAAACGTTAGATATCAGAATTGTTACTTAAAACAAGAAATAAAAACATAAATGAGCATATTTCACTAAGAAAATGACATGTGTTGTACCTTTCTTTACCAGGTCGTGGATGTCTTCCTTGTTTTTTAAACAAGTTCTCCTTTGCATCCTCTATCATGGATTTCCACTCTTTCTCCGGAACCATCGGAGGGCACTCATGCTTGAGGTCTAACTGAAATTTATCCCTATATTGGGCCCTATTATATTTTAAATTCTCGTCGACTAACTTTGTAACCACTTTCTTGTTGAACGTATTGCCGAACAAGTTTACCATGTGGACTATCAATTCATCTTTCTTTTCACTATCTTGGGTATTCCACCATGTGCAAATGGTGGGGCCAAACAACTCCAATGCTTTGTCATTCAAGTTTCTGTAGAAAACATTGTTTCCTATAGACTTGTGTTATCCATTAATTTATAATAATCTCAACAAATGTCCATTTCAATTTCATGATAAAATTGAATCAATTAATTAACAAATACCTGCAATATTCTGAATCTTGATCGGAACACATGTGTCATCCACCAGAAAGGTGGGATCTAGTGATCCAGTGATTTTAATTTGTGATGCTCCATGAATAGCTTCCTCGCTATCTACAGTACATTCATATTCAGAGTCATGTGGAGTCCCAGGCTCTGAATCACCATGCTCTGGCATGTCATGCTGGTCAACATCAGTGCCCTCATCAATGGATTCGAGGGGAACCTCAGGAGGGTCAAAAATCCTCATTTGTACTTTTCTTTGTCGACTTTTTTGTTGCATTCGACCATCACTGCTACCTATAGTAGTTGCAGGCTTAGCAGGTTACTAGGGAACGAGGTTTAAAACCTCCTACAAACAGAAAAAATTACTTTATCAGATCATCTAGAAAATATAAAAGAAAAAAACAAATATGAAATTTTCATAGCTGATAAAAATATGTGAAGATGCCACTTACCCCAAAAAAATTTATTAGATTTTGTAGCTCTGTAATTCTTTCCCTGTCCTCCTATGTCAGGGGTCTTTTGTGAAACAAAGCTATATATTCTATGCTTTCCTTCTTCAAGGCCTTCATGACAGTTGCTATTGAGTCAGTGGAATAAAATATTTCATCCTCAAGCTCCTCATCGTCCAAATCGACTGTACTGGACTAAAAATATCAAAAAATAAAAGAAATAAAAATAATTTTAACATCAATTTTTTTTAGATATTGTAATCAAATTTAGTTATTATTAAGCACTAACAGTTACCTGATGTTGTTGTGTGACCGATGACTTCCCAAAGTCACCCTGCTCTAATCTACTATGAGTGGGTGACTTCCCACGGTGACCATGCCACAATACATTAATGAATAAAATTAATGAGATGAACTTTAACATTTGAGAAATTTAGTTATTGTAGTCATAAGTTGTTACTTATTTTCACTTTTACCTGCTAAGGCACAATGTGTGCCTTTCCACGGTCACCCTGGATAGATGAAGCATGTGATTTTCCATGGTCACCCTGGAAAAATGTTGACAAAATAAATCAATCAACAAAAGTTATGAAATTCACCTGTAACATTAAAAAAATGAAATATTACAATAATATCAGAAAATAAATAATGAAATTTCAGAAATTTAGTTATTGTAGTCATAATTTGTTACTATATTTAACATTTACTTGTTGAGGCACAACGGGTGTCTTTCCACAATCACCCTAGACAGATGTAGTGTGTGATTTTCCACGGTCACCCTGGAAAGATGTTGACACAATAAATCAATCAACAAAAGTTATGAAACTCACTTGTAATATTAAAAAAATGAAATATTGCAGTAATATTAGAAAATAAATAATGAAATTTCAGAAATTTAGTTATTGTAGTCATAAGTTGTTCCTATATTTAACATTTACCTACTGAGGCACATCGGGTGACTTTCCATGGTCACCCTGGACAAATGTAGTGTGTGATTTTCCACGGTCACTCTGAATAGATGTTGACACAATAAATCAATCAACAATAGTTATGAAATTCACCCATAACATTAAAAAATGAAATATTCCAGTAATATCAGAAAATAAATAATGAAATTTCATAAATTTAGTTGTTGTAGTCATAAGTTGTTACTATATCTAACATTTACCTACTGAGGTACAACGGGTTCCTTTCCACGGTCACCCTAGATAGATGTATCATGTGATTTTCCATGGTCCCCCTGGACATATGTTGACACAATAAATTAATCAAAAAAAGTTATGAAAGTAATTGTAACATTTAAAAATTGAAATATTGTAGTAATATGAGAAAATAAATAATGAAAAATGAAACATATGAAGTAAAAAATTGAAATATTACAATGATATAATATAACAATGATTGATCAAAGGCTGATTTGAATGGTATGTAATATATTTACCCCCATATCCGCACACCTTCCATCTATTCGATTTAAGTTGTAATCAATCAACAACTCTTCACCTGGAACTATTTTTTTTGTTGCATATACAAACATACGATTTCCTTCGCGTCCCTCAAATATGCAATTCAATTTCTTAGTTGTTGTCATTGTCCGTGTACTATTTATAAATCCCACAATGTTTCCAGAAGCTTTTGGCCTTCCATCAATATACATAGTCGCCCCTTTATTTTGATTGTTATTTACTAGTTGTATATAATTTGTGGCAACTCTATATCTCTGCATACTTCGCGTATATCGGACCAACATCAAACAATGGTTGTATTTGTATAATGGTTTGACATACTCCATCAATTCAATTACAGTGCCATAGCCAACATTTATTCCATCCATGGAAAATAACCCCAATCCATGTAAGGACGAAAGAGCAATGTGATGCATCCTCCCACTGATGAAGAAATTTGTGTCCACTTCAGGTAGCTCCTTAGGTACCCATCATTGCACTAGATGTCTATACCTCAAGGGAAACACAATATCACCTATTCTCTCATAATCATAATTACATGACCCTCCGTTGGCAATAAAAAATTGCATGCGTATACAAAATCTTTTCCTTACCTTTTCAGATCTAGTTGATCTAGAACTAGTAGATCTAGTACAACAAGTCTCACATTCAAACTCTATGAGTATATCTTTATTATAACTCGAGGAAGATAGATCCGACAGATACTTATTTGGTGGTACCTACACTCGTTAAAACAAGAAGATAAGTTAGCAAGCAAATATTCAGGGAACCCATGTTTTCCTTGAGGAATATACTTGATTCTATTGTATGTAAGAAACTTATTGGGGTCCTTGTCTACTTGATTGATATCATACTTGGCATCCCATTATTGTTATCTTGGTATGCTTTGGGGTGTGATTCTTCTCTTTTATAGAATGGCCTAGATTGTAAGATTTGTGAAAACCATGGAAAAATTTAAGATGAAAAAGGTTCTTGGTGACCCTCAAAGGAACCCAATCATTGAAATTCCTCTTCTAAGCAAGGTTGAATGAAAAATATTACAATATAGGCCATTCTTGAATCCAAAATCAATTCCATAGTTAGCCTCATCAGAACTTGTGTTATACCTTCATTTACTTCTTATTTTCTTTCAGACAATGGATATGTCAAAACATGCTCTTGAAGAACTTTAAGAGTTCAACAAGGCTTTCCTAATTCTTGACACATTGTTCAATACTTCCCTAATTGGTTTATTATAATAACGTAGATTTTATGAAATTGGATTCTTCATAACTTGAGGGTTTTCACTCTTCTTACACCATCCATTTGTACCTCTCATTTTCATACACCTTTGTATAATCAAGTGAGTGAGAGGTGTATGAAATTCGTTACGATAGAAAGAGGCATTAAATTCCCAACATTAGGCTTGAGAATTAATGTAGATAGGGTGATGAAGGAAATGCAGCCTTAGCGAGGATATTTAGGGTCTATGATACTAAAAAGGCTTAGTGGATGACCCTTTTATTGATGATACTAAAAAGTCTTAGTGGATACTCAACAAGATAGATGCTTTAGAATTAATGAATGGTTGGAGGATACTCAAAAAGATAGATGCTTTAAAATTGATGAATGGTATCCCAAGGGTGCTAAGGCCTCATCTAATGATGGGTCAAGTGACAAGGTTCAATGAAAAGGAAAGATAGAAGTTATATGACAAAGTAAAAGTGTTCTTGCAACAAGTATAAGTGCCAATACAACTTGAAGGAAAGGACAAACTCTTATATGAAACAATAGATCCTTGCACTATTCAAGATAGGTACATTAACAATGGTGCATGAGAAACAAGAATATAACAACAAAGACAATGGTATCTTTCAAGTACAAAGACTGTCAATATGTAAATGATTTCTAGTAATAAAGTATCACTAATGACTGCCCAGGAATGTAATTCAAATGCTTCTTCTCCAAGGTGTAATAAAGAGCGCATAATGACACTTCATTCAATGTAATTTCTATCTCATGGATGCATGAAAGATGCCTTTACAAAGAGTTATTTCCAGCATATAAATGATTGTCCAATCAAGATTGTATTGTTACCACTCCAATGTATAATTAAGACAAGTCAAAGATCAAGCTTGTGTGTAATTCCCAACAACAATATATATGTAAACAATCATTGTTCAAGATGAAATTTCCAACAAGCGAGGAATGTAAATGACTTTCCAAACATGTATTGCTTTCTATAGTATGACTATCAAAGTATGTCTTGATTTGAGACAAGTCAAATCTAAATATTATGTGTAAGTCCTAGCAACAATATGTGTGTAAACAATGATTGTCCTTCAATGCAATTTCCAGCAACAAGAAGCATACAAATGACTGTCACACTTATCTATTTATAGCTAGCTAAGACTGCATTTCTAGTGGATGGTATTTACGAAAAAGGATTGGTGGATGACACTTTTTTTGGATGAATACTTGTTTGCAGTGTCCTTGCAAACCTCGTGGTTTGTTGATACTGAAGTTTACCTCATCTTTAGCAAGTTTTCATAGCACTTCTCCCATAATGAACACTACAAAAACACAAGGAGAACTGATCCATACAACTAGATTTAGGGTCATGTATTCAAAATGGGACTTGATCAGGTACTGCGTTGATGCCTAAGAGAATATTATCTATGATGTGCTTGGGGCATGACATAATGAACATAATGGATTACATTCTGCAGCCAAAATAAAAACTCTCAAAGTTCTACAAGCATGATATTGTTGGCCAACCCTTCATAAGGATGCTAGAGAATACATTAGCATATGTGATGAATGTCAAAGAATATGCGGACACATAGGTTGATGAAATGCCTCTACAACCCCAAATTTCATTAGAGTCATGTTGGGGAATATGTTTCATGAAGTGATACTTGAGCTCACTGTCACCTAAATTCCCTTCCTTCTAAACTCACTTTGTTCAGAGAGTGTTCCATCAAATTTTATGGAAAGGATAGGCTCTACATATGTTTAATTTTATCACAGTTTCTTATACCTTTTAAATCAAAATTGAAAATGCCTGTATGAACACTGTCAGATTAAATTTTCATTGTGTAAGTGTTAACAAACCCTTAATAAAATGAGAATCCATTCTTAACACCAACATATATTAACAACATCATCCCTTCTTATTATAGTTATAGACCCATAATAAAAGGAAACAAAGCAATAAGAGAAAGAAGATTACAAGTTCTTGATAATAGAGAGAACCCGGAGTAAGAAGTGAAAGAAAAACATTGAAAATTAAACAAAGAAGATAGGATGAGAGATTGAGCCCCCTTCATTGATATACTCAATTTGTAAAAAGTTAGGGTGTTTGGATTCCATTTTAATAGTTTTAAGTTACACCTCTCTTCGTGCGACCCTATTAACTTACACCCATGAAAAAGGAAGGGGAGGTGTAGTGATCCTCATTTCTTCATAGCTAGCTACTATTTTTATGGATGGAGAACACACCCCACATAGAGATTAGGTTGGATTAAGATGGATTTGGTTGGTTGCATGGTGGGCTTAGAAAACATTCATGTGACCACTGATGTAAAAGAAAGGGATAAATTTTGGATACAAGGAAGGTTGGCTTCCTATTAGACTCCCTCAAGGAGAGAAGGAAACTTGGTTTGCCTTAAAATCTAGGCTTGGGTTGTATGACACCAACAAATTTAGAAGAAATGAATCAACTAAACATTGGTTTACATTTTGCATATCTGTACTATTACATTGCAGCCCTATTTCAACCTATATAACTCTTTGTAGGCCTCCTAAACTTACGCCAAACATATTAAGGCCTTCAATGAAATCTTTCCCTCTTCTTCTCCACCAACAAAAATTATCGCCACCACCTACAAATGCCTCACCATGAGTTCCCCTGCGAATGATGAAGAAGGCTCACAAGAACCCGCGATGGCTCATGACATCGAATCGAGGTTCCATGATGGATTTCTGATCCACCAACAACAATTCTCGCCGCCACCTGCAAATCCCTCACCACGAGTTTCCCTGCGAATGATGAAGAAAGCTCACAAAAAACATTCTCGCCGCCAACTACAAATCCCTTGCCACGAGTTCCCCTACGAATGCTAAAGAAGGTTCACAAAATTTGAAAGCCAAATTCCCCGCCGAGATTAGGCATTTTTGTTTTTTTTTATTTTTTTATTTGTTTATTTGTTTAAATTTTTTTATGTTTATATTCATATAATGTGATATTTTATGTTTATATTGATATGTTTTTTTATTTGTATTTTAATTTGTTTATCTATATATATATGTATGCATATATATAATAGTAATTTGTTCAAGGAATTACCATAGAATATAATTACAAAGTTTTGTGAAGAATAATCTAAGGTATTTGTTGCAGTCTTAGTTTGGTGTGGATTAGATTTTTTAGGCTGATAAACATATCCAAGATTTCTAGATGTGTAAGATGGTTTCAACATGATTTTTATAAGATATAGAGGCATCCACCCCATTAAATTTTGTCACACTTTTTGAATCAACTTCCAGTCAACTCAAAGTCCACTTCTAAGTGTCATACTTTTGTGTCGTACATGGTTTACATGTTGACAAGGGTGGGATGATCCTAATGACAATGACTTGTATTAGGAGGTTAGAGGTTAAGGGATTAGGATAAATGGTTTTAGGGCTAGTTTAAGCCTTAGAGGTTAATGGATTAGGAGCAGTGGTTTTAAGGATAGCTTAGGCCTTAGAGGTTAAAGGATTAGGAGAAATGGTTTTAGGGATAACTTAAGACTTTGAGGTTAAGGGATCTACTTTTGGAGCAGTGGTTTGGACTAGAGCTTGGTAATCAACAAGGTGAAGGTTTACATGTTCAGGTGCACTCTAGTGTGTGTGTGTGTCCGATTGGGCCTGCGTGCACTCATGAGCATCGCTTTCAGATTTGGGTGCAATATGGTGCATGTGTACGTCTGACTGGGCCTGCGTGCACTCAAGATTGTTTGTTCGGCTTTGAGTGCACTCTGGTGTGTGCGTGCATTCGACTATGCCTGCATGCACTCAAGAGAGTCTTCTTTGGATTTGGGTGCACTATGGTTCGTGCGTGCATTTGACTGGGACTGTGTTCACTCAGGAGCCAAGGCCATGCATTCTGTAGAACAAACCGAATCATGGGCAACATAAGGAGGGAAGAGGGATCCCTCCGACACATGCAATCACTTGAGAGTGATGAAGCCAAGTTGAACGAATTCATGCACATGAGAGGGTACAAGGAAAAAATGACGCACCCATGCAATTGAGGGGGGTGAAGCCAACACAGATGCACGTAAGTTAGAGCACCCAAGTTGAACCAAATCCACACCATAGTGCACCTAAAGAAAAAGCGAATGATCCTAAGCGCACGCAGGCTCAAACGCACGCATGCTCCATCGAGCGTTGACAAGTTCTCATTGATTTATTTTGTCAAAAATTACTATGATCTATGCGCTATGACTTGCATTGAAAATAAATTATAAATCGTCATTTTGCCTAGATCTTGACCTTTTATAAATTCCTATATTTTTAAATAAAAAAGATATATTTTTAAATAAAAAAGATATATTTTTAAATAAAAAATATATATTTTTAAATAAAAAATAAATATATTTTTATTTGTTAATTTGGCAAAAAACGGGGTGGTGTGTGCTCAAGTGTTCTAACTCTAATCCTAATACACTTACTATCTACCAAATATATCCACAAGCCATACTTCATTGTCCAATTATTCAATACACAACACAAAGCCACTTTTTATAGATTCCTTTGTTAATTTGGTGCCACTTACTATCTACCAAATAAGTCCACAAGCCATACTTCACTGTCCAATTATTCAATACACAACACAAAGACACTTTTTATAGATTCCTAGGTGGGGGTGATTGACTCATCTATTGGGATTTATCGATGGTGGCGATTGACTCATCTATTGGGATTTATCCCACATTGGCAGCAGGTAAAAGGTTTTATGAGTTTATATGCACCGACCTCAGTATAGTTTTTTGACGTGATGTGCAAGGGTATGGTGGGGGATATAGGTGCTTGGAATCCATGTGTAGTCACTAGCCTGGAGCCCAGGACGACCTGTCAGGCCCCCTACCTTTTGGTCGAAGTGACAATGACCTTCGATCTTGAGATAATATGATCTCGACCGTTTTTTTGGCAATATATTTGTTTCCCAAGCTAGATAAGATGATGTTTGGAAATATATTTATTTGTGTCCCAATCCAGATAAGATGATCTCGACTGTTTGTTTGGAAATATATTTTTTTTCCAAGCCCTGTCTATAAAAAAGGAAGCAATCCCCAGAATCTTTAGTTTTGTGCAAATCAATTTGGTTAAGTGAAGAACAGATGTATTTTTCCATGCATTCCAATGTACACATCACAACTCCTAATCTTTGTAGAGGATGTCAAAGTTTTTTTGTCCTTTATGCAAATCCTTGAATTTTCTCCACCTTAGCGCAACAAAACCCCCTTTCCACTAATTCAAGGGGATCATGGCCTCCATAACATGGCATAATGAAATGACACTCTTTGCCTGTGTTTTTTTTTACATAGTATAACTAATGTTTTTTATAAGTTATTGCATATATTGTAGCTAATATATATTATAATTATTATATATTAAAAATAATGTGTCTAATATAATATAAATTATATAATAAAACCCCTTTCCACTAGTTCGAGGGGATCATGGCCTCCATAACATGGCATAATGAAACGACACTCTTTGCTTGTTTTTTTTTTACATAGTATAACTAATGTTTTTTATAAGTTATTGCATATATTGTAGCTAATATATATTATAATTATTATATATTAAAACTAATGTCTAATATAACTTATATAATAGTACCAATAACTAATATTTATGTTTGAAGGTATAGTCTTATTTTATAAGTTTTTATTGTTATATTTTATATAATTAATTAAATATAATTATACACACAATTAGAGTTGAAGTTGAATAAATGGCAATGTACATTTTGTGTATGTTGGATTATTCGTTTAAAAATATGATTTATTTCCTTCTTAAAGGTTACATGTTCAAATCTGGATGTGGGTAGGGTATGTACACATACATAGACTTATAATCATTCAACTCATTGTGTGGTCCTTTATTCCACAAACAAGGGAGTATCATACATCAATTTGGTGACTTTGAATTATAAGGTGTAGGTATGACACTGATTAAATATTAAATGTACAACTCAAACACTGGTTAAAAGTACACGATGAAAATGTCAATATTTAATGAGACATGTCAAATGTCAACATGAATATCACGGGCCACCAAGTTTCAATGAACATCAGACCGACACTTCCATGCATACACTACTACATATGGGCAGATTCAACATTAAAAATCCTAATTTGAATGACCAAAATGTTTAAGAATGTTAATAAACTATACCACTAAAACTCAATTACTTATAGGTAAGAAACATTACTAATTCATATCACAAAGTTGTTGTATAGTCATATTTGTTTCTCCCTCTACCAAGGTGTGTCATTTCAAACTTCTACTTAAGGCTTGAATTCACTTGGTTTAAAAGATTAAGGTCACTACCAGTAACTATAAGGTATGAAATTAAAGAAGAAGGATTACGAGATGGTCACCTACTTTATTGGTAGAGGCATTGGAATTATAATTTCATCTAAAAAATTATAATAAGCCCAACTATGGAAAAATTGTACGATTATGCACAACTATGGAATAAGCCCATATAGATGAGTGTAGAACCAAGGTACCCCATTTTTTGAATTTTTGGTTGTACAAAATATACATTTGGTTGTTTGTTTAGGTAGAGAGGATATCAATAGAGTGGAGACAGAAAGGCCTACGAGGTCCTCTAGGAGAATCTACACGGAGCACCAGGGGTGACAAGATGCATACATTGTTATATTAAAATGATTTGATTTCTCCTTCTTTGAATCCATACTTCATTGTCCAATTATTCAATACACAATACAAAGCCACTGTTTATATATTCCTTTGTTAATTTGGCACCACTTACGATCTACCAAATAAGTCCACAAGCCATACTTCATTGTCCAATTATTCAATACAGAACACAAAGCCACTTTTTATAGATTCCTTTGTTAATTTGGAAAAAAAGTAGGTGGTGTGTGCTCAAGTGTTCTAACTCTAATCCTAATCCACTTACTATCAATATAGTGGAGACATAAAGGCCTACGAGGTCCTCTAGGATAATCTACATAGAGCACCAGGGGTGACAAGGTGCATACATTGTTATATTGAACTTCTTTGATTTCTCCTCCTAGAGTTGGTCTAATTCAATCCATACCTTGGTTCCAAGCATTTCATGAGGTTACAAGAATTCTCATCTACCAAATTTCATTCCATGCTAAATTATAAGCGGGGTCAAGTAGCACATGATTAGGCACAGTCATGCCTTAATGGGGTCAAGTAGTACATGATTAGGCGCAGTCATGCAAAGCTCCTCTTGGTTTCGAGAATAGTTCATTCTCTACTAAACAGGGGAAACCAAGCTAAGGTGGAAGATATAATCATTCCCCCCCCCCTCACATCACTCTCAATTTCCCCATACCTAATTTGAAATTATAAAGAACATATAACATATAAAGATCATATAAAAGATATAAACACATAGCTCTTCTTTTCAACAATTAAATATCATTCATCTTCTTCTTCATCCATATCAACATCTATATCAGGATCTGGTTTAGAATTGATATTGTTGAAAGGTGCATTCATATCAACATCATCATCAACGTCATTTTCTCTAATATAGTAATCAATATCGTCAATGAGATCGTCGTCTACTACATTTAGATGATCAAATTCTTTAGCCTCTTCATTTGACACATCAACTACAACCACCTGCTCCTTATCTGCATAATCATGATCTTCTTCCTCATTATTATCCTCATCTACATTATTATACTTTACTGGTCTTCATCTTGGATCATATCTAACAACGTATGACCAACCTGCTTTACCAAGTACCTCTGAGTAAAATACTTGCTCACATTGACTTGGAAGAACATAAGGCTTTGTACCGGGTTCAAATGCCCTTGTATTAACCAAGGTAAATCCATTATCATGCTCAATAAAAGTTCTTTCATGATCACGTTCATGCATCTGTAGCATGTACCATTTCACCTCAAACAAAACTATTTTAAAGGAATTAAAATCACACTCAATTATATCCTCCAAATGCCCATAGTACCTATACTCAGTTTCTTCCGGATGTCTATCACTTCCAGAGGAAACATTGGCGACCTTAAACACTATAGTTATCCTATAATCTGAGGTTTTCATCTTATCATCCTACATTTTGATACAAAATTTACGACCATCACACCACATAGCCTTGTGATGTTTCAACTGCAACATGGACACCAAGTAAAAAATACATTTCCAATTAATAAACGTCATATAGGACTTAGTAAATATATATTTCAAAAATTAAATAGACCAAATACATTGAAAAATTGGGAAATAACTAGGAAAAGGTGGGTAAAAAATTTACTTTCCTGTTTATCTTTTAAACCAAAGGATAAATCAACTTCCCTTGACGTAATATTAGGAAATTGATCTCGATGATAATGCGTTGTTTTAATCATCTTACTCGCCCTTTCCCATGATAACCTACTGAAGTATTCTTCACAATACTCTATACAATGCTCCATCCAATCAAGGTTGTTTGCAATGTATAAATGTAAAGCATCCCACTCTCGAGCAACTATATGATAAAATAACAATTTAATATCATTAATTAGCTATTGTTAATAAAGGCATAGTTTAATATAGTTCAATATGCAGGAATAAAAAATATAAAAAATCAGTATGATAACATAAAATTGGAAAAATAAATGTGTAATATATTAAATCTACGTCAACATCTAATAATTACCTTTCACAGTCCTCATTTTACCTTTCCCCAATAGGACCTCCCCTTCAAATTTGTTGATGGATTCAAGATGCCAAATGCGAGGCACATTCATATTTTCTACTAATTTAGGTATATATTGAATAATATACACCATGCATTGATATACCATATATCCGTCAACCATAGAATCCTCAGGATGTGCTCTTTGTCTAACAAAATCCTTCAATGAATTCAACTACCTCTCCACCATCCACATCAACCATATGTGTATTGGTCCACATAATTCAATCTCCTCAACTTGGTATATGAGGTAGTGTTATTGTGCATTGAAAAATGATAGAGGTAGATACTGCTGCATTTGACACATTAGTCGGGGAATTTCTCTCTTCCAATACCTTATATCTTCTTTATGGATTTCTTTTGATGAAATCCACCTACAAATGACGCAATAAAATAATATCAAAGAATATATAAATTTGCAGATAAATCATAAAACATAATATGTCAATAATTTCCGCTACAAATCACACAAGAAGTACATTAAATTCCATATAAAACATTACTTACCTCATGTATTTTCCAAGTACATAAATAATTTGTTTTATGTTGTTGTCAAAGTTGTATGGGAGAGATAAAGGTAGAACATACTGTAACAAAAAACAAATAATTATTATTTGTTTCCAAAAAATGCGTACCAATAAGGAAATATATTATAACCTACTAATTACCTTAACGAATGTATGCCAGTCATGTGTTTTAACCCCACCAAAATCACCTTTTTTCTTTAAGATATTTTGTATTTTCGACGAAACCCCCATCGGAAACCTAATTTTTCGAATGACCTATTTTACAATGTTGCTCTTTTTCTCTATCAATAAACTAGGAATACTAGTATTATGTTCACGAACATCACCATTAGAATTAATAATAACACTTTGCAATGCGTGATTAGCTTCCTGGGTATCACTACAAATCTCTCCAATTCTCTCTTTGTCAGTCCTTCCATCTAATATTCTCCTTAACATTTTTTTTATGTTCTTCCCGATATGCATTGTATCAAACATATGAACTATTTGTAGGTGCTCGTAGCATGGAAACCTATTGAATTGCATCGATTAATTTTTCATTCCTCGTGGAAGCCCATTTGTGCCTTAACGACATTCATGAAACATCAACAAAATGAGATTAACACTAATTAATCAATATAACTACATACCACACTAAATATAATTCATTTAAAAAAACAAATATTTATATAATATATTATACATAAATAATTTGCATACCTTGACGATTTCTAATATATTCCAACTTCCATAGGTGAGGTGTCATTCTTTGTGGTTTTTTTCGATTCTCTTCTTTACCATTGAATTTTTCTTTATCTGTAGTTCGATAACTATGGTTCTTAGGAAGAAAGAGCCTATACTCATCAAACACTTCTTTTCCTAAAATCCTTG
>SNQJ01S0006056.1:249514-279157 GCA_010110895.2 Picea sitchensis
CATAATTTGCAAAGCTATCTCCATACTTGCGTAAATAAAATTTGGCAATAAATACTAAATTTAAGTAAACAATCCACAAATTTGAGTTTAAATACCTCTCTCTGATGCTATCTGCAGCAGCTTTCTCCCTTCGCTTGAACCTTAACTTGAACCTGCTCCTTAGGACACCCCAAAACCAACCACCCTACCGACTAGTACACCTAGCCCTAGGACATCAATGGACGTCCTAGCCCTCCCAGCCCAAAACCTCTTCAGCCCCGGTGCACTGTAAATCCCACTATAAACCAGCTCTCCCCCAAAACGCCAAGTTCCCCTTTCCCTCGAATGCATGAAAATGAATTCCTCTCATACTCCTTCTCCACCTCCCTTATTCCTCCTTCACCGCCCTTCCCCATTCATTTCCCCCACCAAACACCTTATCTCTTTATTAATTCCTTATCCATTCATTTATTTCTTATTAATTGTCTTATCCTTTACTTAAATGTTCCCTTTTACGTATGGGTTACGTTATCCCCCTATGGGATACGTAACCCCANTTCTTATTAATTGTCTTATCCTTTACTTAAATGTTCCCTTTTACGTATGGGTTACGTTATCCCCCTATGGGATACGTAACCCCATTTAATCATTACATTTTATTTTTAACCATTAATTTAATACTTAATCGATTAATGACTCAGTTAATAATTAATCATTCATTAACCCTTAATTAAGAGTTAATCATACTTAAGCTAATCATAGTAAAAAAATAATTAATTCATAACATATAATTAATTAAGGTTATATAATAATTAATTATAATTTAGCTAATTTTTTGGGATTATTTATGAAATTATTCATATTAATAAGTAAAGGGTCATTACAGGAGGCACTTGAAGGTCAAAATAGATCATGATAGCCTTAAATACTTCTTGGAACAAAGACTATATTCATAAGAACAAAAAAAATGGGTAACCAAGATATTGGGTTATGATTTTGAAATTGTCTATAAAAAAGGGAAGAAAAATGTTGTGGCAGATGCACTCTGAAGAAAGGATGAATATGTTGAGGTCTTTCTCTGTGCTATCTCGATCATCCAACCCGATTGGATAATGGAAGCAAGGGATGAATGGAAGAATGATGAAAAAGTCTGGGCTCTCATTCAAACGTTGCAATAGGATTCCAGTACGTCAGATACATTTACATGGAAAAATGATTCACTATGGTACAAAGATCGCTTATATTTATGTAAGAAATCCCAACTCAAACAAAGGTACTATTGGAATTGCACGCCTCTCCAGTAGGAGGGCACTCATTATTTTTGAAAACCTATCATAGGGTCAATAAGGAATTTTTTTGGGATGGCCTTAAAACTGATGTTCAAAGGTTTTTGGTAGAATGATTGGTTTTCCAACAAAATGAGGTGGAAACAATTAAGACCCTAGGTCTTTTACAACCATTAGCCATCCCAAGTCAACGTCGGGAGGAGGTTTCCATGGATTTCATCATAGGGTTACCAAAGTCTAAAGGAAAGAGTGTCATCATGGTGATTGTTGATAGATTGACCAAGTACACAAACTTTTGTGCACTCTCTCATCCCTTCAATGCCAGTATAGTTGCCACCACATTCATGGAGATAGTTCAAAAGCTACATGGAAGCCCAAAGATTATTGTAAGTGACAGAGATTCCATCTTCACTAGACATTTTTGGACATAATTATTTTCTTGTTTGGGTACTCAATTGGCTCATATATCATCCTATCATCCTCAATCTGATGAACAAACCGAGATACTGAACAAATTTCTAGAAGGCTACCTTTGTTTCTTTGTCTTTGATAAATAAACACAATGGTTCAAATGGTTACCCTTGGAAGAATGGTGGTATAACACTTCCTTTCATACTACAACAAAAATGACAACATTTATGGCACTCTATGGATACCACCCTCCTTCCATCACTTCTTCTCTAAAACAAAAATCTAAGGTTCAATCAGTGGAATATCACATCGAGCATCAACAACAAGTTCTCCAAATATTAAAGGACAACCTGACCATGGCACAAAATCGCATGAAACAACAAGAAGATCAACATCATAGTGAAATAATTTTTGAAGTAGGGGATTGGGTGTTTTTAAGAATACAACCATACAAACAGATGTCCCTCAAGCAATCCAATAAGGATAATAAATTATCACCAAATTACTATGGCCCTTATAAGGTGTTGAAAAATATTAGAACTATGGCATATAAATTGGAGTTGGCTGCATATTCACGAGTACACCCAGTGTTCCATGTTTGATTCTTAAAGAAGGTTATAGGTGACAAGATCCCAGTTCAAACTATATTTCTAGAACTTGACGAGGAAGGAAAAATCATATTGGATCCTGAAGACATCACTGACACAAGAATTCGTCAGCTGAGGAATAGATCCATTTTAGAGTATCTCATTAAATAGAGGAAACTACCGGCTGAAGATTCCACTTGGGAAGATGAGTCTTTTATATAGAAGCATCCAGAGTTACTCAAGCATTGCAAACAACAGTTGTCTCAAGGGGAGGGGCATGTTAAGCCCTAAATAGTGGCTCATTACCCCTTAATTGGGGTATTACATTAGTAATGTTATTTTATTCATGTCGGCTTTAGTCCATTAGTTGCAATTATACCTCCTAGTCTCCTATATATACCAAGGAGGCATTTTCATTTGGAATCATCTCATATTTGGACATTTATGTGGGAATAAGGAGGTTTCCCCCTCGAAGAGACTTATTATCTGAATTTCTCTCTTTTTCAAGGCGTTGAGTACTTATTCTGAGGTTTTTATATGTTATATTGATATTTGGTTCCTAATAAACATAAATCATTAAAATTCTATTGATTTTGTCACAATAATTCCTGTTATAGGAAAAGTCCCAAAGTTGACAAAAATTACCATTTATTAGTTTCACTACTTAAGAGGTGATTTTTTGGACCAGGGATGCACAAACATGATCAAAAGGGTCAAGGATAATCTAAGTATCATTGGAATGTTTGATATTCTCCTTGAATTCTCTTTATATGGATGGAAACATCCTTGATATGGGGGTGACATTCCCCTGATTCTTGGGGTTGTCATGGATAAAATAAAAATGTCTCTTCTTGCTAGCTCTCCGTTTTGGGAATATAAAATGATAGGGATGCATCATTGGTGAAATGGTGTTTTAATTGGAAAGGATTCATTTTTGTAGGACTTTGAGAAAGTTTTCACTTCTTCTTGGATTACAAAATGTTCTCAGTTCATTGTCATGGATTGTTTTGGGGGGTGCAAGTGCTATCGCCTCCCACCCCCTAGGGCCCAACCATACTTTCAAGACTAAATAGAACTTGATCATGGCTCTTACCTCATATACCTATTTCTCTATTTTTTATTTTATTTTTTGACTAGAGGAATCAACAATAAATCGGGCTTGTACTCACGTGACACAAGGTTAATTCCGACCGCTACCTTTATAACCTCCAAGTGTTCCCACAATTGATCAGGATTGATGAGGGGATGAAATTAAACACATAAAATTGATAGAAAAACAAAGATAATGTAATACTCAATTTATATTAATGAACGGAATATGCATGAATTATAAAAATGTAGAGTGAAATGAACTCGCTAGAATGATGGTAGCTTATCTCTAAGAAGAGATGTGATGGCTATGTACATTTGCAAGAACATCATTACAATGAGGCCAAAAATTCCTTTTAACATAAAGAATCAATGAGAAAACCCTAAACATCCAAAACTCTAACCCCAGAAGATGAAAAACCAAAAGGTTTGTGGGCCATGATGTGGTTAGTTGATATGTCAACTTCCCATGGGAATTACTTTTGCACATGATCTCCATTTGGGGCACTCGGTATCCCGTCAGAAAGGTATATACTAGGAGTACACATTTAAAACAACCCAGTACATGAATTTAGATATCTATTAGGCACTTTCAAGATAAAAAAAAAGTTGTTTAGGGCCTCAAAATAGTGCCAGAGCTTTAGGACCCGAAAAAAACATAGAAAACTTGTCATGATGGAAACTATATTTTGAGACAATGGAATAGGTGGGTGGCTATTTATTTACATATGGATTAGTCCTCCTTGCTTAGGAAGAAATGATGTCCATTTCATTGAGTTCCCCCATCAAATGGGGAAGTTTCTGTTGAACTTGACACTTAGTGAGCCACTTTCCTTGCTTTGACAACCCGATAGATTTGGATCTTATATTAGTGGGTTCTATTAAAGTGTGTGTCCATGATCCAATCAATGATTTCCTATTCGATGTAGTCCGGGTCAAGCTATGTACATTTTAGTTTATTTTCCACGTCTGTTGTGTTCAATAGTGATGGAAAATATGGCTGAAGAAGGTCCATATTCAATACTGGGTGTAAGCCAAGGAAGGGGGGAATACTTAACTCAAAATAATTTCCTCCCAAAACCTTGGTGATGGTGTACGGGACATAATGAAGTGGATGCAACTTATGATGGGTTCATGTAAGGCATTATTTCTACAAATGCACCCAAACCTTGTCTCTCAGTTGAAACTTGTGTGGAACTTAGTGTTGATCATGGAGCTTCTTATACTTAGCATTATATTTTTGTAAACTATCATGGAAATGTTGGTAGATGTGCTAGATCCATTCAATGAATTTGGTGGATTTGTTTTCCTCATATTGAGGATGGGAATATTCTTCGTGTGTGGATGTAATGGGAAGTTCTGCATCAATGGGGCCCAATGGTTGGAATCATAGGCCCACCTAGAAATACATATGGCCAGTCGAGCTATGGAGGGATCTATTGTAGCTATGCTGAACATATGGAAGGCTCTAATCCCATGAGTGTGGATACTTGGATTTTTACATGCACAATGTATGCATGATCATCCTATTAACGACCTTTATCTATCCATTAGTTTGGGGGTAGAAGGAAACGTATTTGTTGATCTTGGTTTCCAACGGTGACTAGAAGATGAACCAGAATGTACTCAATATTTTTTTTTCCCAATATTATATGATGGTCTAGGGTATTTGAAAGTGTACCCACACTAACTTGAAGAATATATTGGTAGTGTACTCAACTGTGATACTCTTGTTTGCAAGCTATTAGAATGGACATCTTAGAGAATCGATCAACAACCACAAATACACAATCATTTCCATCCTTAGCTGAGGAGATACTTAACATGTAGTCTATCGAGATGGATATCTAGGGCATGTAAAGGGTAGGCAGAGGGGTGTACAATCCTTTTTTTTTAATGGTTTTCTTGACGATGGAGCAAGTAGTGTAGGATATTATATACTTACCAACATCGTGTCGAAGCTTCAAAAAATATAAATAAATTTGTAGTATTTCCACCGTCTTCTCCACACCAAATAGTCTTACCACCTGACTGTAGTGGGATTATGAAATCATCTTCACATTCTTGCTTGAAGGAACAAAGAGATGACTCGTATTACATAAAATCCATCCTGAAGATGAAATTTGGTAATGGTTGTACATGTTCCCAACATCTGGTAGATCGTATTGAAGTCAAGATCATTTTCATAGAGATGATACCACCCAAAGGTATCATGCCCACAACAGTCCAACATCATGGTTAATGTTGCAACTAGAGGTTGACTAAGGAAGTCAGCGACACGATTTATGCTCCATTTATTATATTTAATTTTAAGGTGAAATTGCTACAAGTATGTGGACCACTTTTCATGGAGGTTATTCTGGGCCAACTATGTGGACCACTTTTAGATCATCAAATTATTTCTATTGTGACCTGACGCACACAAATTACGATTTTCAACTACCCTTGGTCACCTCATTTAGGGGCCATGCAATAGGAGAGAACCCCAACACAAAATTGCAATAGAAGTTGGTAAGGCCCAAGATTCTCTAAAGCTATGTTAGTGTTTTTAGGGCTAGCCAGTCATGAATGAATTATATCTTGGATGGATCTACATGAAAACCATGATCATATACAATCTATCTAAGGTATTGGAACCTGTTCATGCAAAAGGATCATTTCTATAAGTTAAAATATATCTTGCATTTCTGTAGGGTATGTAAGACTAGATAAATGTGTTGCAATTGTTCTTCCCAACTCTTTTTGAAGATGAGGGTGCCATATAGATATATAAACAAAAATGAATTTGTTAAATACTACAATATGTCATCCATCAACCTCATGAAATTGTTTCGGGAATTCGTCAAGCTAAAGGGAATGAAAAACCACTTGAAAATACCTTATTTATACTTGAAAGTAATCCTCCATACACCAGTATATTCTATTGGGACCTGGTGGTAGCCATAATTAAGATCAATACAACTAAACTACTTATATCCCTTTATTTAGTTTATAAGGTCTCTAATTAGGGGAATTGGGTACTAGTTCTTGACTGTGATTTTTTCAGAGATCTGTAATCAATACAGAGTCACTAGGTCTCATCTTTCTTCTACAATAGCACAAATGGGATTTCATAGGGTGAGGAGCTTGGTCAATTGTGCCATATTTTTAGCAGCTCTGGAATCTGGATCTTGATTTCCTCTTTTTTTAGGAGAGAGAATCGATATACCATCCCATTAGGTAAAGGTGTGTCGGGGGTCATATAAATTGAATTCTTGACCTTACAGTGTAGAGGCACCCTGATAGGTAAGGTGAAGATGTCTCAGTATTCTTCCATTAAATTTTCCACTTGCTTATATTATGTGGAGAATCCCTATGCGGACGCCGTGGATGTGGCTACGACCTTCCATTCACCTTGAGAGTGAATCGTGAAGAGGAAAATTTTTCTAGTTTGCATATTACCTTCCTACACTTTTTAGCTGAGACCGAAGAAATTATGATAGGTGGAGATTCCCCTTGTATCCTATATAGTTGTATTCTGAAAGTAATAATGACACCACAAGATATAGATTCATATATGTAATCACATTTCCACATATATGGCTAGCCTAAAATAAATTTAGAAACTTCAAGTGGGGAAACATCATACAATACATCATCCTTGAAGGGCTTGTTGCCACAGGGTAGGAGACATTGTTGGCTGACGCGGATATCTCGTACTTGGTTGATACACTCTATGTTGTATGGTTGTAGATGTGTTGTTATAAAAAATCCACCTAATTTATTACCTCCAATGATATTAGGTTCTTTTGGCTTCCAATATCAATAATGAAATGCAGTGGAGCACCCTTCACCCACATCTGTGAGTGAAAAAGGTGTTTAACTTCCTCTGTCTCTTCTGGTTTGTTTGGATGGACCTTGGTGGTAGCGATTGTGGAACTGGTTTCTTGTTTAGTGATCCACTTCCCCTTGTATGGCTCTGAATCAGAGTCAGAGCCTAGATTTTACTCTGAGGCTTTCATCTTAGCCATCAATTACTACTTCAAGTGACATTCATTAGTGTTGTGTCAGGGGATTTTGTAGAACTCGCACCACATCCTAATATCTTTCTTCATCTTCCCATTACCCTTCTTTTCTTGTGGCTTAGGATGGTTGTACTAACTTTGTCCATACTTTCTTTTTCCTTTGTTTTGTAGGATAGGGATTCATTTTCCCTAATTTTGCTATGATGCATTCGCAGATCCAAACTCCAAATTTTTCCTCTACTTAAAGTTTTGCTCGATTTTGATAACATATCGATAAGCTGATCCCAGTGACAAGATGTCTAGAAACTCAATTTATGTTTGTATGTACCTACGTATAAACCCATGGTATTTTATAATGTGATGTCGCTCACATTCATTGATACCTATATTGGTGAGCAAGGTATGGAAGTTATCTGTGAACTCCAACACCGTTTCGTCCCTCTCATGATGCAGTGTGTTCCATCTCATGCACTAGTCATCATAGTTTCCAACAAGTTAATATTTTTCATTAACAACATCCATAAGAGAGTCCCATTTGGGTTCGACCTCAAACACTCCAGACCGATCTATGGAATTCTACTCACAGTATGTCTCCAACAATTTTTTACAAGGGGGACAACCCTAAGGACTGCAAAGGTGATATTTTCCTTATCGGAGAAATTGTGGACAAAAAAATAACATTCTAGTATATTTAACCATTTTTTCCATTGTATCCACATCTATTTGACCTTCAAACATAGGAATATAAAAATTATCATTTACCTTGGAAGGGGAAACACCTCCAAAGTGGCCACTTGATGAGGACGCATGTGCCATTTTCGGTCGTTTTCGAAGAATTTGGGGAAAAAAAAGAGTCATCTCGTCCCTCTGTCACACGAGGGATTCCTTGATCAATAGTTGAATAAGATATCTTACTCCATCGTCTCTCTTTTCTTCCACCTTTGGAGGCCATTGGGGCCAGTAAGGATGATCTTTCATAGGATCAAGTAGTTCAAGTCCCAACTCCTTATACCTTGACCTTGTTGGGGACATGCACAAAGAAACAGATAAAGAACAGACTACTATGATATCAATGATTCGTATTTATTATAGGATGAAATAAAACATATATATATGATAGAAACATGGAGATACAATAATACTCAATTTTTATTAATGAACGAAATATGAAGGAACTGTAAAAATGCAGAGTGAAATGAACTTGTTGGAATGGTAAGAGCTTATCTCTGAGAAGAGATGTGATGGATACACACATTCAAAATAATATCATTAAAATGAGGCGCAAAAGGAATTTTAACATAAAAAATAAATGAGAAAGACCTAAACATCCAAAAACTTAAACCCAAAAGATGAAATGACAAAAGGTTTGTGGGCCTTGAAGTGGTTAGTTGATACATCAACTTCCCAGGGGTGTTACTTTTTCATACGATCTCCATTTGAGACACTTGGTATCCTGTCGGAAAGGTATATGTAAGGAGTAAACATTCAGAATTACGTAGTACTTTCATTCTACTATATACTAGGTTATTTCAGGCCAAAACAACATCGTTTAAGGCCTTAAAATGGACTCGAAAGTTTAGGACCCAAAAAACCGTAGAAAAAAATGCCAAGATGAAAATTATATTTTGAGCCAGTGGAATAGGTGGGTGGCCACCGATTTCCACCTAGATCAACAATGCCCCTTATGTAGCACACGAGGTAATTCAGGGTTTCAAACTAGTGATTCCACATAACAGAGTTCCTGAACAGTACACTCCATCACTAAATTCTCTACACTTTGGGGGAGCATAACTATTTAACTATACCCAAATTTGTGGTTATTTTGAGCCTAGGAAGCTCAAATGAACTTATGACATGACTTGAATAGATTTAAAGTTACTGCAAATCTAGAAAACAATTCCCAATGGCATAGATACCAATTACCTAAGGGTAACGATCTTGAATCCACTGCTATGTTTAATCTTGTATTGCAATTTTCTCATTTGTCATTTTCCTCACTTGTTCTTTTAATGCATTCTTTTATTGGTTTTAATTTTCCCCAATGGCCATTACATAGTATTCTTCACATGGAAACTATACATCCATCAAGCACTAATGCGAATAGTTCACAATCTATAGAATAACAAAGTCTAAAAAAGTGACCTTTGTTCAGTATCATGCAATATTTCTCCATAATTGAGATATTCATGAGAAGATTTGTAGAAACTTTCAAGGGAAGATTTGTAGAAACTTTCAAGGGTGATGTTTATGCACTATATGGACCTAGGAACAAAAAACATGCAAATTCACCAATGAAGCATATAATTCCCACATTTACCTATTGGATAGAGATGGTCAAATGACTATCTCTATGACTATCAACAATGTTCTAATTGCTTGCTTTGTTCGACATTTCTCTTGTGGCATGAGTATACACATAGATGGATTTGATGTCAAATAAATGAAAACATTTTAGAGGGGTGATGCACCTTGTTGTGTTGTCTCCTATGAAATGTATGATTTTCGACTCAAATTATTACACATGTTTTTAATGTTCACAGGCTTATGTTGAACAACACTATTTACTAACTATTCAATTCAATGACACATAGGTTGTTGGCTATGTGGTAGCATTTTTTATTGAATTCCATGAGAGAAACAAAGAATATAAAATAACTATGAAATATGGTCATAAAAAAAATGCAAATCAATTGTAAATCTTTCTCCTTTCAAACTTATTTCTTAATTTCTACACTATTTCATGAAAATATTTCACCTTTAATTTTTAGGATGCATAGAATTTGAACATATTCCTACCCTACTAATGAAAATATAGATTATTCTCATATGAAAAAAAACTTTACCTCCAAATTCATGAACAATTAATATTGAAATCTGCAATGATGTATCTTTTCAAATATTTCGTGAGAAATGGCCCCAAATGTTATCAAAGTATTCACTTGTATTCAACAACATTTGTTGGATTTTTATATGATGATTCTATTAGAGAGTTGTTTGTCATTGATGTCAACCCTTAGAGCATTCAAGATACCCCATAGTTGTGATCAATATTTATGGTGAGTTAGTTTTCATTGATTTCAACAAGAGTGGTTGATATTTGCAGATGTGATGGGTGCATTTGATTAATTCTACACGAAGCCCCGAAGGTGTGGTCATGAGACTTGGAGTTGTTTGAGGAATAATAACATGAAGGACCGTTAAAATGCAGGTAACACACTCATATATGGATATTCCTGATCATTATGTTTATGGTGATATGTGGTATGCCACATGGTTCCTCACGTTCGAGGAGTTATGGACTTGTGAAGTTAGAATCCCCAAAGAATAGTCAAGAAGCCCCTAGTTTGTTATATGTATTTTATGAAAAGGTAAAGTGTTTGAAAC
Source organism: Picea sitchensis (assembly GCA_010110895.2). Classification (NCBI taxonomy): domain Eukaryota; kingdom Viridiplantae; phylum Streptophyta; class Pinopsida; order Pinales; family Pinaceae; genus Picea; species Picea sitchensis. The sequence goes on from SNQJ01S0006056.1 coordinate 260,255, forward strand.
AAGAAAATTCAAGAAGCCCCTAATATTAAGGAAAGAGTTTACCCAAAAAAAGTATAAATACATCTCAAGGAGTCATTGACAAGCACATTTACACACACATTCAATGAATATATATCTTGTGAGCAAGTGATCTTCTGGCTAGTATGTGATGGTGAAATTTGAGGTAGCGACAAGTGATAAGCAAGAGAGTTTCATGGTTGCAAAGGAGAGTGAATATTTATAAGGAAACACTAATTTAGTAGGCCCTCATGGGTCATCTTGAGGGTGTCATGTGAGGCACCCCCATAGTTTTCCTAGGGCTCGTGATGTGAGGCCCCACGTGACAGGTAGTATTTATCCCATGAAGACAAGAAAAAAGTGAAGGGAAATGCTTGTCCCAGGCTATTGATGCCCAGGTTGGTATAATTTTATGATATCTGATACAATGGGTCATTTACAGGTTACATCTATGTTATTCTATGTGTTATAAGGCTGCATCTTAGTGATATTGAGGGACATGCTTAAGGGGTATATTTATGATTTTTGGTATATTCCTTGAGGCACATATTGGATGTATGGTACATGTTGGTTGAGGTACATTGTGGAATATATTTGGCACATGGTTTATAATTGAGGCATGTTGTTTCAATTAATATCTGTATAATATATTTCCAACCATTAATATGTCAACCAGGATTCGTAATCAACAGAGTTGCTACACTATATGTGTCGAAAACTAGTGATTTCAATCTAACTAATAAGAATAGTGAATATTGCTTATAGATATTAAGATTTGTTTCAACCCAAAGGGTATTAACACCTTAAAGGAAACAAAATCCTTCTATCTAAATGAATGAAAATACTTTTATCTTATCCTAAACTTAATCTTACCATTGAAAAAGAAAATTTTGACAGATAACACACTTGTGGAATTCAACAAATTACTGATACAAAAAATAAAGTTTCCCACTTACTCGATCATGAAACATAAAGGAGGGAATCATATCCTTTTCTTACAATGTTGATCCTATATCAATTTCTATCTACTTCTCCACACTCAATCAAATGCAGTATACAAATAAACTCAAACACATTCTTAAAATCTTACAACCTTGAAAGAACTATCTAGTTTAATATACTAAGAGAAGAAATCCATTTATCAGTTCATGTAATGCAAAAGATAGATTTTCAAATTAATCTGGTACTAACACACTTTTACAATTCAAGATGAATGAAAGATTTATGAATGAAGATAATCACGCTTCAAAAAGGTAACTACTTAAAAATGACAAATTGTTGAAAGTAAACTAGATAAAATGCCTACATTTTTGGTGCACCACACTCATCATACATCAATTCACATCCAATTCAAACCATAAATCAAATTATGCTAAACGGATAATGAATAAAAACTAAGATTATGATGATCACAAACCAGCACCGGATCACACCACACTAGTACAAGAATCAAATATATGCTACAGTTTTACAGTAAGATCGCCAAGTTGGACCGGTGGGCCCTTACCGATTCCAACAGGGAAACTTAGAAAGTTCACAGAATGATAGAATTCAAAGAACATACAAAATGATCAATTGCAATTCACATTACTTTCGGTGAGAGATTCACAAAAAATATAGATTCATAAACTAATTCTTCAACACAAAAATATATGTAATTATTCTCCATATATTTCTAGTCACATTACATGCCCTCTTTATAAGAGAAACAACTTGTTGCAATAGAGGTAATGGATAATGTGACGATAAATGTATCAAGTCTTTTTTTTTACTAATACATGATTTTCGTGTTTTAAAAGTTACTTCATCCTCATGACACAAAGTGCATGAGGATGGAATAATATCGTATGGACTTAGAATAGGCTATCTCATTCACCAACTGACTCCTCAAACTCATTGAAATATCCATTCAGTTGATTTCATTAATATTTCCAGATTTTGGTACCAGAGGGTTATTGACGCAATTACCGTATGAACTGGAATGTTCTGGTACCGGATGGTTTTTGGAACATTCTAGTACCGGATGGTTTTTGGAACATTCTGGTACAAGATGATCTAAATTGCGAGTACCAAATGACCTAAATTGCGAATACCAGATGACCTAAATTGCGAATACCAGATGACATGGAGTGTGAGTATCAGATGAACTATCTTGCGAGTACTAGATGACCTGTCTTGCAAGTATCGGATGACCTATCTTAATACGATTTCCACAACAATGCTATTATATGGAATAAAACATATAGATATATTTTCTAACTATCAATAAACCATGCAAATCATAGACTTAAACGTTTATTACCTCATCTACACCAAGGAATAGTCAAATGGGTGTATCATCGAGAAAAATGAATGGATTACTAATATTTTTAGGAAAACATAATCAATATAGGGCACCAAAGTAAGGTAAATGTGGATGTCAAAAAGGAGACCCAATATTCCCCCTATGCCTTATCCATTGCATGTCCTCGTGCAACAATGGTCTTCAAAATTTCAAAATTTGTGCTAGTTCATATTGAGTTAGCCATCTGTTGCTTTGGATAAGATGTCCAACCATGAAATTCCACCCTCCTTCATCTCTTTAAGCTCTCTTTTGAGTACTTTGTGATGTAACATATGACTTTTATCCTCTTTTTCCCACTCTTTACCCAAATAAACATCCTTCTTAAGTTTGACAATGAGATTTTCTTTCTTATGTCGTAAATTTTGATTCCAGACCTTAAGCAACTCATTCTCCTTATTTGTAGGTGCACCCAAGACTTCATATTGAGTTACATCTTGTCTCAATTTCTCATTTTGTTTCTAAAGCCTTTGTATCATGATCTTCATCTTTTGTTTATTTAGAGTGAAAAGGGGTTCTTCCTCACTCCTAACCTTTTTCTTTTCTTTGAATCCAAATGATAATTCTTTTAAAGTTTATGCAACAAGTTACTTTGATGCATTAATCTCATGAATCGGGTCATCCACTTCACCGGGTGAAGCTAGAATATCAATTGGTTCCTCTTGCAAGTTTGGGAGATAAGGGATTTGTATTTTTTTAATCGTACTCCTTAAATAACCACCTTTTCTTTATTTTGTTTATGACTCGAGACTCTATTTTTCCCTTTTCATTTTGGTATTACTATGGGTAGATGATTTGGTACTAGACTTTGGTATGGTACTAAACTCTTCAGGAGTCTTACTATTTCTTCGTGTTTTGACTCTCGACTCAGGTGTTTATGCCACTTTGATTTCATTTTTCTTTTTTGGTTTGTTGCTAGTCCCAACATCTTCGGCCTTACTAACCAGTTGATTCTTCTTCTTTTCACTAATTCCCATATTTTAATTAGACTCTTTACTGCCCTTTCCCTTTTTTATTTTCCTACAGACTTAGGGGTTCCTTCAATAGGGCTTGTAATAATCTCTTCTAGGGTAAAATATTGAGTAATGAACTGTTTCTAGCTACTTCCTCATTTCTTTAATTTAGATACAACCAATAATTTCATTAAGACGTGGTGATAGAGACTTGTCTCTATTTTCTTGGTAGTAGATCTAACCCCTCTAGCCATATTACTTAAACTCATCCATAGAAATTATAGAAAATTCATCTTTTGACCACCTTCAAAATGCAACAATAGTCTTAAATGGTAAAGGAAAGTGATGGCATACCTAACTTCGCAGGTTAGGAATATTTGTAGACTGGAAATCATTGTCCAATACTCTGGTTTAATCCACTAGTGAGGAATACCTTTAGTCCAATATGGATTTGAATTCTTGGGCACTAAGAACTTTTGACAGAGCTATCGGTCAAACACCATGCCTTTAAAGTATTTTTCACCCTCCAATGGAAAGCCAGTTTCCTTTGCTATAGAATCTTCGGCCACCTACAGTGTCATACTCCCCAGCAGAACAATATCACCATCATAACTTTGTGCAAAGGCTTGGGACATTTCATCATGGTGCCCTCGAAATTGTTCTAGAAATGGTACCCAACCAACCTTTTCAAAATTTTCTTTGCACGCCTTATATTCCTTCGTCTCTCGAAATACCATAAACGCAAGTTCACGATGATCAAACCCCATGCTTTCTTTGGAATAAATTCTCAGTTTAACACAATGAATCAAGGTTTCTTCGATAGGAGGGTTTCATTCTGGAACATAGTAACATTCCTGGCAGAGTAGCGGAACTGAGAAGAGTAACGAACCTGAGAAACAAAGGTGGGATAATGACAAAGGTTCATTACGATATAACAATTATAATGTCGCTCATATGAATGGTTGCGTCATTCAAAGGAGCATCTTTTATCATAATGTTCAAATTATAGTTTTGATTGAAAAGTAGTATGAATGATTTGTTTAAGCATGTCTAGGCATGAGTAACAGATAGGATTCATTAATGAATTGACTCTAAATCTTATCCAATATGTTGTGGATAATAATTAGGAGAAAGGGTCGGATGTGACTCTAATATGATTATAGGATATTGGCCAAGATTTTTCATAACGATTTTAACTAATAGGCCCCCTACCTAGATTACCTTTAAAATAAAAGTGACTTAGTAATGGTTTTGTTCCATTAAAAGAAGGGAACACCTAAAATAGCACATCATAAGATGATTAACTTGTCTCTTATCGAAGTTGATAAAAATAATAAATATCTTCTTTCTTAGGTAAGGTGAATTGCATATACTGAGGGCCCCACTTTCATGCAAACCTATCTATTTTAAAGATAGAACCCTAAAGTGGATATTGGAAGGTTCTTAAGAACATCATCCAAGAGATACAAAGGTCATGTCCTAGCCTTGATTTTGATAATGATTGCTTCATAATTATAACCAAGGTTTTGTTTTTAGTTTTATGTGTGGCAATTTATATTTTTCAACTCCCTTTACCTAGCATAGCTCCGCTACTAGCACGCCTGTTCAGTACCCCAAAGGGTTTACCTTAGTACCATAAAAGCATGGCCCCACTTCCAATAGTCTTGTTCAGTACCTCAACAGGTTTACTTGTACTTCTTGATACTTCCTTTTATTATATTACTCAAAATATTTAGAATGATGTTACTTTTCATTGACAACTTTATAGTATAAGGAAGGTAGGTGGTACAAGAGTGTTTTAGATTTATTAAGAACATAATTAATTATTTTTACTTAAACCAAGCATGAAACCATCCACATTAGCCTCAAATATCAGTTATTCAATGTATAATAGATCATTTCATATAATGACTAAGAGGTCCTTCTAGTTAATCCTATTAGGGTTCTCATGAAATTCCATTGAGGTTTTACATGAGTTGTCCACCACATGAAGTTTTTCATCAATACCGCCCAAGAGAAGCTTGTAAAGAGAAACTTGGATAAGAACTTGTTGAATCGACTAGGTTAGTATTAGGCATAACGATGTCACCACTTTTCAATATATATTTCAATTATTAATCACTTTTTAAAAATGATGAGGTAATAAGGAAGATGCACCCATGATCATATAGAGATGAGTGTAAAAATATCTCTTTAAAGGATAACAAGGATGATACATTTAGGGGTGAGTATAACAATGTAGGATGAAGGTGTACATAAAAGTAAATAAGACTTAAATGATTCTTTGATAGAAAGAACAGAAAAATATTGGCTCATACCTCTAATTATATGAAGTGGAAAGATTTTCAAGTACAGGACATCGATCATATCACTTTGGAATTAGTATCAGATTGGTACCGGAACAAGTGTTTTGAGTACTAGAACATGGGTTCTTATTCTCGGAACATATAGTACCAGAACGGACATTACCAAATCCACTTGATAAGGTACCTGATATTTTGTGGTCTTCAGAACTGAAACTTATAGGACTTACATTGTGTATGAAATATCCTCAAATTGTGAAAGAGGACAAGTTATTGGAGTATCCACATGTAGTCACAGAAGCCTGGAAATGATAGACATGAAAAACTAGGTTCCAAGTTTTACAACAATTCTTAGTCCAAATGTTGTTCGACTACTAACATGATTCCTTTTAAATCTGACTAGACCATCAAATCTATGAACACTTCCATGTTATTAGAAAAACAAGATCTAACTACTGTTGTTCTAAAAGTTTGGCTAGGGACAATGCCTGCCAGGGAAATCAATGAGACTCTATATGATGAATAATCTACAAATAAAAATCATGATTAGTTCAATACAAAAACTCACACTGCTCTCATATATACAGATATGTAAGAATATGAATCAAATAACAAATACTTATAGTGATGGGTTAGCAGGGGGAAGGTTCCCATACTTACCAACTGCATTTCAAAACTTTGAAGAACATGTTGGACAAAATCATCTTTGGACAAGGTCTTATGATATACCTTGATGCATGAGAATCGCTCCATCTTGACAGTAGCCAACACATTAGTGCACTTGGAGGGAACAGATCCACATGAAGGATGTGCCAATCTGCCCCCAAATTTTGAGTTTAAATCTCAAATTTTAATGAAATTAAATGTAATTAAATGTCTTTAGGCTCAAGGAAAGTCGATCCACTATCTTTGTACATGCCAAGTGTATAGTCACCTTTAATGGATGGCATATAGGAGGATCTAGATCCGATTCAGACTAGATGTTTATTGAATGTAAATTAACAAGGTAGGTGGAGGAAGGCATGAGAAGCCCCTCCTTTGTAAAAATATATTTCTATCAAAAATTCATTAGAGTTAGGAGGAGAGTTAGAATGAGTTAGCTGCTAAGGAGAGAAGAAGAGAGGAGATGAGAAAGAACTAAGACTTTGTTGCATTCCAGTCCTGTACACATTGTAAAAATACCATTTCAAATTAAAACAAAAGACATATTGACGCAGACTCCCCAACCCGTAGGTCGGAAATCCACACAGGATCTTTTCCTCCTCTGGCCCAAAGAGCTCGACTGGCCCTTCTATTCCCCTTTCAGGAAATCTGCACCCACAACAAACCCTGAGGAATCTCCCCTTATACTTCGGGAGATCAGACTTTGCGATCTCATGAATCATGTGGTCAAGCTTCCTATCCTTTCGACCCCCGAAATGTCGAAAACAACCAACACTTGACCTTTCCCTTTTCAATTTGTAGTTTTCTCCTTATCGCGATTTCGGGAGTTACGATGTCACGCAACTCTTCCCCTCGACTCCTGGAGTCCCGAAACCGAAATTGTCGAAACTCTGAGGTTCTGTCACCAAAAGAAATCAATAGTATTCGATCCCCCTTTTGATCCAATGGTCAGCGCAATTTTGCGTATCGGGAGTTCGAGATACCAAAACTCGAACTCTCTGTATTCTCCACCTTCCGATCTCCGAAGTCCCAAAATTCCAAAAATGGTACACGTGTCTCCTCGGGCTGTACCTTCCTCCTAACGTGAGCTTCTTCCACCTGTCGCCTCCTCTGACTTTCGGATATTTAACTACCCTTCAACAGTTCTTATCTGTTTTGGGTTTTCGGGTATCGGGAGTCTGAGACTCTTGATCCTAAAATCTTATGTCAACACAAACCTCGAATTCTTGAATCTCGATTTGCCGAAATGTCAATGTGCTCGCAAAGGTTGACCTTTCAACTACTCCTCATTCCATCGAGATTTCGGACCTCGCGATTTCGCGAATCCTAATTACAAGACTCTCGACTTTCGGATCTCCGAAACCTGAAATGCCGAAATGCTCGGATTTTTCACTGGTCCGGCCAACGACCCTTATCCGCCTTGCAACTCTACAGATCTTACGGCTCTAATTATTTTGGGAATTCTCCATGGAGAATTCTGACCATCCAATCCCCTCCTCTCAAAGGATTTTTCGGTTCCGAACTTGGTCCTTCTTTGACGACCACGCTCCTTATCTCCTTTTGAACACTTCGAAGGTGTATATCCCTCCTAATATTTCTCCACAACTGGAGTCTTCAAGAAGACGCCTGTACTCACTCCTTGCGGCAACCCTTCAAATACTTCCAAGTATTGAATTCTTCGACCATGTGCACTCTCTTTGCAACAACAGTCTTTCAACAATTCCCTCAGGTTGTAAGCTCTGAGGCTTCACTCGGCCTGCGCACACCTTGCACGGCTCTGGTGCTTAACTTGCACTTCTACGAGAATGAGAATAATTGTATCCCTCTTGAGCTTGTAGAGATGAACTCTGAACCCATCAACGCACTCCTTGTGGATGATTTCACTTCACTCCTTGTAGGAACTCTCTTGCTCAAATAGAGAAACAATTAAAACTCATTCCTTTACTCTCCCTCTCTCAGATTTCAGACATTTAAAAATAAATCATTCATGTACAACATAAAGCAAATGTACAACAGAAAGAGTAAAACAACTATAAGCATAACATAAAACATATGCACACAGAAAGCATCATACTACCATGAATCTGAATCAAAGCTTTTTGTATTAATTCAGAACTTCTGTACATGGAATTCTTCTACACAACTCTTTGCTTCTACTCTTCTCTATGCTCTATATTGATCTATCTTGATAATGATACAAATGATACAATATGAGGGTGTCTATAGTCGGTTTTCCCTCCTATGCTCTAAACCGTCTAATCTTCATTCAAACCTACCTACTTACATTAATTAAACATAAATGCCTCTACCCACTACAGACGAGAGAGGAATGCGCAAGGTCTATTTATAATCAAGAAGTACGCCCTTTCTTAACTATTACATTTAAGTTTGGTGCATCCAACTTCAAAACAACTTAAATCTTTTGATCATGTGCCAAAATGCATTAGCGTTGTCCCATGCTCACTTGTTGCTGGTGATGCTCCTGCATCATACTACCTCACTTGAAAATTTTCATGGGCTCCTATCCATGAGCTCTCGCACATTCTGTCCATGCTTTTAAATCCCTGTTTCATTTTCCCAACTGGCATCTTCAACTAGATGTCCCTTCCACTTGACCAAGTATTCAAAATATTCCTTTAGCCTGGTCCTCTTACTAACTCCTTTGTCCAGTATGCTCTCCATCCGTGGATTTTCTGCAACTGGCATCTGTTTAGTCCATTGAACCTCTGGTTGTGCATTACCTTTTCCTTCTTTATCAACTTTATAAGGGTACAAATCTGAGATGTTTAATATCGGAAAAATTTCAATCCCATCGGGTAATTCAATCTCATAAGCATTTGTCCCAAATTTCTTCAAGACCTTACATGGTCCGATCTTCTTCATCTTCAGTTTGTTATATGTTCCTCTCGGGAACCTTTCCTTTCTCAAGTGTGCAAGAATCAAATCACCAACTTCGAACTGAAGTTCTCTCATGTGTTGATCTGCTCTTTACTTATATTCTTGGCTTGAGTTCTGTAATCACTTCCTAACTTGGTTATGAATCTCCTTCATCACTTCTGCGAAATCCTCTGCACTAGCACTTCTAGTTGCAGTCTGTTCTGAATCTCTCAACTCAAAAAATCCTCTTGGCTGCATGCCATAAACAATTTGAAATGGACTCTACCCCGTTCTTCTATTGATTGAATCATTATAAGAAAATTCCGCCTGTGGTAGAATGTTGTCCCACTGACTGTGATGTTTTGTCACCAAACTCCTCAGCAAGTCTCCCAAACTTTTGTTCACAACTTCTGTCTATCCATCCGTCTAAGGATGATAAGATGAACTGAACGACAAGTTCGTTCCCAACTTTTTCCATAAGGTTCTCCAGAAGTGTCCCATGAACTTGGTGTCTCGATCCGAAACTATTCTTCTTGGTAAGCCGTGAAGTCGAATGACTTCTTTGAAAAACAGATTCGCAATGTGAGTTGCATCACTAGTTTTTTGACATGGTATGAAGTGTGCCATCTTAGAAAATCTATCCACCACTACAAAGATCGAGTCGAACCCTCTTTGTGTTCTTGGTAGTCCCAATATGAAGTCCATGCTGACTGCATCCCACATCCTGTCAGGTATGGGTAACGGTTGATATAAGCCTGCATTCTGCCTCTTTCCTTTTGAATGCTGACAAATTCTACATCTCTCCATGAATCTTTTGACGTCTGCTCTCATTCCTGGCCAAAAATATGACTCATTTAACTTTGAGAACGTCTTGTCATGACCGAAATGCCTGACCAATCCTCCATTGTGTTTCTCCTTCAGCAAATTCTCCCTCATGGAGCATTTTGGAATACAAAGTTGATTACCCTTAAACAATAATCCTTCCTGAATCATGTATTCTGTCCATTGACTTCTGTCCCTGAGAATTGGATTCTCAGCTGTTTCATACACCTCCTTAAAATCTGGATCATCCTTGTACATATCCGTGAGGTTATCAAAACCCAAAGTTTTGACTCTGAACTCCTGCAATAGAAAACGCTTCCTTCTCAAAGCATCAACAAATTTGTTAGCAGTTCTAGAAATATGCTTAGTTACAAAAGTAAATTTCTACATGTATTCAACCCATTTAACATGTCTTTGATTCAACTTCTCCTGTTGAGTCACAAATTGCAAAGCATGATTGTCACTATATAAGACAAACTCCTTAGGAATTAAATAGTGTCTCCATTTCTTCAATGCCTGAATAATAGCATAGAACTCCTTGTCATACGTGGAATATTTTATTTTGGCTTCATTCAGCTTCTCACTGAAGTATGCTATCGTTTTGTCTTCTTGGCTCAAGACTGCCCCTATTGCAAATCCACTTGCATCACATTTTACTTGAAATGTCTTTTTAAAATCCGGTAACGCCAGAATTGGTTGTTCTGTGATTTTTCTTTTCAACAAATTGAAGCTTTTCTCTGCTTCTTCTATCTAGTGAAAAGACTTGTGTCTCTTCTTTACTGTGTCCATCATCGGTGCACTAATTTTGAAATTCCTAATGAACTTTCGGTAGAAACTAGCCAATCCGTCAAAGCTTCTTACCTCAAATATGCTTTTTGGTGATGACCAATTCTTAATTACTCCCACCTTATCTGGATCCATTTTCAACTTATCTGCAGAGATAACAAAACCTAAATAAATGAGCTCTGTCTTCATGAATGAGGATTTCTTCATATTTATCAGTAGATCCTCTTGCTGTAACCTTTTCATCACTGTAGCCAAATGTGTCAGGTGCTTTGCCTCTGTTTTACTGAAAATCAGTATGTCATCAAGATATACTATGACAAATTTTCCAATGAACTCCTTCAGGACTTCATTCATCAATATCATGAAGGTACTTGGCATGTTTGTTAGACCAAACGACATAACAAGCCATTCGTATAACCCCTCATTGGTTTTGAAGGCTGTCTTCCATTCGTATCCTTCTCTCATACAAATTTGAAGATAACCACTTTTCAAATCAATCTTTGAAAAACATTTGGCCCCACTTAAGCAATCCATCAAATCATCCATCCTTGGTAATGGAAATCTGTACCTGATGGTTATCTTGTTGATTTCCCTTGAGTCAGTACACATCCTCCAGCCTCCATCTTTCTTCAGACTGAGCATTGATGGAACAACACATGGACTCAAGATTTCTCTAACCAATCCTTTGTCCATTAAATCCTGGACCTGTCTTTTGACCTCTTCATTCTCCTGTGGCGTCAATCTGTACGCTTCTTTGTTTGGTAAACTAGCTCCAGGTATAAGATCAATGTGATGAATTATACTCCTGATCGGTGGTAACGAACGAGGTAGTTCGTCCACTACTATGTCAACAAATTCCTTCAGTAGCTTCTGGATTTCCTCTGGTAGATCATCACTCTTGTGCTGGTCAAAACAATTCTAGGTTTCCTGACCACAATGAATTGTGGATCTTCCTTCTTCTTAACCTCTGTGAGAATTTCCTTCCCACTCATGAGAAGTACAGTGTTGCTTATTTCAGGTTTTACTTCCTTGTCCTTAATTGACAACAACATGTGATTTCTCCCATTCTTCTCTAGGGTGTATGTGTTCTTCCTCCTATCATGAATCACATTTCTATCATATTGCCATGGTCTACCCAGCAATAGATGACAAACATCCATGGGAATGACATCACACAATATCTTATCGTTATATCCTCCTATTTTAAATTTGACTAAACATTGCTTAGTGACATTTACCTAATGTACTTTTTGTAGCCACGAAACCCTGTATGGACTTGGATGTTCAATAGTCTCCAGCTCCATCTTTTCTACCATCTCTGTAGAAACGAGATTGTCTGTGCTACCACTATCCACAATGACCTTGCATACCCTATCTTTGGTTTTGCAAGTAGTCCGGAAAAGACTGTTCCTTTGTACTGGATTCTCCGCCTCTTTTTCTGGCATTAAGAGAACCTTCCTCATCACCAGTGATCTTCCGCCTTCAGCATCCTCTGCCTCAACATTTTGCCTTTGTGCTTCGACAATGTGAGTCTCACCACCTTGTTTCTTCTTATCTGGACATTCATAAGACTTGTGTCGATTTTTTCCACACGTGAAGCATTTTATTACTCCACCTTTGCCTCTTCCTCTTCCTCTAGTGCAAGGAAAAGTGTTGTTATCAACATACTGTCCTCTCTGTTCGGTATAATTCCCTCTCTGTGAGCTTCCACCTCTCTCATTTTGAGATTGAGGTTTCTTCCACTCTTCCTTAGGCTTCTGATTTCTATCCTGGACATCTGATTTGCCTCTTGCTTGACTTTTGCCTCGTCCTCTTTGACTTTTCTTTCGGGTCAGCTTCTCTTTAGTCTTCAGAGCCATCTGATAAGCATCTTCCACTGTTCGGATGTTCATCATGCTCATCTCATCCTGAATGTCGTATCTCAGACCATTCATATACCTGACAACTTTTTCATCATCACTTTCCTGATCACCTGCTCTAATGTTCAACTTGTAGAATTCTTCAGTGTACTCCTTCACTGACATCAACTTCTGTCTCAAATTCTGCATTCTCTGAAACAGAGTAATTTGGTAATCCCTGGGAATAAATTTTTCTTTCATCTTCACAATCATTCTATCCCAACTCTTAATTTTCTGCTTGCCTTTGTAGCATCTGTCAGCTTGTAGTTCATCCCACCACAATGCTGCATGTCCTTTAAGTCTTGTGACAACATGCTTGACCTTTTTTTCTTCCTCGACATCTTCATAGTAAAAATATGTGTCCAAAGCTCTAATCCAATATAGAAGCTCCTCAACATCCAGGTTTCCCTCATATACTAGAATGTCCATTTTTTCTCTAGCACCCATTCTTGCAACAACCCTGAGTAGGAGTTCATTTGTTGCATCTTCTACTGCAACTTCTTCTCATTCATGTCTAGCTTCATCTTCACTTTCAGATTCACTGACATCTCCAACACCAGCTATGCGCCTCTAATTTATTTCCACGTCCACGAGTCTAGCGCGTATGTTATGCATCTCTCTTTCTACGACTGTATCAGGCACTTGCCTATCCCTTTCTCTTGGTATTTCCCTTTCCTCTGGTGGATTGGGTATTTTCCTATCTCTTCTTCTCAGCGGCATGGTGAATATTTCTTTTACCTGCTACAGAAAGAAAAAAAATCTTTCAGTTCTATGATACCACACTTGACACAGACTCCCCAACCCGCAGGTCAGAAATCCACACAAGATCTTTTCCTCCTCTGGCCCAAAGAGCTCAACTGGCCCTTCTATTCCCCTTTCGGGCAATCTACACCCACAACAAACCATGAGGAATATCCCCTTATACTTTGGGATATCAGACTTCATGATCTCGTGAATCCTGTGGTCAAGCATCCTATCCTTTCGACCCCTGAAATGTCGAAAACAACCAACACTTGACCTTTCCCTTTTCAATTTTTGGTTTTCTCCTTATTGCGATTTCGGGAGTTGCGATGTCATGCAACTCTTCCCCTCAACTCCTGGAGTCCCAAAACCCGAATTGCTGAAAGTCTGAGGTTCCATCACCAAAAGAAATCAACGGTCGTGGATCCCCCTTTTGATCCAATGGTCAACGTGATTTCGCGTATCGGGAGTTCGAGATACCAAAACTCGAACTCTCTGTCTTCTCCACCTTCCGATCTCCGAAGTCCTGAAATACCAAAAATGGTAGATGCATCTCCTCAGGCTGTACCTTCCTCCTGACGTGAGCTTCTGCCACCTGTCGCCTCCTATGGATTTTGGATATTTAACTACCCTTCAACAGTTCTTATCTGTTTTGAGTTTTCGGGTATCAGGAGTTCGAGACTCTCAATCCCAAAATCTTATGTCAACACAAACCCCGAAGTCCCGAATCTTGATTTGCCGAAACGCTAATGCACTCGCAAAGGTTGACCTTTCAACTGCTCCTCATTCCATCGGGATTTCGGACCTCGCGATTTTGTGAATCCTAATTACAAGAATCTCGACTTTCGGATCTCCGAAACCCGAAATGCTCAGATTTTGCACTGGTCCAGCCAATGACCCTTATCCGCCTTGCAACTCTATAGATCTTACATCTCTAATTATTTCGGGAATTCTCCCTGGAGAATTCTGACCATCTAATCCTCTCCTCTCAAAGAATTTTCTGGTTCCAAACTTGGTCCTTCTTTGACGACCACTTTCCTTATCTCCTTTCGAACACTTCGAAGGTGTATATCCCTCCTAAGCTTTCTCCACAACTCGAGTCTTCAAGAAGAATCCTGCACGCACTCCTTGCGACAACCCTTCAAATACTTCCAAGTATTGAATTCTTCGACCCTGCACACTCTCTTTGCAACAACAGTCTTTCAACAATTCCCTCAGGTTGTAAGCTCTAAGGCTTCACTCGGCCTACACACACCTTTCACGGCTCTGGTGCTTAACTTGCACTTCTACAAGAATGGGAATAACTGTATCCCTCCTGAGCTTGCAGAGATGAACTCTGAACCCGTCAACACACTCCTTGCAAATTATTTCATTGCACACCTTGCAGGAACTCTCTTGCTCAAATAGAGAAACAATTAAAACTCATTCCTTTACTCTCCCTCTCTCAGATTTCAGACATTTAACAAGAAATCATTCATGTACATCATAAAGCAAATGTACAATAGAAAGAGTAAAACAACTATAAGCATAACATACAACATATGCACACAGAAAGCATCATATTACCATGAATCTGAATCAAAGCTTTTTGTATTAATTCAGAACTTTTGTACATGGAATTCTTCTACACATCTCTCTTCTTCTACTATTCTCTATGCTCTATCTTGATCTATCTTGATAATGATACAAATGATACAATATGAGGGTGTCTATAGTCGGTTTTCCCTCCTACGCTATAAACCATCTAATCTGCATTCAAACCTACCTACTTACATTAATTAAACATAAATGCCTCTACCCACTACAGACGAGAGTGGATCACTCAAGGCCTATTTACAATCAAGAAGTACACCCTTTCTTAACTATTACATTTAAGTTTGGCTCATCCAACTTCAAAACAACTTAACTCTTTTGATCATGTGCTAAAATGCGTTGGCATTGTCCCATGCTCACTTGTTGCTGGTGATTCTCCTACATCACATATTTCCCTGCATATGATTCTCTATGTGATTTTATATGTGTTTTCTGAATGTTTTCTGTGTGTATGTGTGAATTCCATGGATATGAGTATGTTTCAATTTCAGGATTAGGAAGAATTCGTTGTCTGTAGTTTTCTAAGTTGTTCTAGACTCTTAAGGCTTGTGAAAGGAGTGCACACTAGAGTATTTGAAAAAATATGAGAATCCAATGCAAGGAGTGCGTTTGAACTCTGTCTTCATTTCAAGAAAATCATCCCAGGTGGGCACACCAGAACTGTTCTAAATCTTAGAAGGAGTAGTGTGAGAGAAGGCACACCAGAGTTACTGAACAAACTGAGGATTCAACGCAAGGCATGCATGAGAACTCTGTTTCGAGTTATGAGAGGAGGTTTCCAGGTAGGCACACCAGAATACGAGTGCAAGGAGTGCACAAAAATATTTTCAAAAAACTATTTAAGTATGAATATTTTCAAAATTACAGAGTGAAGTGAAAGGTGTGTGTCGAGGTTTTGAATCACTTAAAGTGATAAATATTGGGAGAAAGATCATCGAGTTGCCAGGAGGCAGAACATTTTGGAGGAACAAAGGGCCGAGACCCTTTGAAACTTAAATCATTTCAAGCTTAAGAGAGGTAGTGTAGACAAAGACCAAGTGTTTGGGTCTCACAGAGGAAGGTTCAAAGGCCGATCCTTTGAAAATTGGAAAAATCCTTCATTTGAATGAAAGCACAACCATAACAGAGAAGGAGCGACAACATCCGTCAGATCTGTTGTTAGAATAAATCTGGGTCATCAGATCATAGTCCAAATAGAAGGAGGAGCACACATGAGGAGAAAAAATAAAAGCCCTTGGATCTAAGTGTGAGATACAGAAATTGTCGGATCCAGGTGAGTTGCATGGTGGTTAAACCTGGAGGTCCTTCGGACTTCACGAGTTCATATATTTTCCAAGCTTGGGTGAAAAGGAGGAAATATTCTTGAAGTCTCGAGGATTCGAAGTGGATATGTATTGTTCATCAGAGAACACACGTTTCACCGGATCATTGAGTTCAGAAGACCGACCATACGAGATAAAGGGGGAATAGTGGCAGAAATTTGTTGACCTCTCTAAGCTCCGAAGAGCGAAGAGAATATCTACCATTGATTGAGAGAGGAAACATGGTGCTAAATCCCATGGTCCATAGACTTGGCACTCTGGAGGAACTTGGTTGTTGGTTGTTAAAGTGTAAGGACTCTAGAAGCTCCAAAGGTCAGAGTGAATGATAGTCATTGGTGCAAGGAGACACATGGTTCGAGATCCCATGGCCCAGAGATTTAGTACTCTGGAGGAATAATGGAGCAAAGTGTTTCATCTCTGAACCTCAGATCTGTGAAGTAAATCCTCGTCGTCGATCAAGAGGAGACACGTGGTGCTAGATATTTAAGTTTGGAGACTTCGTGCTCCGAAATAATTGAGGCATATCTCACTTTGGGTTGAGAACTCCCGAAGGCCCAAAGACCGTAGTTAATCTTGACCATTGGTTAGATAAAGACACATAGATGATAGATTGCAACCATGCTAGTTCGTAGTTCGGGAGGAAACAAGGTGTGTGGTTGAAAGATCCCTGAAGGCCTCAAGGTCGGAGCTAATCGTGGCCATTCATTTCCCAAGGAAACATGTCACCAGATCATGAACTCCGGTGGACTAGTACTCCTAAGGGTTTTCAGTTTAATCCTTTCATAACTCCCAAAGGTCGGAGTCCCATAAAGGATCATAACCATCAATTGTTGGAGAGGCGTGAGATGTCGATTTGGGGTCCTTCGAAGCATCGTCATTTCAGTGTTCATATGCATTTGAAGTTGGAGTAGTCAGAATTCCTGAAGCCCGATATTCTTAAGTAGACCCAATCCCTTGGTCACTAAAGTGGAGCACCGTTGATCTATCGTCCTTCGAAGGTCCGCTAGTTCGACACTCTGGGGGATTGGGGGTGTGGTGTTGTGGAGAGATATGAATATCATATCCCTGAAGTCTTCTATGAACAATAGATTCAAGTGTGAGTTTTGAGTCATTGATCACCTCCGGTGTTCCACATTTCTCCCATTCACATATTTGGAGGAGTAGGGGTATCACGTTGTTGAATCTCTCAGAGCCTGAGCTCAAGAGTGCCAAAATAGCATGTTTTCTTTGGCTCCTGGTTTTGAGCCCATGGTCATATGTGGATTTCAACATAAACAAAGGTGTTAGGGCTTGTATTTGAATTTTAAAGGTAAAGGGGCCTAGTGATAGCCCACGGGTCTTTATGGGACCTACACATAAGAATAAAAGCACCTGTGTAAAGTAATTTGAGGGTTTAGAAGAAGCCCAAGAGATGATCCATCTCCAAATTTGAACGATCCTTAGACTAGGAGGTCGAGAGGGCCCAGGAGGAGGTGGAGGTCTACATCAAGTGGTATCAGATCATAGTTTTGGTTTGCAGACAACAAGCAAAGGGTAAAAACAATGGCTACTAAAGGCCATAAAAAAGGTCCAAAAGGAGACCGCATGAGGAGTATATAATAATATATGGATGGATAACTCAAGGAGACCCAAGAAAGGCTCGACAAGATGATGTTGAATATGCAGCATGAAGCACAAGAAAGCTAGAGGTATGAGTGGCCCTTGAAGAAGAAAACAAAGTGGCATATCCAACAGTTGATTTCCAGGAGGCAGAAGCAAGTGTTTAGGAGGTGATTGAGGTAATTTGAAACGCTTAGTGACACATAGGAGGAAGTGGTTTACATTTGTGAACCAAAAAGTGGAGAAAACCTCAGTGAGGAGGAAGAGATATGGGGTGAATATCCCACAGACTACTAGGAGAGCAGAGATGAATTTTCATATTTCCAGGTGGGAAATAAGAAGAGATTAGATGTGGATCTTATAGAATGTCAGGAGGTCAGAGGTGAAAGTCCATATTTCTAGGTGGACAAGGTGAAGAAGATGATATTGTCTAAAAATATTAGGAACTCAGAGAAGAGCTCAGATCACCCATGAGTGCTGACAGAGATGAAGATGAGACTATCTGAAAGTCTTAGTAACTCAAAGGTGAGTTTGGATCAGCAATAAGTGCTGACAAAGGAGGGTCAAAGGTATTTTAAATGTGTTGAATCTGCATAAAATAGATCTAGCTAGAAAATGCTACACACATTTGTAGAGAGAAATTGAGAAAGAAGAAGAAAGATAGAAAGAATGGAAGAATTCTCATTAACTATATTCCACACTCAAAGAGTGAATAATTTACAATATATATAGAGTAAATGAGTAACTAATGAGCCATAGTGGTGGTCTAGATTGATCTAGACACACACCAATAGTTACAAGAGTAAATTGCCACCTAGTCTAGTCTCTCAGGCAGTTACGGGAGTGAACTACCACCTAGTTGAGTTAACTAGTCAACTAGTCTTCATTTAACTGACTGAACAAAGAGTAGTGAGTTGGTGATGATCCCAATTTTTCATGGTGACAAAACCAATGCAACATCTAAACTCAACTCAACTAGTCAAACTGAAGTGTCAACTGAAAGAGAAT
>SNQJ01S0006056.1:280775-292953 GCA_010110895.2 Picea sitchensis
GCATGTATCATTCATAAATGAAACTATCCAAGAATCCAATCCGAACAGAACCAAAAACCCCAAATTCCTCAAACCTTAAATATTAACATAGCACAACTCAAAACCCTAAATTTCTCAAAAGAGATTATTGCCAGGAAGAGGAGCTAAAATCAACATTTATAGTTTAGGAGAAACTAGAGGTGCACCCAACAAGCTGGCATTCTGAATCTCGATATCTGTGAGCTGTTGCTTGCAGTCCATCTCGATGATGAGTGGAGCAACGATGAGGAGGAAGGGTGTGCCCGGGATCCAGGCAAACTTGTAGGTATTCCATAGAACTTTCTTGCTGAAACAGGTGGTAATGGAGGTCGCCCTGTTGGACGAGAGACTGCCTTACACTATTGGTCATCCTCGCTATGATCCAATCATTGGCGTCGTTGCTTCCCGACAGAGCCAAGACGGGCCCTCTCTTATCCCTCCTGGAACTGTTGTTGCTTCCCAAGATCTGAGACATGGTGCCCTTGTCTCTTAAACCTTTGTGGCACCCACGCTATATCAGTATCAGTTCTCATTTTCTCTACAACGTTTCGCCTCTCCCAAGCAGACAACCAATTTGATTATTCAGAACTAGTAAGCGAGAAGTCACTTTCTTAACATCATCTTCGTTTTCATTATCAGATCCATTCCTATCCTCAAAAATTCTTGAAAATACCCTAAACAACGTGTGTTGAGTAGTACAAAGTGGATTCTTGTCATCCACTAATACAACATCATCATCTTCATCGTCCCGGTCCACCTTTCATTCTTTTGGTGCATTGAAAATGATGATAACCTTCTTGTCCACCCCAAGAATGCCATCGGCAACCAGGGGGTAGACTACGTCATCTACACGAGACATCCTTTCTCTTTGACCACCAGGATTTCATTGCTTCTTTTCACTATTTCTTTTAGCATCAGACCCAATATGAGAGCATGAACGTTTTCCACCACTCGCCATTGCAACCTAGAAAACACTTACCTTAGCAAGATCAAATGAATGTTCATATAGTTGTCCCTATGGTGGGCTGCAGATCTCACTCTACAAGAGTCGATTATAGAACAAGAGTTGAGACGACAGTTCTCAAATAAATTTTTGGCGAAAGAATCGGCCCACCATTTGGATGAAGTCATTTATGCCAATAGCCAATATTCCCAACTCATGAGGCACATCTCTTCAAAGTCGACGTCCTCGGTACTGCAAATAATTTTCCCCCGAAGTCCACATTTTTTGGTGATTAATATCGGGAATATATATATTTTATTT
Organism: Picea sitchensis; assembly: GCA_010110895.2. Lineage (NCBI taxonomy): Eukaryota > Viridiplantae > Streptophyta > Pinopsida > Pinales > Pinaceae > Picea > Picea sitchensis. Next base: position 282,058 of record SNQJ01S0006056.1, read on the forward strand.
TAGAAATCGTAACAGTCCACATATTTTGGCCCAGGAAACTCCAACTAGACTATTACTGGCTTTCTCTCATCCCTCAACAATAATATCAAAAACTTACCTTAAGATGGTTGCTCGTTATGTATTCAGTTATAAAATGATGGAAACGATTTTCGGTGCAGTGTTTAGTCCAGGTTTTACGTTTTTCAGCCAAGGCAAAATCTTCTTTTGTTTATACAATAAATCTCATGTTGAAAGGGTGCACTGTAACAACAAACAGATACTTCACATTGTTGCAAATTTTCGGATGAATGCTACTTCTTGAACCCTATGAGCATAGGCATACAAAATTTCTACAAAGATTTTGATTTGGTGTCTGGTCATAAAAATTATCGAAATTTTTTGTCAAACATCTCAGATCACAATGAAATCAAGGCAAGATGAATCCCGATATGAAAATGCAGAAATGTTCAGATAAAATTTCTGTTACGAAGGTGTATGGATCAAAAAGTGTGTGTAGTGTTACTACGAGTTTTACATGGGCAGTGCAACGCAAATTTCAAGCGGGACGCACTGTTTTATTCATTGGTTTTGGTTCAGAGTCATTGTTTCAGCATGTAAGGACAGACTATTTATTTTTATCTTGTTCACCTAATATTCTATTTGCAGATTGAGGATGGACATGCATCAAAGATTTTTATTATTTATTATTTATTTGTACTCACTGTTTTATTTCTTTGATTTGCAGAGAGAAACATGCGCAAATTTTATTTATGTATTTATGTTTATTTGTTATTCTTTTAAAGTAAAGAAGAAAGTAAAAATTTATTTTACAAGCTTATTAAAAATTTATGAGCAAATGGAAGACGAAAAATAGATTAGGCAAAATTATTTTTTTTGTCAATCAATTGATATTCCTGAAATCAACTAGTCAATCATCCTACTTTCTGATCCTCGCGATCGCATGAAGCGTCAAGGAGAACATACTTATTCTAACAAATGAAAAACTTGAAAATAAAATCCTACCTACACTATGCTAATTAGAAATGAGAGAGAAGTTACGTGTAATGAAACAACCAATGTAGCCATGCATGCAACAGTAATAAAAAAATGTTATCTTTCAATTTAGCAATTGACAGTCGAGAATATGTATGAATGTGTGAAATTAGTGGTTGAAACTGTAAATTAAAAAAAGAAAAAGAAAAACTAAATGAATCTAACCTAGTACTTGCTTGAAACCAACGTTCGATTAGGCTTTCGTAGGTGTAATATGTATTACTCAGATCATGTTGTAGCTTCTCGTTGTCCTCCTCGACCTCTTGCATTCCTAATGGTTCTTCATTAAATACACAAGGTTCTTCGTATGTTGATTCTTTGGTCTCCTCAGGAGGAGTGAATAAGCTTTCGATTGTTGTCAATATCTCCTCTTCTAGAGAAGAGGAGGATCTGCGTACGTTGTTCCAAGATTAAATTCATTGTTAAATCATGTTAAAAAAAAGGATTCTTATAGCACCCAAAAATGAAATCTAAACGAAAAAAAATTGAATAAAATCACTCTTACTGAAACGGGAAAAATTACTCTTCACAGTTGTGGAAATTAAAATGTTCCTGGTATTTGTAAGGGATAGTGAGGAGTCTCCTCTCACGAGATTCTATGACCCTCAACACATGTAGATCATAAAAATTAAAACTACTTTTCCGTGAATTGAAATTTGCATAAATTGAAATTACTTCTACCTAGTTTGTAGGGAGAACATGAGGAGTCTCCTCTCATGAGCTTCTATGTCCCCTAACCAACATATCTATATCACACTTGTAGAATTTGAAACTAATCTTGCAGAAATTGAAACTAATCTTGCAAAAATTTAAATTACTTCTACCTAGTTGGTAGGGAGAACATGAGGAGTCTCATGTCACAAGCTTCTATGACCCCTTACCAACATGTTTAGATCACACTTGCATGAATTAAAAAAAAAAACTAATACCTCAATCCATAGTGCTTCCTCGGTAACGACGCCAAAATGTTGGGCTCTAAAGATGTCTTAAAATATAACCTCTATGCATCATCCAAAGGTAGGCGTTGGTGCAAGTGTTTTAATTGTCGCCTATGTAGGTTCTTACCTTCCATTTTCAATACCTGTCCTCCAGAGATGCAACCCCTGCAAAGGGACAACAATCGTAAAAAAAGGAACAACAATCGTTTCGTTCAAATGAACAACAAAATGAACAACAATCATGACAAGGGAACGACAGTCGTTAAATTGGGTCAAACTAATGTTGTATTAATTGATTTGTAGTACTTGCCCAACTATCTAATTTTTCAACCCAAGGTTCATAAACTAATGAAGCACATGCAAAGTATATGCAAGGTTGAAGAGAAACCAATCTAATCTAATGTTTAAGCTACGACGGAAATTGAATCATTAATCTAACACACGACTGAAATTGAATCATTAACCTAACACACGATTGAAATAGAATCATTTATCTAACACACGACTTGGAATTGAATTAATCTAGTTGGGTAAAATAAATTAATCTAGGAATGAGAAATTGCGTGAAGGAAATTAATCTAGAAATGGAGAACTACATCAAGGAAAAGCAAGTACAACATGTGAAGAGTTGAATATCACATCAACATATGAGAGAGCTCTCACCAATGAAGCAATCTTATATTATGATAATCAAATCAATCTTTATAAAAGAATAATGAAAGCATGAAAACCAAAACCATGAATCAAAGCTAAGAATCTCTTTCTCTTTTGAATCCTAATGACTACCATTAATGACTACTCTAATAACACTAATTCTCTACATGACATGACCACTCATGAAGAGAGAACACTCTCTTTTATACATGAGAGCCTTGAAGATAAGATAACCATCTCATTATTACAGATCCACTTTTATCTCAACCTATTTCCCATTATTACAAAATATAATCCCTTCAAATCCTCACACATATCTCTCATATATCTTGGATAAGATATTCCAACCAAATCTCCATGATATTCTCCTTGGAATGGGCTTGAATTATCTCCTCAAATATTGAAATGGTGGAGGAATTCTTCGAGAAGTCCTTTGAATTAATCCTTCACATATTCCTACACATTACAAAGCTCACACATATTTGAGATATATTTGAAAACATGTCAATTTTCTAACATTTAATCACAAATTCCCTTTTAATACTAAAATGAATAAAGTCGAGAACAATAAGGTGAAACCCAAGTATATTTATGGAAATGATATCGTGAAAGGTTAATGGAGAGATGAAATGTGGAGAATGATGAAGGGAAAGATGGATGAAAATATGACATTTCTGAGCCCCAACAAATGGTAGAAATATTCTATCTCCACTCATCAATATTATGGTTAGATATAAACCATTATGCATAAATCAAATGAAAAAACATAAAGATATCATTTGGGATAGGAAAAAGTTTCTTTTATTCAAATCCAAAGATCGAAAATTACAACCTTTGTAGGCCGATGCTTCGCAAACTTGGTCTGGGATCCTCTTAATGTTGCTCCAAGTACATTATCCCAATGTTTTATCTCACAATTAATTGATCACTTCAAGGGAAGGGAAGGGATTGTATAGGAGAAAAGGCTAGAGAGGGAATGCTGAGGAAAAAACTTAGAAGGGGTTGCAAATACTTGAGCAAGGAGGGAAAAGGGATTTGGGAAAATTTTCACTGTTCTAATGCTTGATGTTGAAATGGGACCCCAAGACCTCTTTTTATATGACAAAAGGATAGTTATTCAGTTTGGGTATGGGGTAGATCAGGTGAATTGGTTGGGAAACCCTCAATAGTCTGTAAACTCCGTCGAATTCCTTACAACTTTTTATTTTTTGCAACTTTTGGAGGTAAACGTAGGCTGTTTAGTATTCAACTAGCATATGTATGTGGGATTTATAGCATGCAAAAAGCATATGTAAATGGGTAGTAGTGCAGCAAAGCGCTTACATTTTCCAAAAAATAATTTTTTAAATAGAGTTCCTCAACAGTGATTTGGAAAATTATGCAAGTAGAAAGGCCAATGCCATGTATGCATAGGTAGATCATTTTAGGGATATACAAAATTCCCCTTAATGTGTGAGGTCATAAGAGAAAATAATGGACGAAATAAATTACAATATCTTTACCAGTGGAAAGGCATAGAGTCGAGTGAGCCCAGGACCAGAGTTTAGGAGTTCTCCATCTACAAAGAAATAATAATATCTTTGAGTCAGGAATACCCGTGCTTGAGATAAACTAATCATGGATTCCAATCGATTACACTATAGATCCATGTCATATAAATGTTTATATAAATTTTAGCTGTGAGAAATACACAACGGGTCTACATCTCAAAATCATTTGATGATATTCGAATACAATACAATATGCATCGTCAAGAAACATTATCTTGTGGCCGGAGATGAGGGATTCATAAATATAGAAAAAAATTAAATATCTTCAACAACTTAGGTACGAGTACAATAGGAGTGTAAGAATCACTACTCTGAGGTCTTCGACATGTCGTGAGGGAAAGACCGGAGGATCTCAATCATCAGGCACATAACTTCATCGATTTTGAATTTCGACTTGACTGGACTCATAGGATGGCCGACTCATGAAAGTCAAGAGAAAAGGCCGACTTGGGTTAGATAAAACTCCCCTTGGAAAAAATAATGATAGATGATCAGACTCAGGCAACATAATATTCACATAATTTTGTGATGCAGGAGGCACCGCAAATTCTCCATATGTTTGGAAGAGTAACCAAATGGAGAAGGACACAACTCTATGTAGAGAGAACAACTTATTAAGGTCATACTAGATCCCAATGTTTGGCGAACAAACAAAAGGATGTTCTTTGTCCAAGAGTGAATATCTTGCTGCCGAAAAAATAATGTATATTTCTCATCCCCTCTTTTTGGAATATTTGATTTTTTTGTCGTTTTCAAATTTTTAACGATATTGAAAAAGAATAAAAAATACTACGTTACAAAGGATTAATGAGTTTCATGAGCAAGAAAATTGGTTCCAAGTGCATGGAGCATACTGATGCTCAAGGCAAGGAGACATGTGTAGGATAAGGACACTCGGGGAAAATTCCTCCATGGGTCAAGGTGTCAGATTGCAGAGGAAAAAAGTACTGCAAGACTTTCACATAATGAATGCTTTAAAGGTTCAGTTGAAAGCAACATGGTGCCAACATTAGGCCAAATATGCAAATATGAGACCCACAATGAGATTAAGCATGACACAAGAAGACCCCTTCCATGTAAATGTTTATGAGCCCATAGAACATAAGATAGGTGATTTTTTCATGTTTAGAGAGTCTGAAAAAACATTAAAGAAGACTCCAGGGAATACCTTTTTCGCAATTAGTCTAATAGGCTCAAAAAAGGTTTAAACTTACATCGAAGGGATGTCTTTTCAAAACAGTTTTAACGAGTGTGAAAAAGACAATATCACTCGGCTATCTTTTCAATTTTAAGGAGTTTGAAAAGACATTAACTATGGACTTAGAGCCTTTTTATAGGTTTAGTCTCCTTAGCCCGAAAAAGTATAAAATATAATTGAGGAGAACTCTCCCAGCGAGATGAATCTCCCGAGGCGTACCTTTTTCCTGAATAATCTACTGGCTGGAAAAATGGTTAAACTCATGTCAAGTAGATTTTCTTCTGGACCAATTTAACGATTGTGAAGGAATAAGGTCACTTGGAGATCTTTTCATATCTAGGGATTTTGAAAAGAGCCTAACTATGGACTCTGGTGGGGTTCTTTTTTCGTAAGTAATCTCTAAGGCCTGAAAAAGGGATAAACCAAAACCAAGGAAAATGTTTATTTTTCAAAAATTTAGTCCCTCTAGCCCGAAAAAGGGTTAAACTTATTCTTGAGAATACTATTCTAGATAAACTAAGTTCCTAGAGAATACCTTTATTAATAAAATTATCCATCGGAACTGAAAAATGGGTAAATTACCGCTAGACAGATGTGCCTTCAAAATTGAGTTTGGAAAGCGTGAAGGGAAACAATATCGCTGGGAAATCTTTTCAATTTTAGAGAGTCTAGAAATAGCTTAAAGAAGACTCCAGGACGATAGTTTTCTCAAGTAATACATACAATATCGAAAAGAATAAATACAGTCTCGTTGGATGTTTCTTTTGAATTTTAAAGCGATATTGAAAGACAACAAAGCATGCTCATTAGGGAGTCCCATGGATAAGGCCAAGAAAGATGATTAGCAAGAATAATGAGGCTTCAATATGTAATCATGATGGGACTAACAAGGAATCCCAAGCCTATAGTCGAAAGTAATAGCATGGATGCCAAAATCCAGCAAAGGATCTACCTAGGGCATCGATGTAGAGGTAGGCTCTAGCACCTCATTACGACGCTTCTAAAGCAGTAGAGTAGGTTCTATGTCACACTTTGGTTGGGTCGATCCTATGGAAAAGTGGAAAAGACAACGATATGAAGAAAGTTGGGAGTGAAAACCTAACTTATATGAAACTGTTGGAAAAAATGACTTTTACCAAGCAATTATGTAAATGTCACCAATCTCAAAAAATCACCAAATAGTAAGGACTAGTCCATCTGGATGACTGAAATATAACTCAAAAGAGAACTCAAGTAGCCACCAATCCAGGAAAAGTGAAAAAGGGGGCAAAATTAGGGAAAAAAGGGCCAAAAGGTCTATAAATAGAGGTGGACAACTCATTTTTACCCTTGCAATTTGGAAATTAACAAAAATTCAAAAAACCCCTTTGTCAAAAGAGTGAATTCCGGTAGCTACAGTGGACGAAAAACCCTCCTAATTGGACCAAGTAAATATAAATTCCCCCCTCTTCCATTCTAATTCACTCATTTGTATTTAATTTTTAGTTTGGGAGGGGTGCACCTTTGAAAAAGGGTTGGGTCTGCATGTACGCGGGATGTGCAAAGTCGTCCTACATACGTACTTGAGCAGAGTAATAATCAACATGAGTACATACACAACTGTGTAAACTACAACCCACATACACCTCTGCTTAAATTGAAAAAAAAAAGAAAATACAATAAACTAAACCCTCTCTATCTTTGTATGTGATAGGATGTATATGGACTAGAGAGAGAGTGAACATGAGGAGCTAGATGTCTTGGTTGAGGAGGTCCCTGCAGAGGTTGCTACACTAAAATAGTGTGGCCTATGGAAATTATTTCAGTGTCTGTTCATGAGGGAACAACCAAGTGTTTGCACCCAATTCGTCACTAGGTGAGAAAATTAAGAGTGCTTACATGCCCAGTTGGGCTCTGCTAGGCATGACAGTTGTAAGGTAAAAGGTTAGAAAGAAAAAACAACAAAGCTATTAACAAGAATTAANTTTAAGTGTTACAGGTTATATAGTTATAGGGGATTGATACTATAATGGTTATTTAGGATTTATACAACTTACTATCTAGAGATGATACAAACTATAAGGGATAGTATGAGGCTCATAAGGTCCATTGATGGTAATAAAGGATAACATTGAGGGGTGATAAGAGTTACATGGGTTATATTGGATAGTGGATTTCATGTATTAAGGGTTATAGAGGTTAATGGTTATAATGTTTAAGGGAAGAGGATTTTGTGGATTCTATGATTATTTTTTACACAGATTTCATTGGGGGATTTAGGGGTTACAAAGGTTGGGGGTTATATGGGTTACACATGTTAAGTGTTAGGAATTATTTGGGTTATGGATAAATGGACTAGAGATTAAAATTACAAGGTTTAAGAATTACAAGGGTTGGGATTTATAGGTTATAAGGGTTAAAGGTTATACATGTGAAGTGTTAGGGGTAGGGCATTATACATAATAGGGTTTAAGGGTGATAAGTTTATAGAGGATAGGGATTATAATGATTAAATGCTATGGTTTATAAGTTTTAGGGGTTATGGGTTATAGGGGTGGATTAGACATTATCATGGTTATAGGTGAGATTGGTTTTTATGAATATATGAGTTAGTTAGAGACTACATTGGTTAGTTATTAATGGTCATATTTTGTTGGGATGATAAGGGTTATAGATGTTAGAGGTGATTATATTTATATGGTTTAGGATGTTATGTGTTATATATATGGGTTAGGGGTTATATATTTTATAATGTTTAATTGTTATATTTGTTAAGAGTTAAGAATGACATGATTGATAATAACCGGGAATTATGTATTAAGGGTTTGAGGCTATAAAGGTTTAGTGTTTATATAAGTTAGGGTTAAGGGTGGTGGGTGTTTTTTTCCACAGAAAAAATTTGTAATTTCATTAAATTGGTACAAAATTACATTCGTAGATATATATTGACTATGAAGAAATAGCCACATATATATTGTCTTAATGGAGTCACTTCCATTACTGAAAGTTTCAACAAAAATAACAGTTTTGACATAATGCCAAAAAAACCTCCTTTCCCACTTTTCACATAATGAGTCACAGTTTCTCACATACCATATACATTAAACAAAACATGATTCTTATATAATGATTTATAATTATGCATATAGAGGTAAAACCCATTTTCTTTCTAAGAGTTCCAAGAAGAGAAGAAGCTCTCCTATAGTAGACCATCCTGAAAAGGCCCGTGGTATTCAAAACTGCACCCTGCTGAATGTTCAGTTATATGCCAACTGCCAAAATCTAACTGCGAGGCTTCTTTGGAAAGCCTATCAACCATTTTGTTCCGTTCCCTGTAGATGTGAGAGAAAGATATAGAGTGAAAAGTAGTGATAATCCTCAGAACTTCCTCAAGTATTGGCATAAGATGAGAAATATGACAAATTTGAATCCGGTTCACCCAATTGATGACTAATAAGGAATCCCCAAAAACCTGTAAAGTTTTGCAACCTTTTTCCATAGAAAATAAAAGTAACCGTTTTAAAGCCATAATCTTAGAGAAAATGTTTGTACCTACTCCCAACCCAGCCTTGAGTAGAAAAAATGATGTAAAGATAAATATAAACATCCACCCCCTCCACAAAGTAAATAGTCTCTCGAAGCCGCCCCATTGAAATAGGCCCAAGGTCGCTCCCTGTCTATCTATTTCTCCTGAACCCCTCAAGCATTTCGAAGACCCACCCTAACCACAGGTTTTAAGTGTGCAAGGATTCCAACGCAATTGATAGCCACACGGAGGGGTGATTGGATCTCATCCCGAAAAAGTGAGGAGTTCCGAGCTAACCAAATCCCCCATGCAACAATGAAGGGGAAATCCTTGATGTCCTACGGAGTCCTCGGTGAGAGCCAAACCTTCAAGGCCTCCTCAAAGAACACCCCTTGCCAGCCACCAATGGAATTGTTCAAACTGTTTACTTCTTCCCAAACTGATGTGGTAAAAGGAAATCACATAAATAGATGAACGACAATCTCCTCTTGTTCTTTACATAGCGAACACCAACTCAGGCCATTGAATTGTCTCTTATGTAGATTTTCCCACGTTGTAATTTTGTTCTCCAGAACAGACCAGACCAGAATTTTCCCTTTAGCTGGGCATCTTTGTTTCCAGATTTTTCTCCACCACCGCTTTATGTCTTGTTGAAAAAGTTCAGTACTCATCTATACATAACCAACTTTTGGAGTGTACACCCCTACCGGATCCTCATCCCAAAGGATTTCATCATCCTGATAAGACAAACGAATATTTGCTCTCCCGAGAGCACTGATATACCTATCCCAAGTAAATACATCAGCCCCTACTAAACCCAACATTCTCCCATCTTTCCAACCTTGGTGCCATAGATTTATGGCTAGAGGTTCCCTAACATGTGCCAGATAGAAGTACTCCACTCAATCCAAAATTGAGCATAATTCTTCAGGGAGTATGTGCTCTCTAGAATTGCCTGCTCAGGGGTCGTGGCCAATCCTGAGAAAGGTTCCAGACCTAACTCACCAGGCTAAGCCATTCCCAACCACTTCAAAATAATTTAGAAGTACCTTCCACATAACATAGATCCCCGTCACCTGTAGTCCTAGATGCCTGAGCCACTCCAATAAAGAGAGTGCAACCACATATTTCTTGATGACTACTTTGGTCCATAATTTTTTTGTGGAAATCAATCTCCACACTGATTTTGCTGCTAATGATTTAGAAAACATGAAAATATTCTTTAATCCCCAACCCCCAAGAGCTTTCAGTTTTTCAATTCTCTCCCAATGAACCCATGGAATCACCCAATTCTCCTTCTTTCCCCTCCATAGATAAGAGAAATACATTTTTCTAGATTTTTCCAGAATACCGTTTGGAATCCAAGAGAGTGACATCCAATAAACCGGGATTGCCCGCAGTATCAACTTGATCAATACTAGTCTCCCAGCCCTAGACAACCATTTATAGCTCCAAACCTTCATTCTTTTTTCCAATTTTTCCAAAAGCCACATCCAATCAGTCTTTCGATAATCATTGGGTTTTAAGTGGAAACCTAGATATTTTAGTCCCTCGTCCATCCCCTGCATATGAAAAGGGAGCTGATCCAAGAAATGTTGAATAACTTTTGCCTCGACCAGAGAAAAGAGAATACTAGATTTATGTTCATTAACCCGCATACCATTTGCTTTTTTGAACAAGGTGAGACCCTCAATTAAAATGTCAGTTTCTCGCTTCGTACCATCACAAAAAATTAGGATATCGTCAACAAAGCGTAAGTGTGTGATGTGAAACCTGTTTGCACCCAATTCGTCACTAGGTGAGCAAATTAAGAGTGCTTACATGCCCAGTTGGGCTCTTCTAGGCATGACAGCTGTAAGGTAAAAGGTTAGAAAGAAAAAACAACAAAGCTATTAACAAGAATTAAACTAAAACTAATAAAAACTATGAGCATATAAAACAAATGAAAAATAGAGACAAATGGACCGATATCACCAATGCATAAGCTGATCTGTTTGATGAAATCCAAAGGCACAAAGA
>SNQJ01S0006056.1:342114-352499 GCA_010110895.2 Picea sitchensis
TGATTGGCTCGATTAAATGGTGATTATTAACAGAGATTTGTTTTGGGGAATTTCACTAGACCCTGTGGGATTTATGAACTCTGTTGTGGGTTGGTATTATGAGTTGTGACTTGTTCACTCCAAGACTATTGTGGTATTTTATGTAGCGATTATGATGCTACTCGTTTTGATTCTATTATATAATGTCAATATTGTTATTATGGTTATTTTGGTTAAATAAAATTATGTGCATATCACATTGGTTACTGTGTAATACCGTTTCGAAGTCCAGTGAGCAATTTTGTTAAGGAAGCATCAACTTTGGGTTATTGTTTGGAAACATAGTATTGTTTAAACTTTAAAATTTTGAACAAAAGTATATTTTGTTTGCAAGTTTACATTAGAGATAACATGGTTTGATTTTTCATTTGAACAATATCCGTAAGTTTTCCCCACCATTCTAGTATTTTTCGCTAATTACACACCCTCCATGATCTTGATTTCACTTATTCATCCATGTTCTGTGATATGAATTTTAAAGAGGAGTCTTTGTGGAAACAAAGGGAAGTTAATATAACAAGGGTTGAGGATTGATATTATTGATATTTTTATATACACAATTAATTGTTTATTAATTATTGAAAAATATTTGTATATCGTTCCCCTCCATGATACTATTTTTCGTTAATTACACTCCCTCCATATTTCCCATGAACCTTATCATTCCATGTTCACATGACAATTAATAAATGATGTGTTATGGATGGATTTGCATGTATCTCGTGTTAATTTTAGAACCAACTTTTGATTCATGTAAACAGAGTTTCATGTATGGTTTATTAAGAGCTTCATTACTGAAAAATTGTTGCTACAAGATGAGCTTTTTTAGTAGAGGCAACAATGGTAGAAATAACAGAGGCAGGGGAAATTGGAATCGAGGTCATAGAAGGCATATATTTTCTATTCATTTTGACGTTGACCCACAGGATTTAAACCAATTGTTTCAATATGGATTATTTAATTGGGTTGGTCATGGGATATTGCACCCTCGACAATAGAGACCCCCTTTCCAACCTCCTCATAATTTTCCTAGCATTCCCGTTCCTCCACATGTGTCTTTGCAGCCCGAAGTCCCTACAAATGACAATTGGCAAGAAATTGTCCATCATCCTGTCTCCCACCACCATGGATGGCCTATTGTTTCATTTCTTTTACTACCACCAATTAACCCCATTGTTCAAATTTCTCCTACTATCTCACCAATACAATCCATGCATGCTAACAAGAGATTAAAAACCGACATTCTGCAACTTGTGCAAGACAAAGGAAAATAAACGACCTCCCCCTCTAGTCCATCCACTGACTCTTCTAAATTTCTGTCTTCCCACCTCCACCTCAAGGATGACTGCTCCCATGTGATCAGTTAAATACAGCCTCAAAGGTCTAACCAACCAAAGGTCACTCAAGAGAAGTCATTTGGGGACAACAGTGAGAAGAGGAAATATGCCCCACAAAGCAACAAATATGGGTTCTAAATGTTTTTTTTTTATGATTTTCAGTTATGAGGATAACGTTTAATGGTTTTCAGTATGTTTTGAACAACAAGCCTTATTTATGGATATTTTGTTGATAATGTGAATATATTCTTTTTGGGATATGATATAATTATGGCTGATATTTAATATTCAGTTTAAGTGATATCCACGAGAGTTACAAGGGTGTTATATGGTCTAAATGATTTTTTTTCTATATACTTTGCATTTGATGGTAACAAGAAGAAATAATGGGAGTCACAAGGGGTCCCACCTATTTAGTCATTATTAATTAAGACCCTTATTTATATATTATTATTATTATTTATTTCTCCTAAACTAATTTGTTAAGTCAATTTGACTTAACTAAAGAAAGTAGTTGAACTACTTCAACTGATTAGGAAAGAAAAAAGTTTAATTGGATGAAGAGACAAGAGGAGAATAGAAAGAGAGAAATACAAGACTAAGGTTTTCTCTTTATTTAAATGAGATAGTTTTAGTTTTCATTCATTTTTGAGTTTACTTGAAAGCCTAAACCTCTTGTTAACAACAGAGTCTCATTGTAGACAACAAGGTTCAAGACTGAATTATACTTTTTAGTCGCTTGTTTTAGAGGTGTTGATTCATCCTTGTTAGTATGTGTATTCTTGTGTGTTTGTGAATTAATTTTCATGGTTGATAAAGAATATATTACAGAGTCAAAATGGTAGCAGTTTGTGGCAAGTTGATCTGGATCATTGATTTCAATTTTATCTTACTGTCGGAGTCTTTTTTTATGGTGCCCATCGGATATATCTAAATTTCACTTTGGTTCATACCCTCATGGGGGTTTGTAAAGAGAAATACACTTTGATTATCTCAGAATGAAATAAAATCAGATTGGTGTTCTGTCTCATACACTTGTTTTCATGACTTGGTTACTTTTTCGGTTTTGGTCTCCATGTTTACTTTATTGTAAAATCTGTATACATTTCAGTAGCTTTGTAAAAAAAATATTTCACATTGCAACATACACAAATTATAAAATTAGCCTTACTCGTAATTAATACTCGCGGATTGAGTGAATGTTTTGAGGCTATAAATCCTAAGTGACATTCCCAACTATATTGTCTTAGCTAGGAAAGATCTACAAAATTATTCAGTAAGGTGTTCTATATATTTTCCTCAACATTTATTTGGTGAACATACTGGGGAGATATTCCATATCTCTCTGTTTAATTGTATTCATGATTATCTTTGAATCTTTCTGGGTTTTTTTCATATTCTCTTTGACTAATTTTTCTCATGACAATACCTTCTACAAGACAAAATAATATTGAACACTGTCTTAAGGACCAAACTAGCATTGCCTTGACTTTATTCAATAACATTCTAGAAACTACTAGTACTTGGGCCAAACTTGAATGCTCTTGGGAAGTAGTGGAACAAGATATAAGTATCCTTGAACGCTCGGAATCCAGGCAAAGGAAACCTATAAATCAACAATAACCTCCCTTCTTCTAAATATTTTGTTTTTGTTTTCATGTCCTCGAATCCTCACATTTATAGAAGAAGAAGAGGATTGTCCGCTGAAGCTATTCCTAGCATTGAAATAGGAAGGAGGAAATCCATTTTGTTGACCCAAGAAAGCACTCTAAGGAGGAATTTGTATGACTCTTCCAGTTCACCCTTTTCTCCCTTACCCATCACTCCCAAAATGGCATCCGCAGGAGGTGCTAGTGGTGCTCGAGGTGCTTCATCATCCCAACCTTTGGCCTCATTGGTAATTGGTAGTTTATATAGCCATCAAGTTCCTATCCAATATGCTACCAACCCTACTAAAGTTATAAATAAATACGGGCCTCTTTTAGTTTGAGGAAGATGCCATGACCACCCCATGGCATGTATCTTCTCCCTTGAATCTAGCACCCTCTACTCATTTGTCACCCAAGTTTAAAGAGAATATTTCTATGTTCTTGGGAAATAACATTGTCTCTAGAAACAAACATCTAGTGGCATTTTCTAATTCTTGTCATGATATCAGAGCTAATGATAATGATACATGCATGTGCTTATTTGTCAACTCCCTTGAAGGGAAAGTAGCAATCGATTTCTTTGATCTCCCTCCAAAGATCCTTTCCACTTGTGAAGAGTTGGTTTATTGGTTCAAGTCCAATTATGGACAATATAAGAGCCCGATCAAACATTTAAGGGAATATAACAATATTTCTTACAAATATGGTGAGACTATCAAGTCCTTTAACCTCCACTTCACCAAACTATACAATAAAATCCCTAAAATAATACACCCCCAAAACCAAGACGCCTTCATTCATTACTATAATGTGCTTCCCTCTCCCTATCGTCATGGGCTCGAAGAAAAGGCTATTGAAAATCTTAGCTCTACTCTCCACACTTTCCTGGAGTACGAAGAACAACTTGAAAGAACAAGTCTCCCTAAAGGAGACTGAGTCAAACAAACAAATATGTCTGCCCTCTTACAACTTGTACAAGATATGAACAACCAAATGATAGCCTATGAACGAAAAGTGAATTTCCCTCACTTACTCCTGGGGAATCATCTTCTTGCTCGACACCTTTTAGGAATACCAATGAAAAAAACTTTCATCCCAACTCCATCATTTCTCGCAGTTGGTGTAACTCCTGTAGAGAAAATCATGAAGGAAGTACTTGTGAGGTTAAGAAGAGTTTCAAAGATTAAATATTTGGCAAGAAGCTTGAAACCACTATTGTTGTTCTAGATTGGGAAAAACTGTAAGATGTTGTGATCATAAATACTAGGAACAAATCGTATGCTCCTAAAGGGAAATATGATCCTCCTCGTACTTCTCCCACCCTAGTCTCATCTTCACGAGCTACTAGTGTAGAAACTCTCAAAATTCCTGAAATTCAAGGAGTTAATTCTCCTCTTCCCCCTTCCAAGTATAACCTTCTTAACCAATTGGCTAACATCAAGGCCAATGCTACTCTTTTGGACATGGTTGTCGTCCCTAAACAACAAAACCATCTCAAGAATTTTATGGAAGGAAAAATTTCCACCATAGCTAATCTTTCTGAAGAGACAAAAGAAGAGGATTCCACTATAAATAAAATAGGTGTAAATAATTTTAGACACCTTGTAAAAAACCCTCCATTTTTCGTTTCTGTAAAAATTATGGACAACATAGCCCATTGTTTTCTAATTAATGGTGGTTTGGGTCCAAGCGCAATGTCAAAAATCATTATGGAATAGCTATGCTTATCATGTACCAATGAAAATTCTAGAAGCATTCTCTCTTATAATAGTCTGCAATAGTCAAGAATAGGTGAAATCAAAGACGTGACGTTAGTTCTATGTGCAAATCCCGAGATAAGGACAACCCTTAGAATCCAAGTAATTGACATGCTAGTAATAAACTATTCTATTATCCTAGGAATAGACTGGCAAGCCCTAACAGGTGGATATCTTTCGCTCGATAGGACACACATATCTGTTCCCCAGAATGGAAAGAATATCATAGTCCTAAGAGAAGGAATAATTTCATCATACATAGAGAGTATTCCTCAACCGAATGTAAATTATATTGAGGAATACTTAGGGGTATACTTTGTCTTTTTTTATGAGGGTGACACAACTTTAGAACAAATTGATTTAGAAGATGGTATGTGGCACATGCACTTCGATGGCTCATGTTCAAACGAAGGTAACAAAGATGGAATTATATTATACTCGCCTATAGGCAAGATTCACAACTTATCTTATAGGTTAGAATTTTATTGCACGAACAATGTCACTGAGTTTGAAGAATTATTGCTAGGCATTGAAAATGCTTATAACTTAGGTTGTGGACACCTTACAATTTTTGGTGACTCAGAACTTGTTGTGAACCTTGTACGTAAAATATACTCTCCTAGCAATAAGTTGATGAAACACTACACCCAAGATGTTTGGATGCTTATATCGAACTTATTATCATTTAACATCACTCATGTTAAAAGGGAACTTAATTCAATGGCTGATAGGCTAGATGTATTTGTGGCATCCCCTACTCGACAAATTCTACCTCAAAGGCCTGATTGTACTTTTCAATATTTATATCATCCTCACATTCCTGATAATTTAGAGTCATGGAAGGTCTTCCCTAGTGATGAAGTCATCTGTGCTACCATTTCCTTGAACATTGGAAAACCCGATTCTACCAAGAATGTTAAAATAGGTGCCCAATGTACTGATGAAGAAAAGTTGAAGTTCACTGAGCTTCTTCATGAATTTCAAGATGTTTTTGCTTGGTCATATGAGGATCTTTGTGGTTTTGATCCTTCTCTCATACAACATCCCATTCCTATCAGGGAAGGGATAAAACTAGTTAGGAAAAAGAAAATACCCATTAACCCCGCACTTGAAGCTACTATTCGGAAGGAGTTGGAATTTTTTTTGAAGGCTGATATAATATTTCCAGTTAAGTATTCTGAGTGGGTTTCCAATTTGGTTCCTATTCGGAAAACAACTGGTCATATCCGATGGTTCGTAGACTTTCACACATTGAATAGAGAAAGCGTAAAAGACCTTCTTTCTCTCCCTAATATGGAAATGATTTTGCAACAAGTTGTAGGGTCACAAATGATGTCCTTACTTCATGGTTTCTCTGGTTATAATTAGATTAAAGTAAAAAGGACTGACATATACAAAACCACTTTTACTACACGTTGGGGCACATTTGTTTATGAACACATGCCTTTTGGCTTGTCTAACGCAGGTGCCACTTTCTAGAGAGCTATGAAAATAACTTTTGACTATCTAATCAGTAAGATTATACAGGTTTATCTTGATGACTTTACTATTTATTCAAAGAATTAATTAGATCATTTTGGTCATCTTAGAAAAGTTATCATGCGATGCAGAAAGTTCAACATTTCTTTGAATCCTTCTAAATCTATTTTTGGCATTACCAAGGGAAAGCTCCTTGGGCATATCGTCTTTGATTCAGGAATAAGCATAGATCCTGAAAGGATTTCTGCTATCCTGAACCTTCCTACCCCTACTTCCAAAAAGGAGGTTCAAGCCTTTATGGGCATTATCAACTTTGTCCATAGATATGTTCCTGATTTTTCTTTAAATGTTAAACCAATCCATAATATTTTAAAGCAAGATCACTATTTTTCTTCGACAAATGACGTAAAAAATGCTTTCGTAAGGATTAAGAAGGCAATTAGTTCCACATCGGTTCTGGTGAAACCAAACTTTGAGAAAGATTTTGTCATATACACTAATGCCACTGAGGAAGCAGTTTCATATTTTCTCTTGCAATGTGATGACCAAAATAATGAAAAACTTGTAGCTTACATGAGCCAAAGTTTATCAGATGATGAATTTAAATACTCTTGTATTGAGAAACGTGCCTTTTTTCTTGTTAAAGTTGTAGAGAAATTTCACCACTTTATCCTAGGCAAGAACACAACTACTACAATTCCATCCAATAGAACATGACTATGTCAAGCCATAGTAGTACGCAATTATTGTATGGTGATACACAATCACCACTAGTGGTAAACAACCACTGCTAGTATCACACAACTTCCATCTAGTGACACAGTCATTGCCAGTGGTACACAACCACTGTAGTAGAAGACAACTACATGGTAACCACCACATCAACACATTGACACATGCTTCATGTGACCTCGACTACAGAGGTTTTGTCACTGCTTCTCATGTCCATCTCGATCACTTTCACACCAAATTCTCACGTTGATATAGAACACCAACAACACCCATTCCATGGATTGGCACTTACGCTTAAATTCAAATAGTTTTTTAGTATTTTCCTCCATTCATGTCTTTAAACACCAACCAATAAAAATGTCATTCTTCATTCCTCATCTCAAAGAGAACTATCCCACAGTGGCTTGGTGATATTAACTTGTGCTCTTATTCCTATTCATTATTCACATGGAATACAATCTAATAAACATACCTCAATACCTCAATTGATATGGAGGACATGCTTTGCGGCTACAAAAAACATTATTTCCATGATGCAACCATTCTGAATTGAAATGTTACCACTTCTGGTGAGTGTGCAACATTTTGTGATTATGTAAGAAATAAGGAATATGAATGCAATGGAGTCATTTTGATGCATGCACGCTTGACTTTTCCAATTATCATTTCTAATTCTAGAAATTTACAAGGAAATAATTAAAGCTTTCTCAACCTTTGGGTATTTTGAAGCAAGATTTAAAATGGAGGTAGCACACAGATCACTTTAGATATATGTATGCCAAAAATGAAGCATTATATCTTGGTTATGTCCCAGTAAAGAGGAGTGAATTCCTTGGAAGCCAAAGGTGTTTTGAAGCTTTGAAACGAGTTGGCAAGGAGAACACTGGACAAGAGGCCACTTCTATTATGCATACGTATAAACAGGTTCTCAACCATATCCAAGCCAGGCATATGACCAGGTTCCACCATATAAGATAAACTCCATGACCAAGATAAGTTGTGACAATGGTCACAAGTGTCTAAGTTCAAGATTGAGCTCATAAGGAAGCTCTAGCAATTGCACTACTGGTTGACGCCACTAATGTGTGCATAGTCATTCACCTGGTTCGAGTATATCAAGTTTTTGTTCAAACTTGTTTGCCTTCATCGAAAATTGATCTTCCCACACAAAAAAAAGAAAAAAAGGCATAACAGACAAGAATGACGGATCGAGAGATGCTTTGTTCGGCTGAGTGCCTATAACCCTAAATTGCTCCATACATGCATACCTAGCATTTGGCCCTCTTACTTGCTATTTTTGCCAAGCCATCATTGAGTAGCTCTTCTTAAAAACACTATTTTTGAATATGTATGTGCCATTCATCACTACTGCCCATGTACACATGCTTGTTGCACCACTATATCCCGCGTACATACGCTAGTTGCACCATTACAGCCCGTGTATACTCACAAAAGTTGCAAAAATTAAAAATTTGCAAGGAATTCATTGAGATTATGGGCTATTGGGTAGTTTCCCAACTGTCCCACCGCCTATAGCCCATCACCCAACCGAATAACCATCCTTTTGTCATATAAAAGGAGGTGTTGGAGTCTCATTCATAAGATAAACATAAGAACAGTGAAACTTTGTCTGTCTCACATCCCCTCCTTGCCCCAAGAATTGCAGCCACCTTGTGAGATTTGCATCAGAATTTCCCATTATTTCCTTTTTCCTCCATCATAAGCCCATTCCATTTCCCTAGAAGAAGTGTGAGAGGAGAAAGATACGTGGAGGTGCATTTGGATCTTGGTGAAGAGGAGCCTGAACCAAGTTCATGGAGCAGTCATTGACCTTGTTGTAAGTAAACATTGTGATATCAATAAAAGGAATACTTTTTATGTCCCGAAATATGATGTGTCAAATATTTGTATTTGATTTATACTTTATTCTAACATCTAACCCATGATTTACATATGGGATGCATGTTTGTGGTTTCCTGTTTATATGTTTATGAATGCAGGCCAACCTTGGGAGGAGGCTTGTAGTCAGTGGAGCTATTAGACGCGAGAGGATTGAAATCGGATGCAAAGTAAAAGGTAAAGTTACTTGATCTTTTCACTTTTTATTTCATGTATGAATTTGGGGTACATTCAGGGTAGTTAGAAAAGTAGGAGACTTTTAGACGGTTAGATGTGCCTACATGTTGAACCGTAGTGTAGTCCATAGGGGGGTTTTCCCAATATACCAAAACTGGCAACCATACTGAGGAAGCCTCTAGGGTTTTAGGGGATTTTTGGGGTGTTTGATTGGTTTTATTAACTTTTGAGTTTTTAGTAATTTTATTGAGTCTTTAAGGGATTTTGGTCACTTGATGGTGCCATACCAGTTCTCCCTGCCCTATAAGTCTGCCTGTTTGGTTTCTTTTTTTTGAGAAGTTACAAAGGTGTACGCGGTTTGCTCTAGTTCAGCACGCGTACATACGCACCCTGCTTTATAGACAACCCACGTACATACGCAGGCTACTTAAGTGTCAGTAGCATGCCTGTGTCAAGAAATTTTTTCTTCAAGAAGAGGCAGTCAAAATATTCCTTGATTGAAGTCATACTTCTTAGGGTTTCTTGATTAAGTATAGTGTCTCTGTTGTTACAGTCGTAGCCTGGGTTTGACGTCAGTTTTTCTTATCTTTTTAAAGATTTATTATGTTTTCTTTGAAAGGGTTTTAGACGAGTCTGTGAGTCTTTGATTAGCCTGTTTGGTGTCTTCAGTGATTCCCTGCGATCCGTAGTGGGCCAGATTTCAGTTTCGGTTTTGTCTTGTCTTTTACTTTTTCCCTTTCGCTTGCTTTAAAAGAAAAAGAAAAAAGATTTATTTCGAGTTTTCTTGTTTTGAAGCATTTCAAAATAAAAATAAAAAGATTTCATTTCTTTGTTTGGTTAAGTAGTTGGGTTGATTATTTTGCTTGTTAGGAAAAAGAGTTATTTTCTTAACTTCTTTACTGATTGCTTAGAACATTAAGTATCTCGTAGTCGAGCGAAGTTTCATTTTAGGTTTTCCTTTAAAAGATATTAGAAAAAGTAGTTATGAAAAGTTGGTTAAAGAGTTAGTTGCAAATATTTATTTGTCAAATAGAAGTAATTTTGCTTTCAATTTCGTTTATTTATCCTTCGTCTATCAAAACACACCACTAGTTTCATTGTCGTTTCCTTGACTTAAAACAAGCCATTTAAAATTAACGCTAATTTAAAATCAACTAGACTTTATGTTTATAGGGTCAATCAACTAGTCTAGGCTAGAGCCTTGAATTAGGTTGGAGAGGAAACTCTTCAAGGATTACAAACAAACATTGGAGTCAGAGCTAGGGAGTGTAAAAATTCTAGTAAACGTGAAAGTTATCCAGGACCCCCCTCTAACA
>SNQJ01S0006057.1:0-13334 GCA_010110895.2 Picea sitchensis
GGAGAGAACCGGCCTAATATGGAAGTGATAGATTT
Organism: Picea sitchensis; assembly: GCA_010110895.2. Taxonomy (NCBI): domain Eukaryota; kingdom Viridiplantae; phylum Streptophyta; class Pinopsida; order Pinales; family Pinaceae; genus Picea; species Picea sitchensis. The sequence continues at coordinate 36 of SNQJ01S0006057.1, forward strand.
ACTGAACTATGCATAATTGACTTGAAGATCACATTGATGGACAATTAATGGAAATAATGGATGCATGTTTCTAGAACATGTCAACAAAAACCTAAAAGGTTGTAAGAATGTTTATTGGTCAATTCTTTGTGTAGTATGGTCTATGAGTAGTTGAATGATTGAGGACTAAGTTGATTGGGGTTATTGGTAGAATAGCACTCAATGTTACCATGGAATAGATCAATCCTAATGGTTTCTTTGAGTGTGCATATATTAACCTCAATGAATTGACAAAATGTACAAGGGATTACTAGATCAAAAGCAACATGTGTATTGTGCATCAACAATAACTATTAAACCAATCCATTGTCATTAGAAAGTATCAAATGACATGTAGAAGTTGAATTGATTGTTCAAGTGGCATGTAAAGAAGAGGAACAATTGTAATTGTCTCTTAGAGATGGGCCATAAGAATATGAATTGCTAGAGATTGAGAGAGGGAGGTAGAAGTTTGAAGATTACAATTGAGAAAGGATGCAATTATAGGTGAATTGAGTGTTGAGATGGTATGTGACATGGGACATTTAAAAATTTAAATGTGTTCTCTATAAGTCATTCATTTGGGATCTTCATGGAATTTATTAGTTGCAATCATAAAGTATTATAATTGATATATGACAATACAATGTAGCATAGGTCATTGTAAAGTATAATATTTTTCTAATTTAGATAAATAAATGTTGTAACCCCACAAGTAAATCTTATAATCTTTTAATTCTAATAAATGTTAGAATTTTTACTTTTAGCAATATGGGCATAAGTTGAGAACAAGTCTATGGTATATACTAAGTTATGTGATGTAACATACTCACGAAATAAAGTGGATTGACACACTTCTAAAATGTCATAATGCCACAAGTAAATATTATAATTTTTTACTTCTAATGATATGGGCCTAAGTTGAAGACAAGAGCATGCATTGCATTAAATTATCTAATGTTGCATGCCTCACAAAATTGAAGTGGATTGACACACGGGTATCGTGATTACATCATTTTTTTCAAGGATTTAATTGGAATGTCTCTATACTATTAGGTTCATCACACTTTTCATTTCGTTGTTATTGAACAATTACTTAATTGATCCCTTTTTCGAATATCCATTTTTGCGGATTATATCAGATTAAAAATCTTGAAACTTATTTAGAAACAAAATATCAAGTTAATTTCTCCCATTTCTGTGATTCCTATAATAACCAAGACAGTGGAAAGATAAGATACAACACATATGCACTCAATATGACAGATTTAACAATTACTTAGAGAATCACCATGCAAATTCATGAAATTATGATATTATAAATAGATTGTGAGCACAACAACTTTTCACCAAGTTAAACCTTGGATTTGATTTTTTTAAAGGTTTTGGTTGATCCTTGAGATGTTTGTAAGGTACCTTTCAGTATGAAAAATTTAACAATTACTTTAAAATCACCACACAGATTCATGAAATTATGATATTCTAAATCGATTGTGAGTACAACACTTTTTCACCAAGTTAAATCAATTGCGAGTACAACACTTTTTCACCAAGTTAAACCCTGGATTTGATTTTTGTAAGGTTTTGGTTAATCCTTGAGATGTCTGGACTGTGACTTGGTCGTGGGGGCCCAGCCCTGTGGCCAAGCCGTTGGCGTGCCCATGGCTTGGCCACAGGGCTAGCCTCTCGCAGCAAATTGGACTGTGACTTGGTCACGGGGGCCCAGCCCTGTGTCCAAGCCATTGGCGTGCCCACGGCTTGGCCACAGGGGCCTCCACATTAACTAAATTTTAATTTAAAAATAAAAATTAAATTTCATATTACAAATTAAAAATTAAAATTAAAATTAAAAACTAAAAGTTATAGTGAAATACCTGAAGCTCGGCCCACCGAATGCCCCCCAACACAACAACCCGACTGCCTGCAGGAACGCCCACCAACATGACCTCTGTGCCAACCCTACATCTGTGTCAACACTCACAAACGCTCACAAACGCTCACAATGCTCACAAACGCAAGACCCCTCACAAACGCAAGAACGCTCACAAACACAAAGAGATTAGAAAAATGTTTCAATATTGATGTGCAGTCGATATATAAACATTCTTTCGGCCGAAATATTTTTCGACCGAAACATTCTTTCGGCCGAAAGATTGTTTGGCCGAACAATCTTTCGGCTGAAAGAATGTTTCAGCCAAAATATCTTTCGACCGAAAACATATTGCCAGATGGAAAAAATCCGTCCGACTAAATTTTTACACGCAAATCGAGGGTGTCATCACTGTATCGTTCGATTTGATGTTCCACTTTTTGGCCAAAAAATAGTTCGGCCAAAAAAAGTATCTTTCGGCTGAAAAAACGTTTTTTAGAATTTTGGAGATTAGATTGTCACGAAAGTGTTACCCACCTTTGTGATTTCACCCTATAGCATACTTGGGATTAGAGTTGATTTCTACATGTCATTCTGTCTGTTGTGGTTTACCCTGTGGCATAGAGAGATTTTCCTCATAACAGAACTGGCGACCATAGTAAGGAATGATATTTTTGGGGGGGCGGGTGGAGTTTTTTTCTCCTTGAGTTGCTCTCTATTAGCTTGAGTTTCATTGTCGTCTGATTGCTTGACAGCCTGTTTTTACTTTGCATCTATGTTTCTTGGCTTAACCCTTTCCCTGGCAGTGTTTTACTGTGTATACGCAGTTTTTCCCTTGAAATACGCATACATACGTGATTTTTCCTCCTTTACGGTGTGTACATACACGAGTTTTTTCTCAAATAGACACGTACATCAGCTCTTTAGTCTTCCTAGTTGAGTTTGGTGTTTGTTGGGTGAGTTTGGTTGGTTTTTGAGTTTTCTCGGGTCTTTGTCCTGATTTTTAAGTGCTTACAGAGTGATGGTAATAATACTTATTGTTGAATTTTTTGGTGGTATTCTTTCTTATCATCTTTTTCATTGGTTGTCCTTGCACATTGGTTTAAGTGTTTGCTTCTTGGTATCCTTCTTGGCTTGTCTCTTTTTTCTTGCAGTAGGGTCTTCATGTGAAGTTGTTATTCAATCCTTGCATTTTCTTTTCTTTATATCGAAAATACAAAAACATTTTCTCATTTTGCATTATGGCATTTTCTCTTTTGATTACTTTCATTGATTTTGACACATGTGGAGAGATTGCATTTCATTGAAATTGTAGAGATTGCATTGACCCTTCTGGGTAAAGGTTTTTATCGTATAATGCATTTTTCCCTTGAAATACGACACATACTGATTTTCCTCCCTTTTACTGCAGTGTGTACATACATGAGTTTTGCTCAAATAGTTGCGTACATCAGCTCTTTAGTCTTCCTAGTTGAGTTTGGTGTTTGTTGGGTGAGTTTGGTTGGTTTTTTAGTCTTCTGTCTTGTCCTGATTTTAAGTACACAGAAAGGATGGTAATAATACTTATTGTTGAATTTTGGTGGTATTCTTTCATCATCTTTTCATTGGTTGTCCTTGCACATTGGTTTGATTTGCTTCTGGTATCCTTCCTGGCTTGTCTCTTTTTGCTTGCAGAAGGGCCTTACTGTGTGGTTGTTATTCAATCCTTGCATTTTCTTTCTTTATATCGAAATACAAAAACATTTTCCATTTTGCATTATGGCATTTTCTCTTTGATTACTTTAGCATTGATTTTGATACATGTGGAGAGATTGCATTTCATTGAAATTGTAGAGATTGCATTGAAAAGTCGCATTTAGAAGCATACCATCTCATTTGAAATTCAAGAATAGTGCTTTTAGCGTTGTTTCTTTCATATCATTTCTTTTATATGTTGAGTCATATTACCACTGGCCACGATCGGACCTCTTAAGTAAGAAGAAGCCATTAAAATTAACGTTGATTAATTAAAATTGATTAGAAACAATTTTATTTTTCAAAGGTACACAAACAAGTATAGGGCATAGGGCCTTGGAATAGGATTTCAGGAGTAAAGTTCTCCAAGGATATTAAACTAAACATATGTGTCTAACTAGGAAGTGGTGAAACCTATCAGGTAATTAGTGACGCCAAGAGGCTCCACTCATTAATCGATTTCATGAGGTCATGTGAGTTGGTTGCATATATAGCCCTCTAATACATTCTTAGCTTCAGAGATATTTTTTGGGTTCTATTCATATTTGGGGGTCTTCTAGTACCTTTACCTCCATGAGAAGCGGTGCTTTCAATATTTCAAGCTTTGTTACCCTACCCATATGGGCTAGACTTATAATTGTTTGCCTATACATTGGTTATATTGTGGTGTGACTCTAGTTGTTGGACATAGGTAGCCACATAGGTTACTTAGAGAGGTTATTCCTTAGTACCCTGAGTCAAATAAGAGTCAGACAGCACACAGCCTTTACGGAGTATTACCTGGGGATCCGGACCGGACCAGATTATAATCCCACTCCAGGACCCACTAACTATTTTTGATACCTCCAATCTTTTGAAGGGAGTCTCAGACCCCTATCGTGAGACATAACTACTCTATGAGGGAGGCCCTTTTCAGCCACTATATCTTGTTTTTGTGTATTGTCTTTTTTGCTTTATTTTGGTGTTCTAATTATTAATGGCCATAGGATTTGGTTTATATCTGTTTTGATTCATCGTGGAGAAAGACTAGCCTCCTAGCAGGTCTCACCATTTGTTGAAGTTACCAACTCAAGATCTTTGATTCTGCACGTAAGTTTCCTTCTAGAAGGCGTAGAGTTAATAGATGTGATACATATATCTCCACCTCCTAGACTTGTGATCATCCATATATGACTATTGATTTAAACATGAAAGTCAGCTGTGGATTCCTAATCCTATATCTTCCGTGATTAGTGGGATCCCTTCAAATCCTTCAAATTTCAACGACAAGTGTCAGAGATCCCTGCCTCTACTTCTACCCAACCCATGGGTTCTACTCAACCCATAGGAATGAACCCTTCCGTATATATTTTTGGTATGCCAGGTTACAATTCTCAGTCAATACCTTCAATCTCTAATCCATTTTATTTTGGTATGCCCAACATGATGTCATAACTCTCATCCTCCATTCCAACAACTAATGCAATCCTAGTTCGCACTCTAGGCATGGCTCCTTTGTATGCTCCTCATTTGGTGGAGGCCATTCCCAAATGAATCCTACAATGAAGTTTGACCTCCTTTTCTTTCCGGGCTCAATCCTATCTCAATGTTCTGATGGAGTGCTTCAACCTGAAAAATATCACTCTATATTCATCCTTTATCCCTCTTCCTCCATGTTGATTATAAAAAACGTATTTATTATGGAGAATCCCCTCTATCCTCTAGAGGTCCATCTGGAGGGAGTCACATTATGGGCAACCTCTAGAGCTCCTATTAGGGTAATGTATATAACCCTAATTATAAGAGCCTGGGCAAGTATGGTGCCCATAAAAACCTTTTATGAATCAATTTGGAAGAGGACATTATCCCACGAGAAAGGGCTACATATACCAGAACCGGATGGCTCTACAATCCCTATGTCCCACCTTCCTCGAGCATGGGATTAGATGATGCAACCCTGGCTCCTTTTTCTGGCCATGCTTATCTTCCAAATTTGGTTAAAATTAATGAATGCACTGTGTCATGATCCTTTATGGCCCCCCATCCACACCAAACTTCCTTCATACATTCCAAAATTAAGGCAAGACTAGTAAGGATCCAAGATCTGTCACTACTTTTAATCTTGTGCCTATATAATTCCTTAATGACGATATATTTGTTTGAGTTATTTCAACGACCCTCACATGGTTCATCGTGAACTGCACATTGAGCTACCTAGGGAACATATGTAAAATCCTTTAATCATATGGTTTTGGTATTTCTCAACCACTTCCAATTGCCTGCCTCACATGTCGGCATACAACTTTTTTCATCCCTCTGCCAAGATAAACCCATGCATATGTTGAACCATATCCAAGATGGAGAGATGTATGAGGTTGATCAGAGTCCAAATTCCTCCAGAGTTTTGAGTGGTTCCTTAAGTCCTTACTTCCTTATATTTCAAAGGATGCTTCTACATCTAGAGTAACATTTGAGGAAGAAGTTGTTTTCAAAGCCCAACAATTGGACCTCATATATGCCCAATCAGGATGTTGCATGAAATTATTCCCCGATGTCATGCAATGAATCCATTCATGGAAGACGAAAAGGAGGAGGAGTCTGGCCATATATTCATTCGGTACCTAGCATATCCATTGACTATCCAACTAGATTATGTTCCTTGAGTGGATTTATCTACACTAGTAAAGGGGAATTTTGGTCATCTTTCCAAACAATTGCCTTGTAAGGAAATTGATTTGCATTTGAAAGGCATTGTGACTGGTGGAATTTTTGGTTTGTTCAATGCTTCGAAGATTGTTATAGAGAAATGGAGTAAATATATTCCTTCGTTGTTTATAAATCGATTGGCCCATTCCTTTATAGATTTTGAGTGTCTCATCGGGCTAAATTGTTTTCACTGTAGTCAGGGCATCACCAAATACAAGAGATTACAGCACTCCTGAATTGACAAAGTTGAAGGCGTGGAGATGAGGTCGTAGAATCTGAGATCGTGCTTGTTGTTGATTTATTTGGTTAGATGCTTGAGCCTACGTTGATTCATTGTGACAAGCGTGAGACTTCAGTTTCTCATGAAAGCATTGATTGCAGTAGACATTGGGCAGCAAGACAACTTGCAACAAGGGTCATTATTCCTTATATGGGAACCCTTAATTCTTTAAAGAACCATTTTCCCTGGTACGAGATATCGGAAGATGTATTATTTTATTTGAGCCACTATACCTGGTACAGGTGCTCAATGTTGTTATGCATGTCATCAATATTTCCAGTGTACAAGAAATGAAAGAGAAAAGAAGATCAGTCCCATTGATCTTCTCTTTGATGCAGTCTCCAAAAAGGGGGACCTGGTTAGTGGACGATGAGATCACTTGGCAGGTAGCATGATCTATTTTTGAAGTCAAGACTCAAGCGGAGTCATCTAGATCATGAAAAGAATCAAAAATGGAGGGAAAGACCTTCCAAACATGATGTCATGGAGTGGCATCACCAGAAATGATGCTCAGAGACAGGTAGTCTCTAAAAGAAATATACCTCCCAGGACAGGACCATGCCAAATAGAAGAGACATTTTTAGTAACCATGAATGCAAGATATGGTGATGGAACCTGTGATGGAGGAAGATACATTATGAGACTCAGAGAGAGAAATTATAGAAATCTTGGTACATGAGTTGAGCCATGAGATGTTGAGGGAGAAGGCATGGCAGTAGTTCCACTGTATGTAGAGGCACTCCGAGAGAGGAAGGTGGTACTACATACAGAGGGAGAAAATATTGAATTACCTCCAGAGAAGGAAGAATATATAACTTCAGTGTTATAGGGAGTAGAGACAAAGGAGGAGTCACCTCCAGCTCCAGAGGGAGCAATTATTGAGACACTCTCAGTTCCAGATAGAGTAGTTGTAGAGAAATCAATTGTAGAGAGAGAGTGGAGGAGACAGTTCCACATAGAGAAGCATCAGAGGAGGGCAGTTGCTGACAGAGTAGAGAAGTTACTCTCAGTATCATTGTTTAGAAGTTACAGAGCCCTAGAGGGAAATTCTATAGTGACTTCCAAGTGAATCTATAAGATCAAACCCACAACTAACGAGACGATCAAGAAGCACAAAGCGATATTTTCTACCAGAGAATTCTCTCAGGTGGAGGGAATAGATTACAAGGAGACATTTTCTCATGTTCCTCGATACAATTCTATCTGGATGATTATTTCCCTTGCAACATCCATGGGTTGGAGACTACATCAGATGGATGTGAAGAAAACCTTTCTCAATGGAGAGATTGAGGAAGAAGTATACATTGAGTAGCCAGACAGTTTCGTGATACATGAGAAGGAGTATCATGTGTGTAGGTTGAAGAAGGCCTTCTATGGAATCAAGAAACCACCTTGAGCTTGGTATGCGAGGGTTGATGGAAAACTGATGATTTTGGGCTTCATCAAAAGTGTTGTCGATCCCAGCCTATACTACAAGACTGTTAATGATGAGTCCATGATTTTTGTTCTCTACGTTGATGATTTATTCCTTTCTGGTACAAAGAGCCTTATTACTGAATGCAATTATGTGTTGGCCTCTGAGTTGTATATGAAGGACATTGGTATGATGCACTACTTCTTGGGACTAGAGGTGTGGAAGAGAACTGATGAGATCTTCCTAAGTTAGGGGAAGTACACAGTTGATATATTGAAAAAGTTTGGGATGTTGAACTGTAAACCCATGTCTACATCAAAGGTGATGAATCTGAAGAAACTAAGTGTGTCTTCTTTTGATTCCGACGAGATTGATCTGACCTTCTACAGACAATTGATTGGATCATTGATGTATCTGGTTAACACCAGAATAGATATTTTCTATGCAATGAGTGCACTTAGCCAATTTATGAGCCAAACGAGACAGACACACTATATTGTTGTGAAGCATGTGTTGAGATACATGCAAGGAACAATTGGACATGGTCTAAGATATACTTATAGTATTGACATGAGATTTTAGGGATATACTGACTTTGATTGGGCAGGGAGTGCAGTAGACAGGAAGAGCACCTTTGGGTGTTGCTTCACTTTTGGATCTACCATGGTTTCCTAGTGTAGAGGGAAACAGACTTATGTGGCCTTGAGTACTACAGAAGCAGAGTAAATTGCATTGAGTGTGGCATTCCGTGAAGCAGTGTGGATTTGCAAGCTCCTTGCATATTTATTTGGACATGTTCTAGATTCCATTGTTATTCATTGTGATAACCAGAGATGTGTGAAGCTCTCATATAATCTAGTGTTTCATGACAAATCGAAACTCTTTGAGATCAAGTATCATTACATCTTAGACATGGCGTAGAGGAAGGAAGTATTGGTGTAGCACCTTCCTACAGATGAGCAGGTTTTTGATGTTCTTACCAAACCCTTTACCAGGAAGAATTTAGAGTACTTCCATGACAAACTTGGTGTGGCAGAGAATGCCTCCCTCATTGAGAGGAAGTGTTGATGTTTTCATATTTCTGAGACATTATCCAAATCATACTCCTATGTCACTGAGTTGAGTTGATTTGTGATGAAACTTATCCGAGAAAAGATAAGTGGGACACTTTTCCAAGAATGGATAAGTGTGTTTTGGCTTATATCCCAACGTCCCTTGTGCAGAGAACATGAGGACACGTCCCATGTGGAGAGCACATGAGGACATGTCAAGTGATTTGACCCTTGATTTCACACACTATGGGAGTTGACCCTAGTGTTTCTAGAGGGTGTAGCCTCTAGAAGTCCACATGGGAGTTCCATGTGTGACAAACATTCTCCAGATCGTACTCCTCTGTGAATTGATTTGAGCTTATCTGTGAGGACACTTATTTGAGAAGGGATAAGTGGGACTCTTATTCGAGAAGGGATAAGTGCATTTGGGATTATAGCCCAATGTCCCATGTGGAAATCACATGAGGACATGTTAAGGGAGTTGACCCTTGATGTCACACACTATGGGAGTTGACCCTTGATGTCACACACTATGGGAGTTGACCCTAGTGTTTCTAGAGGGCGTAGCCTCTAGAAGTCCACATGGGAGTTCCATGTGTGAAAAAATAATTTCTACTATGGTGTTTGTGTACCACTGGCAGAGACTACGTGTATCTGGATAGTAGTTGTGTACTACTATGGAAAGATACCTCCCTATCTAAGAGGGAGTGTTGGTGTTTCAGCATCGGGCGTAACTTCTCCTAGATTGGGCTGCAAACCAAGGGAGATAGGATACTTTTATCATAAAGGTGTACTTGTGGTAAATGGGCCCAGACGTAATCCTTCCTTGATCATGAAAAGGAATAATATGGACTCGTGGTGCTTGAAGTGCTTTCCACGTGTCAATTAGCATCAGGCTAACATTCACTCACAGGTGTTTACTTGTGGTGAAAGATCCTGGTGTGGTATTTGTCCTAGTCATGGTGATTTGACAAGGAATGATAAAGACTCAATATGCTATATGTTATTACATGTGGACCTAGAGTGAGCCTCGTCTCATAGAGAGTCAAATGGATCAAAAGGGAGAGCCACGGAAGGAGTTTCTCCTCGGTTCAGGTGGGAGAGAGACATCTTCCAAGACCAATATACAAGTGGCATGAGTCTAGAGTGAAGTTGTATACTTCAGAGACAAGCTTGGCATGATACAAAATGTCTCCCTCGTTGAGAGGGAGTGTTGATGTTTGGACAACATCGAGAAGACATTCTCTTAGAATAATAATTAATGATATAATTATTGATTATTGACTATCATATATAATAAGTAAATGATAATAATAAATAGTTATTGACTATTCAAGGGACGCATCCTTTCATGGATGGTCACCATATGTTCCCTATATATGGAACACTCATCATTGTAATAATATATCAATCATATCTCATATGAATAAAAACAACATATATGACCCTAGACAAAAGCTTGGGCCTCATGCCAATGGAATCGTAGGCTCCTCAAATGCTAAGTCTACATATTTGGTGACGAACCAGTTCAAATATTTGTCTCTAAGCTAGCCTGTAGCAAGACAATCTTCAGCTTCGTCATCCACTCCCACTCAGTTAGGGGATGTACATTTTGTACAGTCGTCGACTAACCCAAATGGTAACCGGAAACCAGGAGGGAATAGAAGGAAAGGACAAGGTAATAATCGCAAGGGTGGGAAAAATAATAACAAAGCCAAGGATGACACTAACAATGATAGATCAAATATCAATGTTGGTGAGGGCAAGAAAGAAAAATGGAAGGTGAATTTTCCTTGTAAACTTTGTAAACATGATCACCTTACCCACCTATGCCCCAAAATCAATGAAGCCTCAAGGCTCTTATCACATTCACCCGTTGTGATGACAAATCCATTTCCATATAATCATCACATGGCCTCGGGGACATCTAACATCATAAATGTATCAAGCAGAAGTCAAAATCCCTCGACACATGATGGTGGCCATATATGTGTCAATATGGTCAAGTCGCATATTGATGTAGCCATTTGATCTCATGATTACGGTTCTTCACAGACTGTTATAGGTCCATAGTATCCTCCTCTAGAAACACCCTTGCAAATAAAAAATTTTAAACCTCTACCTCGTATTCTGAAAGGAGTACTAAAGTGCTATGCCCACAATCCTAATGCCAGAGCTTCCCAGAACTATTCGATTGTCGAAGATATGGGTCAAACCCCTTGTACGATGTCAGCTTTGGAGGTTCTCCAAATGTGTCCTTCATAGAGTAACTCCTTGTTATCTTCTTTTGGAGCTCTAGACCCATGTGGCTCGAAGGTTATTAAGTTTGATTTCACAAATGTTATGCCTCACTTACCTTACCATGTGGCCTTTAAAATCCATGTGGAGTACACGAAAATTACCATCAAACGCATTGTAATTTATGAAGGTGTTGTGACATGCGTGATGTCCATAACCTGTTGGAAATCCATTGGCTCTCCAACTCTATCCCAATATATGACTATGTTGACTACTTTTGATGGGCGTTCGTTCCAACCCTGTTATCAATCCAAGAGTCACTCCCAGACTGCAAATGAGAGTAAGCTTGGTAACATATAAATGTAAAAGATAATTTTGGTTTTGAATAGGTGGATCAGGAATATGGATAAAGAAAAAGAGAGGGATGCAAACTGTAGATCAGTAGTCTACACCAATGGGCAATGGAGTCACAAACATCCTACTCAACGAAGTTACAAAAGCTACTCAACAGAAAACAAGATTATATGTTGATGAGTGGAAGAATGAAGAAGTAAAACATAAGGTAGAATGTTCACTAAACAAATATCCTCTCCATTTAATGAATCAACAAATACTTGAATATAAGTAATGACTGATGGGAAAAATATAGCAGATATTGTACTGCTTAGGGATCCATAAATCATTGACAGCCTTTGATCCTCAAATCTGAAATATATTCAAATAAGAAGAAAGATAAATAGAATAAGTGCAATCTGAAATCATAGCTCTCATGAGTCTCCAATAGCAGTAATGCTTACAATCATAAAATGCCCACAGGCTTACAAATGAACATACACAGAAAAACTGCCTACTCCTACTCTCTCTAGCCTCTCTTGGCTCATGAATCCTCCTTCTCCAAGAGATATTTACTTCTTTAAATAGACAATAGAATCCAAATGAACTAAGGAGGTTGAATCCCATATCCTCCATTTGATTCTAATCCTTGGAGATAGGTGGCAACAATCAAAGAGACAAAAATCCAACAAACTGCTAATTTTTAGGAATTTGTTGGAAGTCATTAATGAAATGTTTCCACCTCATTGCATGAGACCTTTGCTGGAGATAAATCTTAGGTGCAGGTGTACCTTGACATCTAACTGATCCTTGAGAATTCATTTGAACTCTCCTTGACATGTGGTAACCTCCCAACAAGGTGAATATCAAAACCGTGACCGCTACAGGAAATTAATACGCAGCGCCACTGTGCAAAGTATGCAGAGCCTACTTCTATATCTAATATCTATCAAAAAAAAACACATTTTAAAAAATGGAGAGATGTTTTTTGTTATTTGGAATGTTATGAACAAAAACCTCCTCCAGTTTTCAAAAATACATCCTCAACTGCTCATAACCCAAGTTTTAAATTAGTGACTCAAAACTGACAGAATAACTTTGCACAATTTAGCCTCTGCCAGAATATTATGCAGCACATGTAGGTAGCACCCGACTATGTTTCTGCATGCAATTCAGTAGCATAAATCCATGGGTGCTTTGATGCTTGAACTTGGATATTGGGAATAACTCAATATAATTTCAATTTTCCCCAAAACAAATAAAAATCCCATAACAATTTTATTCATTTGCCAAAATGAATAATGAAATGCAGATTCTATTCTCTGTGAAATATTAGATAGTGCCACTTATGCAACACTGAGGCATAAACCAATCTTGTTCTAACATAGGCTCCATGGGGGATAGAGTCCTCCCTGTGAGGCTCTAAGAACTCTTGTAGTTTCAATTCCTTATCCTTTGGGCTTGTGGAGTCATGCTCTCAACCTTTAACCTTTATAATCTGATTTGATCTGTGACCTTCAGTTGAAACTAAATGAAAATGAAAACTGAAACTAACAAAAAATGATGAAAACGATGTTTGTCCAGCAAGCTTATTGCACACACCTACTCTAATTATTGGGAAAATGAAGCTTTCAAGTTACATGGAACAACCAATGAAGCCATTTCATCATTTTTT
>SNQJ01S0006057.1:27431-43531 GCA_010110895.2 Picea sitchensis
CTATGAGAAACTGCTCCTTCATCTGTTGTAGCGTTGCTTTCTCTTCCTCCCACTTTGTTTGCAGGGCTGGTTTTTCTCGTTCTGCATTACTGCATTGTTCTAGCAGATCTTCCTAGGCCTATGCCAAAGCCTGGGTGGCTTGCGTTGTCTCTTCATGAGCTTGTCTAAGGCAAGGTTCAACTTTATCAGTGATCTGGTGCAATTGGGCTGGCTCATCTCCTGGTTCTTATGTTCTAATTGTCAAGGGAACAGTAGGAACTGCGCAGCTAGACTGTAGTGCCTGTTGCACTTCTTGAAGTTCACCCTTGATCCGGTTTAATACCTCCTCTTGCTTCGCTTCTTACTTTTTTGTGATCTCCAGTGAAGCGTCATTCAGCGCAGCGACTAAGAAGTTGAATTCGTCAGGGGTGAGGGTAGTCTTAAACATAGTCCTGGTGGCTTTATCTTTCTTTCAGGATGAAGGCTTTAGTGGGGTAACCTTCCTTTTCTTGGATGGATCCTCATCCTTTCTAGGCGGAGTAACTTCGCCTTTGTTCTTCTCGACTTCTGTTCCACCTAGCTCTCCACCATCATCTCCCTGCTCAGGTGAGATCGAAGAGGTCTTCGCAGAAGTACTATTGGAATCTTGAACTTCTTCATCTCTGTTCATCTTGCTTGGTCCATGTGTGTCCAGCATAGTTTCAGGGCTATCCACATCGGACATCTCTGCGGGGTCAGCTGGAATAAGGAGGTTCACCGACCATTCCTTGGTAATCTCCTCCAAGTCATCTTCGGTCAGCTTGTAGTATGACTGGAGCTATTGTTTATGCTCATCAGCATGCGCTATAATATAGGTGAAGTGGAGGTCCATGTTGAATTTCATCAAGGGTCTAAACCTGTAAAGTGTGTTCGGAGTGATGTGTGGTGTAGACTGGATTGTGATCTTCAACTGGTTGTAATAGGCATGGAAGACGACATTGGACTACCACTACTTGTTCATGTCATTGGAGTACCATAGCGTACAGAACTTTGTGGCTAGTGGTTCGAAGGGTTCGATATCCAAGAAAGTGATGCCTTTTGGTAGCTCCCAGGCGATGAAAGCAATCAGTATGAGAAGCCAACTAAAGTGGAACTCATACCCTTGGTCTTGTGCTTCTCTGCAGTCTAATTCCAACTGGTTCATGAGGTACTACGCCAAATTCATCTATAGTCCCTCCACGCACTTCCCTGCGAGGTCAACTGCGCATCCAGTCACTTGGGTTGGTATATTATTGCGAACTATCTTTCCTGTGATCAGCTGACAGGTAAGGCGCACTATGTCGCTCTAGATAGAGGTTACCTTGTAACCTCACATGCCCTTCTCGACATCGTCGTAATTCTCTTTAATCCTCTATGCTAATGCTCGGTCTGAAGTCTTTCCAGGGTAAAACTCATGTGGTTCAAGGCCCTTCATGCTCATCCCTATGATTCGATTGATCAAGGTTGGATCCACAGTGATGCGATGGTTCAACCATAAGTATCCTCCGTGGTAGCAAGACGACAGTAATTTTACACATGCATTCACCTCTTGGTGCCTGTCGAAGTGTGGGATCTTCATCACATTGAGTAGTGTGGACTGCGTAAGGTTCTAGGTCCATGACTGCGGGATAATATTGGAATTCTTGCCTTTGGTCCTGGTTAAGTACTTATTCTGGGCTAGCATGATGTAAGATTTCCGGTCTCCAAGGTTTAAGTCAGTAAACTTTAGTGCTATGAGCTTATCCTGGTCAGCACGAACTGCACACACCGCTTTCGGAAGGTACGCGGTGATCAAAGTATACTCGAAGTCATGGGGTACATTGTCACGATTGATGGCACTGCTCAAAGGTGGTAGGTAAGCCGGTAGAATGCACGGAATAAGTTTGGCATTCACGATGTCATCTCTGTTATTTGTTCTTGTCTCTTTCATGTTTTTGGAAGTTCTTTCTTCGTGAGTAGTTGAGGGAGAAGCTTGGACTCCTCTTTTTGATGATGCTTGCACACCTATAGACATCCTTCTTTCTGACATGACTTTATCGGTCTTGAGATCAACAAGTACTTCCTTCGCATATTCTTCAAGTGCGTTAAGCTCCTCAGACACACGCGCTCGGGGTTAATAAGATCGGGGTCACAATGATATTAGACATTGCACAGTAATGAACAACAAGGGCATGATGATCACTGTATACACTTGCTAGTCTACGGGCTTCAAATTCTCAGTTGGAAAAAGTGTTCTTCATTCATGGTGCGACGAGATAAATAGGAAATATTGGCAACGGTTTGCTTTGCAATGGGTATGAGCCTCATTAATTCTTGTTATGTCCATTATGTCATGGTCCAACGATCTAGTGGCGAACCATAAATTCTTTCTGACCCATTCGGAGCGGCATTCGAACGATTATATCGGCTTCCAACGGCTTTATTTCTTTTCCTCGCCGAAGTGGCCTATGTCACTGGTCTGATATCTCAGCGAAGTTCAAATTCTGCAAGTTTTCCTTCTGCGAGGTTCCCTCTGGAATCTGTTGTAGCTTGTCGATCTTAGCTCTCTTTTTACTTAGCT
The DNA here is from genome assembly GCA_010110895.2 of Picea sitchensis. Classification (NCBI taxonomy): domain Eukaryota; kingdom Viridiplantae; phylum Streptophyta; class Pinopsida; order Pinales; family Pinaceae; genus Picea; species Picea sitchensis. The sequence continues at coordinate 29,989 of SNQJ01S0006057.1, forward strand.
TCCTAGCCTTCTTTCCAGTGAGCTTCGTTTAGATGATTCTATTTCCATTATGATTCTTATTTTCCTTGGACATAGTCACTTCGTGTTGTTGAGATTCTCTCCTAAGACTCAGGGGTAATACTTCTTCTATATCTGAGACATATACTTCAATCTTCTGTAAGTCCTCTAATGCTCTTGCATCTTTGACATCTGGGCTTCTAGTGTCAAATAGCTTCGATTTGTTCTCATGTTCTTCAATCAACTGCACGATCTTTCTGGTCATGAAATCTTGTAACTCTTGTCTCTGTTGTTCTAAAACCTTTTCTTCTTCCTTCTTTCTCGCTTGATCCCTTTCAATCCAAGGTTTTCCAAGTAACATAGTAAATGGGGCGTTTCCCTCAATAAATTTAATAATCTCAAAATCTTCCTCTATCGAAGTTCCATTGGCATTCATAGATATTTGAGTGAGATTTCCACATAGGTTCACCAGTTTTCCTCTTAATATCCCTATTCCTCCTAATGAAGGACTCATAGCAGGCCTTCCTATAGCTTCCCAAGTTCTTTCTGGCATAATGTTCACTTGAGTTTCCTCATCTAGAACATAGTCAATGTCGAAGTCCCCTATTCTTACTTCAATGCATTCATTTTCTTTAAAGATCTCTGATAACCTAACATGTCGGTGATCATTCAAGGTGTCTTTCATATGTAGCAATACCTTCTTTGATTCCTTCTGCGGTTCTACTATTTATGGATCTGTCTTAGGGTTTCCTTGACTCAGATTCATTCTTTCAATCTTAGCAATCATTCTAGGGCAATCCAATACTTCATGGTCCAAAGATTTGCAAAAGAGACAACTAGGTGTTCCACCAGGGCATTCCTTAGCTTGATGGCTTGGTTTCCTGCAACTGTAACATAGGGTTAATCCTCGTTTTCTTTTAAATGATCCCTAGCCTCTTTTGTACTGCACACTGGAATCATGGTAGCTAGCCTGCAAAAAATTCTTTCTAGGATCTGGCATCCATGTGTTAGTCCAAGCATTATTTCTATGCATAGGTATAACATATCTATCATTATGCTTATCAGATATATTCGCATCAAACTTTCTTTCATCTATTAATGGCCTAGTTTTTAAGCTAGGACAGAATATATCAAACATACCTAGATCCATACTCTAGAAACAAAAATGTTCACTTATCTTACTTTTGCAGAGAACAAATAAAAACTTTTAACTATTCTTACCTTTATCAGAGAACTGAGCTTATAGATCTGACCTCTTTTCTTCAGAAACTTCCACTTTTACTTTTCTTAGAGCACAAAGCATTCAGATCTTGCTTCTTTTCTTTAGATTTGGCCTTATTTCATAGAGATTTTCAGATCAAGTGGAATACTGCGCACTAGGGCACAAATCCACACACAGAGCTTCCACAATTTCCAATTGAATCTTCACACAAGGCTTCTTTTCCCTTAGTTCCCAGCAATCACAGTTCTAGGTCCCAGCAACGGAACCATTTGTTGGCAACAGGGGTAGACCCGGGGTTCAACGCTACAACAGCGCACCAACAAAACCCTAACTATCATCCCTTTCGGCAACACCTACGAAGTAGATGAAGTCTCACCCGAGGTAGAGGCAGGGGTGGTTGCAGGACTCAAGTGTCTATAACCTTAGTTGGGACACAGATCTATGATTATGTCGCTTATAGAGCACTTAGCATTAATCATTCATCAATATTCAACCCTTATTATACTTCGCAGAGAGCACAGAGCATCGCAGTATTCACTTAGATCTAAGGTAATTTAGCACTTAGCAATAGTAAAACAGATCAAATATAGTAGATCAACACTAATAATCTTCATACATATCAGATCTACTATTCATACACATATAATGAAGCACAAAGCATAAGTAGATCTATCTAAGTATATCAAAGCACTTAGCAAAGCAGAGATAAACACATCAAGTCAAATCACAAAGCATAACACACAGATTTATGTGGTTCACCCCCACCCTGGGGCTACGTCCACCAACTCTTCTTCTTTATTAGCATCTTCAATCGATTATAAGCACAAATCCTCCCAAACCCTACTGCGCATAGGACAAAAGATCTGTGCAGCTCGCTAGATCCTTTTTCCTTGCCTTCCAGCACAAAGACTTCCATATCTTCACACAGGGACTTGCACTAGGCTCTGCAAGTCTTACAAGATTCACAACACCTCGATCACACAAATCCCACTTGTCACATAGCCTATATCACATAGATACAATACATAGATATTTTACTAGATGCCTAGACGTCTATTTATACATTTACAAAAGTGGGCCTAAGCGTGGGTGAACCCACGGGCCGACATCCCTTCCCCATTACATATTCCTAAAACCCAAAAAGGGACCCGAAAGTGGGCCGAGATCCCTTGATCTCTGCTTCGTCTGGTGCTCCATATTTGATAGGCTGTCAAAGTCCCAAAAATGGTCAAACATGACCAAGTAACTCCAAAACTTGGTCAAGGGCCAACAGAGGACGTCTAAGTTTGACTTTGGTCCAAAACTTCTTCACGAAATTTTGTAAAGAGAATGATTCTTTGATGAATTGGAATGAAATAAAGGATTTATTTATGTCTCATCTATCTTGATTATCATCTTGGTGTCTTTACTTCTGTCTCTACATTTATTTCAGTAACTGTTATATTCAGAAAATCATATAAATAATGAATTTTCCAACAAGATTTTATTTATAAAAAGACTAGCCTAAGCACTTGTGAGTTAGGATATTAATTTTGATGGCTATAAACATAGGGTGACATTCCCGTCTATTTTTCTTTAGCCATGCAAAATCTAAAAATTCTTGAGTAAGATCATTTCATATCTTTTCCTCAACAAGTCTATTTTTTACGCTATCGTTGACCCGGATCCTTTCTCCTTGTAGATGGACGAGGAGGATCCTATTCTAGAGATCGTATGGGTCGTCCAATCTTCTTATTTTCATGAATTCCTCAATGATACTTTACCCTAGGATGAAGCCATCTTAGAGGCCATGTATGGTCCTCATAGGCCTTGGGACGATATGCATCATCGCTCCTATTTCCTCCCAAAGATTGTTAGGATCGAATAGGATGACTTTAGATCTACCTTGAGTGAGATGGTCGGTCACAATGCGGTTCCATTAGACACGCATGGAATTTATGTCGAAGAAAACATGGAGAATACTTCTCCTACCATCACGATCAACATCTCTCGAGTTCCTGGCAAAAATGAGAACGTATATATTGCTGCGTATTGTTCACCGGGAGAAATTCAGATCTGCATCGATCTCTTCAAAGAATTATGTGATGTATTTTCTTGGTCGTATGAAGAGATTCCAGGGATCGACCCCAGCATTATCGAACATGAGATTAATACCTATCCGGATGCTAGAATTGTTCGACAACGTCTTAGAGTTGTTAATCCTAGGAAGGCCCCTACTATTAAGACAAAGGTAGAGAAGCTACTTAATGTTAGTTTCATCTACCCGGTTCCCTTAACTAAATGGGTGTCCAACCCTGTTCCCATGAATAAAAAACAAGGAACCATATGTGTATGTATGGATTTTCGTGACCTGAACAAGGCTTGTCCTAAAGATAACTTCCTGGCTCCTTTCATTGACCATATTATTAACAAATGCACGGGAATCGAAATCTTTAATTTTATGGACGGATTTTCAGGGTATAATCAAATTCAAAACAAACCCAAGGATCAACATAAGACGGCGTTTATTTTTCATTGGGGTACTTTTGCATATCGTAAAATGCCTTTCGGCCTTCAAACGCCAGAGAAACATTCCAACGTGCCATGACCTTTTATTTTCACAATCTCAAGCATATTGTCGGAGCTTACCTAGATGATCTTACTACTCACAATCACAAGATATTAGATCACTCCACTCACCTTCGATTAGTATTTGACAGATGTCATTATTGTCGCATTCAGTTGAACCCTCACAAGTGCATCTTCTGCGTTAGGTCTGGTTGTCTTTTAGGATTCTTAGTATTTGAGCATGGGATCATGGTATACCCTATCAAGGTTGAGGCAATACTTCGATTGCCTCCCCCACACAACATTCGACAACTTCAAGGTTTATAGGGGAAGGTTAATTTCCTGCGTCGGTTCATAGTGAAATATTCCAATTTAACTAAGGGTTTCGTGTGTCTTTTGAATAAGGATACCTAGTTTATATGGGATGAGCAAGCCCAATAATCTTTCAATGCTCTCAAGAAATCTTTGGTATTGGCACCTCTGTTGAATCCTCCAAACTACAGTAGAGACTATTTGTTTTATATCATTGCATCTGAAAGGACTGTTGTTATGGTTCTGGTTTAGGAGGATGATGAGCTCCATGATCACATTGTATACTATCTCAGTTGAAACCTAGTCGATCCTTAACTTAAATACTCTCACATAGATAAACTAGCCTTGGCCACCGTACATGCAGTTCAAAGGTTACGACATTATGTGTTAATTTGCAAAACTACCGTAGTTGCAGATAACAATCCATTTCAATACATCCTCACAAGGTGTATCATAGGGGGAAACACAATAATAGGATTGTTATTTTGCAATAATTTGATCTCTATTTCGCTTCGGGAAGTCTAAGAAATCGCTATTTTTTTCTGAGTTTATATTGGATTTCCCTCGACTAGATAAGGACATTTTTCATGATGATTTGTTCATGGATAAAAATATCTTCCTTATATCATCTTCATACCCCTGGTATGGAGACATTCTAATTTATCTTCAAACCTTGAAGCTAGCCCAGCATCTGTCGAGAGACAATCGATGACGTATATGTCATCAGGCTAAAATATACCTTATCATCGGCGACACTTTGTATCGTTGAGGAGTAGATAATATTTTACGCCATTGCTTGACTCACGAGGAGGCTGAGTCTATTCTTAATGACGTTCATAGTGGAGCTTGTGGTGGTCATTTATCTGGGCTTGCGACATCCCAAAAAATATTTCGAGCTGATTATTTTTGGCAGTCAATTTTTAAAGATTGTGTTGAAGCGGTCAAGAAATGTCACCCCTACCAGGTGTTTGCTAGGAAAATGTGCTCGCGCCTAGCCCCTATTCACCCAATCGTCATTGTTAGTGCCTTCACCAAGTGGGGGGTAGATTTTATGGACTGTAACCCAGCTTCGGCTGGGGGGCATCATCATATCATTTTGGTTGTGGATTACTTCATTAAATGGGCATAGGCCATGCCTACCATTAAATTTGATGGTAAGACTACAGCATTCTTCATATTCAACCAAATTATATCCCGATTCAAATTCCCAAGAGATGTTATCAATGATCATGGAAGTCACTTTCAAAATGAAATGATGAAAGATTTAGCATCAAAACTGGGGTTTAAGCACGGTCATTATTCCCCTTACTATCCCAAGGAAAATAGACAAGTAGAGGCGGTGAATAAATATCTCAAGACCATCTTGCAAAAACCTGTCAGCCAAAGTAAATATAATTGGCATCTGATGCTTTACCCTGAACTTTGGGCATATCTAACCTTAGTAAAGACTTCCACCAGTTTTTAACCTTTTCAGTTAGTACATGGTGTGGAATCGATTCTTCCAATTGAATGTGAAATCGCTTCCCTCAAGTTGTCAATTGAGCTCCTACCTAACACCTCTGATCTTGAAGAACGCCTTGTACACCGAGAGCGTCTTGATGAGAAGCATTGATATTCCTCTATGGCTATCGAAGCAAATAAACGACGTGTTAAGTTTCAGTATGATAAGTTTGTCTATCCTCGGCAGTATGTTGAGGGTGACTTGGTTCTCCTGTATGACCAAGCCAAAGAACCATTGGGGGTAGGCAAGTTCAACCCCATGTGGCACGATCCTTATATTGTGCGATGTGTCTTAGAGAAAGGATCCTATGAATTGGAATATTATGAAGGGAACATGTTGGATGAGCCTAGAAATGGGCTCTACCTTAAAAGGTATTATGCTTAATCCCTCAAATCTTGGGTGTCACCTTTTGTATACTAGTGTATCTTAGTGTATATACATCTCTTCATTTGTGTCATCGGCTTGCTTATTAAGTTTTCCCTTGGTTGGTAGATGTCAATGGAGTCTTCAGTTTACTTAGGATTCATGGACGGTGCCAGTCATCATACATAGAACATGGCTTCCGCTGCTTGGATCATTTACTCACCCGAGGGCCAACTAGTGTCTTTAGGTGGTGTTCGTCTGGAGCCATCAATGAATAATGCGGCTGAGTATAGTGGTGTTATATAATTATTACATGACGCCATTTCACATGGTGTTTGTTATTTAGAGGTTTTCCTAGACTCCGAATTAGTTGTATGTCAGTTAAACTGCAGTTACCATGTGCGAGACCCTACTCTACTCCGACGATTCCTATGAGTATGACTTTTGGAACGATATTTTGATTTTCTTACTTATAATCACATACCTAGAAGTTCTAATAATGTATCTGATGCATATGCTAATTATATTTTAGATTGGTATTTGTCACATAACTAAGAAAAGAAAACACATTCGTGCATATACACATTGTAACATATATAAGTAAAGTCGAAGACCAAAATTTTTTATATTTCATCCTTTCAAAAAATATGGTGTCATAGTACAAATGGGGCTCACACCCTCAAAATACATATATATTTGGTATATAATATGAACATGGAATCTACACCTATGGCGTTGGATTCTTATCATGATATCACACTATGGAGTTTGTGATACGTCGGAAGATTTGCACCTACGCACGAAGTACACCCATCACCTACCACTGCATAGCCTCTGGAAGATCCTCCACTTGAACCATAGGAATCTTGTATGTCAATCGAGATAGGTTCCCCTGCACATTCTGTAGCACTCTCTCCACATCTCCTCTTGTGTTCTCATCTCCTCGTATTCTCTATCGATGTCATCGAAATCCCTATGGCTGTTGAAGACCTACATTTGTGTAACAATGCAATTTTTAATACTTGATACCATACAAAAATATTTGTGTTTTTTATTTTTATTGAAAAACACAACAACAAAAAAAATGAAATACATAAAAACATTTCTTACCAATATCACCGTAGGCGAAACCTAGTGGAAAAGGCATGTTTGGATCCCCTCTGTAGTCGATCTCTCCATAACAGTAGTTGCCAATGGCTATGACCTATCGACGCCACTAGAAAAAGAACTCATCATTGTAGGGGGTTGGCACCCTACCACCTCCTAGTTTCCTCATCACATCGGTCCACTGTGACATGGCTAGATCATGTGGTCCATGTGGAGTAATCTCTACTCTAGGGTTCAAGCCTAGAACCCGCTCAAATAAAAAACTAAAAAGAATGGATGCAAATCCGAAATTTCTCTTTTTCCCTTGTTTGCAATCTGTCAACTAGTTCTTCATGTTAGCTAGTAGTGAGGTGCACCAGTCATAAACAGTGGGTCTTAAACACTCCACCACATAAAACACAAGTGTCCTTGAATGAGGCCGACACTGAAATCTGTGTAAGTACAAGCATGACAATCTTAAAACTCAGGTTCTTGATTGCCCTAATTGGGATTTGGCTCCTTACTTTATCTGTGTCTGCAACACAGTGGGTGGAAATGTACTCCTCCATAGTCATACCAACCTGAGCCCCTCGAACCTTGAGATTCACTACCTCTCCCCAACAAGACAATCCTGTGAAAAAATATATATCGTCCACTTCAATCCTCAATGGTTTCCCATCGAGGTTGAAGGACTTTTTCTCCGAATCCCAGTAGTTTACTAGCAACTGGGGTAACCTCACTTGAGCCATCGTTCCCTTGAGAGCCCAAAATTTATAAAGGCCACAACTTTTTAAATATTGTTTGGCCCCTGCATCCCTTACCACTGTTACATCTATCTCTTCATTCTCCCACTCCCTCCATTCAATCACCATCTTGCAAAAGAAAAGCCATTTTTTGAGTTAAAACCTTTCAAAAATGTGTTCATGGACTTGTACGCGGGCTAGCTTGGTAACAGTTGTGTATAGGGTTGCATATACGCAGGAAGGCTTCACTTTTCCCCCGTATATGGGGTCGTATACACAACCCGATGAATTGTCACCCCTGTACGCCCTAATTTCCATATTACGCCCTCTAGTACTCAAAAAATGGGGCCTAAAATTGAAATTTAAACCATTGAAATTGAAGTAGAGGGGATGGGCACTTACTTGGTCCAGACGTTTGTTGATTATGTTGATTGTAGCTCCTGCAATCGAAACTTGAAGATTGTGGGCAAAATGGCCTAAAATGCAGGATGTGGGTGAAAAAACTCAAATGGTATGGTAAAATGGTCTATTTTTACTATTAGTAGAAATTTTTTACCCACTTCATATAGTTTGTGCTAATTTTTTACCTTGTGGACTAATAGTGCAGTGGACAGAATTGGTTTTTGGTGGTTTTGTCTGGGATATTTTGTGGTTTCCAACGTCATATCACCCGTTCATGCCTTCGGTAGGTATATTATTTCATCGGCATATAGGATAGGTTTTCACTCCATTTTTCACTTTTGCATCATCCTATGACCGTGATCCATACACCCTAGGTACGAACCCATTTATTAGTGACACGAAACCTTCCTACTACTACTAGAAGTGTCGTTATTATGTGGTAGAGGCTTACCAAACATGGGTGTCCTAGTTAGAACATTTGTGCTATTTGGTGCCCATTCAGAAGTTATTACATAGGATCGGGAGTTCCTTATAGTTCCAATATGACTTTGTGTTTGAACCCCATATTCTTACTCGTAAGCATTCATACCGTTACCTATGGGACTCCCCCCGAGTCTTCGTTAAGCTCTTTTCCAACTCTCTAAAAAATGAAAATATTGTCGAGTGAACTTGTCTCTTTCACACTTGTTAAGTGGATTTGAAAGGATGTCTATCTGGTGTAATTTTAACCCTTTTTCAGACCAATTAGACTACTTATGAAAAAGGAATACTCTAGTCACCATTGGCTAGAAGAGTTCTCCTTGGTATTATTTTATACTTTTTCAGACCTAGGGGACTAAATCTATGAAAAAGGACATTCTTTGTAGTTAAGTTGTAATCGCATTCCATCATCTTTCTTGTAGTATTGAGCCTATTGTCAGTTCCCGCTTTCTCGTTATAAGCCTCTTACATCAGCAATTTGCATCACTAACCAAGTACAACCTTTTTTATATCCTTTGCAACTTGACACCTTGTACCCTAAGAGGAAACATCCCCCCGAGTGTTCATTCCCTGCATTCACTTCCTTGCATTGAGCATAGGTATGTTTCATTGTTTGGAGGTAGTTGCTTACTCGTGGCACTCGTTTGTTCTCATGTATCATAGCATTTCTTTTCTTATGAAAAAACAAAAAAAGATGGGTGGGAAAATAACATTATCTTGTATTGGAAGCAGTCGTGTCACCTTTGAACAGAGCACAAACTTGTGAGTTCATTGTCATCCAAATTTTTGGTTTAGCATGACCTTAGGAAGTTGAGATCGTTACTTAAAGTTTAGTCCTCCGACTATTTATTCTTCCATTCCATATGGAGATTTTGTTTATGCCTTCTTCATCACAAACTTTTATCATCAAGTATATGTTGCCTGAGTTATCCATATGTCTCATGCTCTTCTTCAAAGGATTTCTATAAGCATGTGTCGGCCATTTCTAAGAACTCTTGACTTTGCATGTCGGTCATACCCTCAGTGTATCTCAAAGTCACATGAATTTGTAGTCCTACCATACACCCTGGTCCTACTTTCATTATGGGTAGGTAACCTTGACCCAGTAATTGACATCTCCTCATTGGTCGCTAGTTGGGGGGTTTCCCTTGTGTTCGACGACAATAAATCTATTCAAGCATTGGAATTTGTGTAGTTTCTTAGATGTCATTAGACTTATTGGTGGTTTCCTCGCCTTTGTCGACAGTTTTTCTTATTGGTTGTTATTCAGAGGGTCTCTTTCGTGCACTACTTGCATCTGGTGCATACGAGAGATGCATAGGGTCGTTGGTTCGTGAACATCCTATTCATCCAAAATCCTCCTAATCATCAAGATATTTCTTTGTACCTCATGTTGACTAATGAGAGATGCCCTAATTCTCCCCTTTCAGTGGGTCTCCTTCCATTGACTTCAACTCATCTATTCTAGAAATGAGACCTAGAGTCCTATGAATACCTATAGGTTTGCATTCATCAATGGCAGGTTATCCTGCCATCGACAGTGGGGAATACATCAATGTATCTTAATCGATGGATTCTTCAATGTTGAACCTCAACACCCTTATTCACACGTGTAGAAATGTACTCAGTGCCTTGATACCTACTTTCATTATCAGTAGGTTGTCTCACGTTTGTTAACAGTATACCTTAATGACCAGTAATCAAACGAAGTTTCATTGTTTTTGACCTCAACTCCTCTATTCACATGATGTAGACTTGCACCTTCGGTGGATAGTGTAGAAGACCTCCAGCTTATAGTAGCAGCATTCCTAACTTTTTATTGTCTTTCTGATTGGACCAGTACCTATATGACTTCGGTGATCATGGAAGATCAGATTTTACTCCATTGTATATGGATATATTTATATTTATTTTGAGATTGGATTCCACTATGCCTTGTTCGTGACTATCACAGCCTATGGCACTTTTTATTTCATATTCATATCCATTAGAAACTATTTGTTATATTTCCACATGGATCTGCAATGTAATTCAGATTGGAAACCATGTGTACAAAGCCATTATGGATTGTAATATTCTCATGAGTAACTAGCACTTCCAGCTGAGTCTCCATTACTCCACTTCTAGTAATTATAATGTATTTCGGCCATTGCAGATACTCCTCTGACCTCACACATTAGGGGGCATATGTTACAACAAATGTTGTCTCACCCCATGCAACTTGCTTGGATGGACTTTCCATTTCCCTATGCAGACTTGAAGTCCCCTTTTGTACCTTCCAAAGCCAAAAAAAGCACATTTTACCACATATATGCACCTATCAGTTAGAAAACAAGCGTATACGCAAGTTTCTCCACTACAGCCTGCGTACATCGGGTTTGGTGCTCAAAGTTAAAAATTATGTCGGGTTTCCATGCCATGTCACGAGATCCATGATCCTTGACCTTCCATATACTGGAAACGCTCCTACTCAACCCTTAAGTTCCATTTGAAGGCTATAAATTGAGCCATATCCAAGCCTTTATGGATTGAACAATTCAACTTTCCGAGCAAAGACACTCTAGAGAAATTTCACTTCATATTTAGTCTGCATCGCTTTGTCCTTGAAAGTTTGAACCCCTTGTTCATCGCCCAAGATCTTCCTTCTTTGTGATGGAGAACTGCATTGTCTCCTTTATATGAGCTTGCCCTTGGTGGAGGATTGAAGTGGTTGAGGCCCAGATGGAGGGACTTAGTTTCTTGGTTCTGATATGTGTCATTACAGAAGTTTTTCACCTATATACTTCTATTAATTATTTTAATAGAAATACTCTTTTCTCCTCCAATTGATATCTTGCCAATATTTGAATTATTATTCCATGGGAGTATTTTTCATGTATGTTAATAGATTATGTTAATATATATGCTAACATTATATATTATCACCATATGCTTGTGTATCTTGGTTGTTGAGGACAAGTTTTAGGTATAAATCTTTGAGTTGTGTTCTCAACGGTGGTCTTAATCGAACGTCTGGATGAGGTAGGCTCTTGGCCTTGTCTTGTTAGCATTTAATTTATATAGCATACTTGGGATTAGAGTTTATTTCTACGTATCATTTCATTTGTTGTGGTTTACCCCATGCCATAGAGAGATTTTCCTCGTAAGACTTTCCACTCTCCTACTTCCTTCCTCTTTGAATTTGATATTCCTTTATTAATTTACTAATGTTTGTTCTTGTTTTCTTGTTGTGGGCTTTATGGAGAAGGAAGAAAAAAATGGCATCTTTGGGGGGCTTCTTTTATGCATAGATCTACTCCATGGATGTGGACTAAGGAAAGCCCTTGCATTTCCATAAGGATCTATGGGTTCAATTCCTAGTACCTATCTATCTCTCATTGTTTTTTTTCTTTAATATTAAATTATAATAATAATAATAATAATCTATTTTTAAGGTCACGGCCAAGCCACACCAAATTGGTGTATGAGACCCTCTTGTTTGTGGGACAAAGGACCCCCCTCTGCCCATCGATTTGACTGGTAAAGTCTACGGAGGTATACATACCCTACCCCCCTATGGATTTGAACTTGTGACCTCTTAAGAGGAAACACATGTTCTTAACCATTAGGATAATACTTATCTCAAATATGCATTATTCACTTGTTTGCATGCATAGATTACGCTAGTTTCAATTTTAAATGTCCACTTTTATTGGTGGATTCTTGTGAAAATTTAGCTTAAGTAGAGTTATTTCCTTTTCACAAGTGATATGAGTTCAAATCCCAACATTCCCTTACCATTTTCCATTCTATTTTTTTACCATTTTTTGTTTACGTTTCTGTAAATTTTAATTTGCATTATATTAGTCTGGTTTTAGTTCAGATGCACACTTTTCATGACAATTTTTTGTGGGAATGTAGCTCGAGTAGAGATTTTTCACCTTTCCAAGTGATTTTGATTTAAATCCTAGTGTTATCTTACCATTTTTCATTTTTAACCATTGTTCATTTTTATTTATTTAATTTTTTATTTACAGACAATGGATGCTAAAATCAACAATAAACCCAACTCTAAATATAAAAATCAATTTGATGTTGACTTCTACACCAGGAAAATGCTCCTATTTGAAAAAAAGATGTACTAATGCTTAGTTCTAATGACTTGTTTTGTTTTAGAGTTAGAATGATAATAACCACATTGTATCTCTCTCTACATATAAAATGTGTAATTCTCAACAAAGTCTACCACTAATAAGGTTGTTCCTAGCTCAAATGACTTGCAAGATTGTTTGAATTGGGAAGCTTTCCACCTAGACATATGAGATTGTTTCATATATTTATAAGTCTAATTTTGAACCAAACCCATTAATTATAAAACATAGATCTCATCCCCAACCAATTCAATCATTTTAGATCCAACGCCTAAAGAATGGGATTGATTCATAGTAACATATTCATATCTCTTCCATATGAGTGTGATATCTAGCAATCTAGGGTGTGTGGTATCCATAGGAAAATTCCTACAAAATAATTTTAAATATTCAAACATATTAACCCACCTACACATATTTTATTGAAAAACACATCTTCGGGATTCCTTTTGCATAATATTATTGAAATAAAAGCATGAAAATTGAGAGGACAAGGGTCACCTTGCCACTCCCTTTTGCAAAAATATACAAACATGTCATAACATAATTGGAATACAACATGGTATCAACAACAACAAAATGGCACACACTACATTGGGCCTAATATACCATAATTTCAATTTATCAAACATGTTAATGGCCATCTTGACACCATGGTTGCTTTCTTGAAATTCCTCAAATAGTTCAACTTACATCATCTCCGTAACATGCTTACAATACTCATCATAAAAACCTCTAGATAAATGTCAACATAAAAAAT
>SNQJ01S0006057.1:70983-89310 GCA_010110895.2 Picea sitchensis
AAGTTGGGATGGGCAGCCTTGTGCACTGGTTGATAAATGATAGAAGCATCATGGCATGGTCATTAAGTTGAGATGGGATGCCTCATCCCCTTGATTGTTAAGCAAAAGAATCATCATGGTTATTAAATTTAGATGAATAGCCTGTTTACATAAGTTTCATGGTTGAAACCAAAATTGATTTGCTAAGTTTTGGTATTAGCTTTAAATTTTAACAGCTATCATTTATATTGGCATTTTAGATATTGGTTAATTAATTCATAAAGATGTTGAGAAAGTGGAGGGGGGAATTATTGGGGTTCCTTGCATCATGATTTTTTTTCGTTTTCCTTGAATGTTAAGTTTTTTCTTTTTTTGGCTTGGGAAATATTGTTTAATAAGCTAGAAAGTTGTTTTGTTAGTTAAATTTATTAAGGAATTTATTACTAAAGTTGCAAGAGAAGCATATATAAATCCATGCAGAGTTTGGATATTTATCTTAATGGCATTAAAGTTGCAAAAAAAGCAAATATAAATCCAAAGAGAGTTTGAGTATTTACTTTAATGGCACTTTCATTTTCATTCCTAAGATTTTTTCCACAAGTATTCTAATCAAGGCTTCTAATGATATATGGAGATAAGCTATGTTGTTCATTCTTTATGTATTTTCTTTGTAATTTTTTATGACCTTCATGTCTCTTAGTTGTTTTAACCCCAATACTTGTGTCTAGTAAATGAAGAAGGTCCTTGACATTTATTGATATGCTAATAAATTTACTATTTTAAAATAACAAATTTCATCATTCGTAGCACATCTCAAAACTTGTAGCTTTGATCTAGATTATCCATTAATGGAATTTATTCATTTTCTCACCATGTCTTCTTCCTTAAAAAAAATGTCATTAATATCCTCTCTTGTCTTATTCTTAGTTGCAATGTTTCTTGGAGGTTTAATTCGTTGAGAAAGCATGGTTTCATACTAACTTCACTCAACCATATTCTTTGTAATCGAGCTCTGCATGAAATTAATTATTGCAAGCAAATGGAAATTAATTAAAGGAGGATTCATCTCTTGAATTTGTGGTTATCTTACAAAGGAATTTCTTTGTAATCAAGCTATGCATGAAATTAATTATTGTAAGCAAATGACAATTAATTAAAGGAGGATTCATCTCTTGAATTTGTGGTTAGCTTACCAGGAATGTGGGACTTTATTGTATATGTGTTATGATATGCCTATTGCTGAATTTTAATCCCAAATAATATACATTAATTGTTTGAATGACATGGTTTTATTTGGCATTATTAATAAAATTATTTATCTTATTCTGCCCAACAAAATTGGTTATGGGGTACTTTGTTTGTCTATCCATATAAATTTTTACTAGAAGGGCTCCTCAAAAATTTGAGTATGCCAAATATATTCCAAGCTAGGCTACACAAATTCCATGTTGAAACCAATCTTGGAAGTTAGAAAAAAAGAAAGAGAAAAGTATATCAACATTGTTATGATGATGTTTTGAGCAGCAAGGATTAAGTTTAAAGAATTATTGACTAAGTGATTATAGTGGACATTTGAGGTAGAGATTTTATTGATATAAATTCACTTTGAATGGAGAAATTACAAAGAAAAAATCCTAACTTTATTTCAAATACTTGTATAGAACAACAACCTTTATCTTTTTGGCAATTTGGTTACCTCTTTATCAACATCATATATGTCAGATTACTTTGGAAATGGAGTACTCAATTGTTTACAAACATAGTATTGTTCAAATCCCATATTTGCAAAATTTCCATGTAAGGAAGTGTTGATATTGTGTTAATGTCACTAACACAAGCTTCGTAGTGAAGATGCTAGCATAAGGTACCCATGGATTTTTGTATTAATGGCAATCCTTTCAAATACTAATTTGACATGTTCATTTGCTTAGCTTCTCACCTTACTCTCAACCTTACATGCATTGATAGGGCAATGTAATGTGGTTCCATGGCATTGCACACTATAATTTATGAAGTTTCCTTTTTCCACATGCTCTAACGATCTGAATATAGTATTGGCTAATCATGTAGAGTGTGCAACAAGTTGTACGAATATAGCCCAGTGGGTTAGCTTGAGTGGTTGACTATTGTGAATTATAAGCAGGAGGTCATGGGGTCAAGTCTCAAGGCCGGTCTCCTATGTTGATATCATTGGGCCTCACTTGATGTCCATGTCTAGTTAGGTTTCCAAAAATGAAATCGGCCTTTTTACATCTCGTACCATCCTCAAAATGAGGGAAAGTACATGGAGGGTTTCTCGGTATGTGTGTTCCATTGGAAAAAAAGGGTTGTGCATGAATATGAACATTTATGACTTTCATATTGGAGGAATAAGGGATGCTATAAAGAGAAATAAGGGGGCTTATGGTCGTTTTATAAATATCTCCAGGAGGTTGTGGCCTATGATAGCTTCCATTTCCAAAAACTTGGATTAGTTTGGTGGGACTATGTGATTTAAGTTCGTTTATGATCCTCCTGTGTTATATTTTTTATTTCACTTCTGACTTGATAGTGTTTCTATTATGCACCAAGCATAGCATAATGTGACCCCACACCTTGAGAATGAGAGAGAAGAATGAATGTAAAGCCTCTTTGAGGGGGAAAACTCCTTTTACAATAGAACAAATGTACAAGATGAAATGATTTCTAAAACTAGGTCACCTTGGTATATATAGGAGACAAAGGGTACAATTACAATTAAAGGGTTTAGCCAAAAAAACTAATATAACAATAGAAATGTAATAACTCAATATTGAGGCTTGTATATAGGGATTAACATGTCCCTCCCCTTCAAACAAGTGTTTCCATCAACACTTGATTAGTTGTGGATATTTTTGCATGAAGAACTCATCTCCCATGTCACATTTTCTAATAGTACGTGTTGAAATATTGTAACTGCGAAGAATATTCTAATTATAATTGAGTTATTATTATATAGATCAAATCCCCTTTTGTGGATTGATCATGTCGGGACTTATGTATGACCAAATCCCATTTTGTGGATTGGTCAAACCATATTCATATGGTGGTATTTGAGAAGTCGGCCCCTAGGGTTTATTAAAGTGGTTTTAACCACTATTGGAAGAAGTCGGCCCCTAGGGTTTATTAAAGTGGTTTTAACCACTATTGGAAGAAGTCAACCCCTAAGGTTTATTAAAGTGGTTTTAACCACTATTGGAAGAAGTCGACCCCTAGGGTTTATTAAAGTGGTTTTAACCACTATTGGAAGAAATTGGCCCTGCTTTGTGAAGTGACATAACCCTAGCACCCCCTCAGCTAGTATAAATAAGTGAGGATGGTGCCTCATTCATTCACTCACTCACTCACACTTCTAGTGTGCATATTTTGAAGGTAGTTGTAGTTGCATGAAGAAGGAGAGAGAGGTGCATGCTCAATCCTAGTCTTTTCTTGGTGTTTTTGGTCTTTAGTATTGGCATTGTATTGGAAATCTATTATTGAGGAAGTTTTTGTTGGGTTTTCTCCCCCATGAGGGTTTCCCAGGATAAAATGTTGTGTACCTTGTGATTGTGTTTCTTTCAATGATCCTACTTATGTTGTTATGCTCTAGTAAATTCAAAAGAACTTAATAATAGCTCTAAAATTAACATGGAATCAGAGCTTAACTGAATAGAGCACCTTTCATTGGGTAACCAAAAATGTCATTATTGTCGTACAAGAAAATTAAGGATTTTTATTGGAAAGGAATTTTTGCCTAAAAACCATCTAGGGAAGTGCACCCTAGCTTAGCACATCACTTGGAAGCTTGAGCGCACCTTTTTAGTGGCCAGATCCTCTGGAAATTGAAACCCTAGTTTTGACTGGTACCAGAAAACCAGTACCAGAAGTACCAGTCCAGATTTGCGCAGGTCTAGTTTCAAGGGGTAAAATTTGAATTTTTTGAAAACAAAGAGCTCCAACCTACTCGCCTCAACCCAAAGCATCTCCTGGTAAGTTCATATTCACTTTCTAAGCACTTTCATTTTATGTTCATTTTCTTAGCTCTGATTCAAGATGACTGCAAGCACCAAGCTTGTTGACAAGTTAGAAGGTGTGGAAAACTTTCGTGCCTGGAAGTACATGATTGCACTCATTCTTAAAGAGAATGACCTTACAAAATTCATAAAAGAAAATGTACCAAAACCCGAAGAAGATGCCGCCAAAACAAAGTACAAGAAGGATATGGTTAGGGCCAAAAGGATCATTGCAGAATCCATTAAATATCACTTGATCCCTCAAGTATCTTCTAAGAATACTCCAAAAGAAATGTTTGATGCCCTAACTAGGATGTATGAAGGAAAGAACATCAACCAGAAGATGAACTTGAGAACCCAACTCAAGAATACAAAGGTGCAGAAAGGAGAAACAGTTCATGACTATTTCTCTAGGGTTACTCATTTCAAAGAATAGTTAGAAGCAATTGGAGACAACTTGGATGAAGATGAACTCATCATGAAAACTCTTAATGGTCTCACAATACCTTGGGATGTCTTCATCCAAACTATCTATGCCAGAAAGGAGAAACTCCAATTTGATATAGTCTATGGGAAGAATGTGTTCAAGAAGAAGCAAGAGTAGCCAACCGAAAATCAGTACTATTAAGGGATGAAGACCAAGCCCTAGTTGATAATGCTAAAGGAGGAAAGAAAAGGTCTCATTTCCAAAAGGAGACCCACCTTCATAAGGAATCTCACTCCCCAAAGAGATTCACCCACTTCCATAAAGAATCTCATCCTCCAAGGAGATTCCATAAATATCAGAATGGTCAAAGAAGAGTAAAATATTTCTCCTCTTATCAATGTTATCATTGTGATAAGATGGGACACGTTGCTAAGAATTGTCCTTTCATAAGAGAAATAACAAAATACATCATGCCCATACAGTCGAAGATGATGAGCCACCCACAAAGTTGTCTAAAGAAGAAATTGAATATTATGTTTTATTTTCTGCCCTCTCGGGATCTATGACACCTGGAGAGGATACTTGTCTCATAGACAGTGGTGCCTCTAAGAACATGATAGGCCAGAGAGACATTCTCTCTATCCTTACAGAAAATAACTTTCCCTAGAAAGTAACACTCGGAGATGATTACTAGTAC
Organism: Picea sitchensis; assembly: GCA_010110895.2. NCBI lineage: Eukaryota > Viridiplantae > Streptophyta > Pinopsida > Pinales > Pinaceae > Picea > Picea sitchensis. The sequence goes on from SNQJ01S0006057.1 coordinate 76,097, forward strand.
CCTATCAAAGGAGTGGGAGAATCCACCTACAAACTTGATTCAGGGACTCCGATGAGAATGAAATATGTACTATATGTACCAAGTTTGACAAAGAACTTACTCTCTATCTCAATGTTAGATAAGAAAGGTTTCAGGGTTGCATTCATAGATGGTGAAGTTCTTATGTGGCCTAAAGGAAAAACCATAGAAGATGCAATTGTCATTGGAACAGAAGAAGGTGGCTTATATAAGTTAAAATGTCATGCAGATGCAGCCTTGACCCACTCCACTGAGATTCCATGTTAACTTTGGCATATAAGACTAGCTCACATCAAATACAAAGCCTTACCATGTGTAATCAAGGTAGTTACAGGTTTACCAGAATTCAAGGTTGATCATGAAGGTGTGTGCAAGGGATGTGCACAAGGAAAGAACATAAAGAATCCTTTCCCAAAGAGCAACAGTAAAATAGAAGGAATATTGGAGCTCATCCACTCAAATGTATGTGGTCTAATGTCATGAACCTCTCTTAGTGGGTATGTATACTATGTGTCATTTATTGATGATTATTCTCACGAGACTTGGGTTTATTTCTTGAAATCAAAAGATGAAGTATTTGGAAAAGTCAAGGAATTCAAAGCCTTGATAAAAAATATCTCCAAAAGAAAAATAAAGATACTCAGGTCAGATAATGGAGGAGAATACACCTCAAAAGAATTTGTAATCTTTTGCAAAGATGTTGATATTAAGAGGGAGCTCACCACTCCCTATAATCCTTAGCAAAATGGTGTAGTGGAAAGAAAGAATAGAACAATAATGGAAGAAGAGAAGACTATGATCCATGATCAAGATCTTCCAATGCACTTATGGGTTGAAGCAGCAAGAACAACAGTGTATGTCCAAAACAGATTATCCCATAGTGCACTTGGATTCAAAACCCCCGAAGAAATGTTCTCCGGAAAGAAGCCAGAAGTAAGTGATCTCAAAATATTTGGATGTCCAGTGTTTGTACACATTCTAAAAGAAAGGAGAACTAAGTTGGATCCTTCAGGAAAGAAGGGAATATTTGTTGGATACTGTGAGGTCTCTAAGGCCTTCAGAATTTACATATTAGGTTACCATCATATTGATATCAATAGAGATGTAACCTTTGATGAAGATGTAGCACTCTAGAAATCAAGGAGATTCCATCCTGAAGAAGTATATGAAGAAGAACATGTAGCTCCTAGAGTTGCAGAACCAGTGATGGAAGTTACAGTTATCCCTAATGATGAGATTCCAGAAGATCATGATATGACAGAATCTCAAGAACCTCCCCAAATGATGATCTCTCACAAGAGAAATCCAGCTTGGGCAAGGGAACTTATTCAAGATGGAGAGAAGTATAGTGCCCAAGAAGGAACCATGAGACAAAGAAATAAAACTAATCCATTCTCTAGTTATATGGCCTTGATGTGTGATCTCATAGAAAAGGAACCTACTTTCTTTGAAGAAGCCTTTCAGAAGAAAGAATGGGTGGATGCCATGACAGAAGAATACCAATCCATTATAAAGTATGATGTATGGGAAATAGTTCCCAGACCGAAGAACAAATATGTGGTATCTTCCAAATGGATATACAAGATAAAACATGTTGCAAACGGAAGTATTGAAAAACATAAGGCAAGGTTTGTAGCTCGTGGCTTTTCTCAAAAGGAAGGCATTGATTATGAAGAGGCTTTTTCTCATGTAGCCAGATACACTTCCATCAGAACCATCATAGTTGTTGCAGCCAAGATGAAGTGGAAGTTACATCAAATGGATGTGAAAGCAGCCTTCTTAAATGGTGTTATTGAAGAAGAAGTGTATACAGAATAAACACAATGGTTTGAAGTTGAACATAGAAAGACTCATGTATGCAGGTTGAAGAAAGATCTTTATGGGTTGAAGCAAGCTCCTAGAGCTTGGTATGGCAGAATTGACAGTTTACTAACGAGCTTGGGATTTACCAAGATTAAAGTTGATTCTAACCTTTACTTCAAGGTTATGAATGATGAGCCAGTTATATTGTTGTTGTATGTGGATGACGTATTCTTAACAGGAGAAGAAAATCTCATCACTTATTGTAAGAAGAAGCTCGCAGCAGAATTTGAGATGAAAGATGATGCAGGAGCATCGCTCACTCATCAAGCGAGCCAGCGCGCAGAACAGAAAGGACAGCTGGATAGCGCCAGCATATATTTTGGAATACTTGGGAATTGTTGCGCCGCTCTTTAATGAAGGCATTCATAAAGAAGCGCACTTGTATTGTAAAGGGGGCCTTGAGCCTTTAAGCTCTCGTCCTTAGTAGATAGGAAGGCATTTAATAGATTTAATGATGATAGATAGGAATTTAATTGTAGATTTGATAGTTGTAGAAATCAAGAGGGAAAACGGATATAGGCACCCTCCTTTGTACACTGTAACATTATCATTGAGAATCATTCATTCAGGGAGCAAGAAGAGAAGAGCAAGCAGAGAACTTGTGGAGAACACCCATGTACAGATTGAATTAATAGAAGAGAGTCTTTGATTCAATTTCATGATTGGTGTTGTGTCTCTCTGTATGTTGCTAATGGGCTCATGAATGTTTTGTTTTCCTTGTATGCATTTGCTTTTGAATATGTTGTGCATGTGATTTCAGAGGTTTAACTGAAGTCTGAGAGAGGAGAGAATGAGTTTCAATTGTTTCTCTGTTTGAGCCAGGAGATTCCTGCATAGAGTGCAGTCGAATTCATCCGCATAGAGTGCGTTGATGAGGCTAGACAGTTAAACTCTTATTCTCATCTGCCCTGAAGTTGAATTGGGTTATTAGAGCCGCGCAGGAGAAGTGCAGACCGAATTTGAAGTCTCAGCAGCTAGTCTGAGCAAAGGAAGGTATAGACTACTGTTGCAGGAAGTGCACAGAGTCTGGAAGAACTCAACACTTCGAGAGATGTTGGGGTCGAGCGCGAGAAGCGTGTGTAAATTCTCTGAGGGAGTTAGAGTTGACAAGCTCATGAGGGATAATTTCCTTCGTGGATACTGCGGGAACAGACCCAGGAGAGGTTCGATCAGGAAGAAGCTGTGGAGCAGAAGAAAGCCTCAAGGAGGAGAATCAACGGCCAGGGTTCGCAGGATAAATTCATGAAATCCCGCTGACCGTCAGATATAGGAGAAGCTGCGAGGGATTTAACCCGTAGACGCAGGAAGGAACTAAAGCTTATCGGGACTTGGCATATTGGGTTTCTCGGAAGCAAGATTTTCATAACTGTTGAAATCGCGATCGGCGATTTCTCGATCAAATCTGAGTCGTTGATCGACAGGGGACAGGTGGCACAAGATCCCAGGAAGTCGAGATTCGGCATTCGAGATTTTACAGTGCAAGAAATTGAGGACGGTGAAATCGTGATCCCGCGATCCCCAATAGAGTGGAGAGAGGAGGTGACATGGCGAGGAATTTACGCACGTGCATCGGAGTTCGGGGTTCGGCGATTTGTGGGGCGAGTGAATCACGACACCACATGTGTTGATTTCCCAATAGGGAATCCCCGACGAGGACAGAAGCGTTGACTCTTGACCATCGGGCCTCAAGGTTTTGATTTGCACGAGAACTGTGTCTACGAGTTTCGCGATATCGTGAAACCCGATTTCCCGAGAAAACAGCCGGGAGGTCAACAGAGTACCCTATGGGTGAAGAAAGGTCTCGATACGGGATCTGAGGGCACTCAAGCTCTTCGGGCCAGAGACGAAGAAGGTCCTGGAGGAAGCGGTTGGACTGTGAGGGGGTCACGACAAAGGAATCGCACCAAAAGACCTAGGCTTGATGCATTATTTCTTAGGTCTTGAAGTTTGGCAGAGCCCGGAGAAGATCTTCCTTAACCAAGGGAAGTATGTAGTTGAAATACTGAAGAGGTTTGATATGTTTGAATGTAAATCCATGAACACACCCATGGAAACAAATTTGAAGCTCTTGGTTGATACTTCATCAAAATTGGTTGATGCTACTCTGTACAGACAGATTATTGGTTTGTTGATGTATCTGACGAATACTAGGCCATATATATGATTTTATGTGAACACCTCGAGTCAGTATCTGGTAGAGCCTAGACGTGTTCGCCTTGTAGCTGCAAAGCACGTGATGAGATACCTTAAGGGTACGTTGGAATATGGTCTCTGTTATACTAGAGATCATGACTTCATATTAGTTGGTTATATTGATTCAGATTGAGTTGGAAGTGTCTCTGATAGAAAGAGAACTTCAGGATGTTTTTTCAGTCTAGGTTCAGCCATGACTTCATGGAAGAGTAGGAAGAAATCCATTATTTCTCTCAGCATGGCAAAATCGGAATACATTGCAGCATGTTCCGCCAGTTGTGAATCCATATGGATTCAGAAGTTGTTGACAGGTCTATTCGATATGGATATGGAAGCCATTGTGATTCTATGTGATAACCAAAGTTGCATAAAGATGACGGAGAACCCAATGTTCCATGATAAGTCGAATCACATAGAAATTTGGTATCACTACATTCGTGATATGGTGCAGAGAGGAGTTGTAAAGCTCCAATATGTTGGCACGGATGAGCAAGTTGCAGATGTGTTGACCAAGCCTCTGTCTCGTGTAAAGTTTTAATACTTTTGAGACAAGCTTGGTATAGTCCGAAAGGATCTTTCTTGAAAAGGGGAGCGATGTTGATGATACTATGGTATCCTGGACAACAGCGGGTAGCTCAGTTAGGATTTTATATCCTAGGGGACTGATCATCCCTAGACAAATCTCGGAGGTCCGGTAAGGACGGTCTGTCAGAGTACATGTGCATGTATATGCCATTTTTGGTAAGTAGTGGTAGCTTTGTTAGGATTTTATATCCTAGGGAATCTTTTGATTCCTGGGCAGATCTCGAAGGTCAGTAAGGACGGTTTTTTAGAGTACCACATGGTAGCTTCATTAGGATTTTATATCCTAGGGAATCGTATGATTCCTGGGCAGATCTCGAAGGTTTGGTAAGGACGGTTTGTCAGAGTACCACAAAATGTTGTTGTTGCACCTGCCTCATTCAGTTTCCATATGATGATGATGTTGTTATCTCAGTCTTGTGTTGATGGTGTTGTTGTTTTAGCCTTGTGTTGTTTTTGATGATGTTGCATCAGCCTCGTGTTGTTGTTGATGATGTTGTATCATCCTCGTGTTGTTATTGATGATGTTGTACTAATATCATGGTGTTAATTATGGTGTTGATGATGTTGTTTCTTAAGAGTTATGCTAATTGATGTTAATGCAGATGATGATGATGATGTTATTCCAACTCCATGCTGTGAACAATGATATTATTGATGATGAGAAAAACTTTTGATGATTTGTAGATATGCCAGTCAATGTTTCAGATGTTGATGATGGTGCTTCCCTCTCTTTCTCCTGATGATGTTGTATTGGGTTATGTCAGTAGAATACCCTTCTTGTTAAGGGGGAGTGTTGAAATATTGTAACTGGGAAGAATATTCTAATTATAATTGAGTCATTATTATATAGATCGAATCCCCTTTTTTGGATTGATCATGTCGGGACTTATGTATGACCAAATTCACTTTTGTGGATTGGTCAAACCATATTCATATGGTGGTATTTGAGAATTCGTCCCCTAGGGTTTATTAAAGTGGTTTTAACCACTATTGGAAGAAGTTGTCCCTACTTGGTGAAGTGACATAACCCTAGCGCCCCCTCATCTAGTATAAATAAGTGAGGATGGTGCCTCATTGATTCACTCACTCACTCACACTTATAGTGCGCATCTTTTGAAGGTAGTTGCAGTTGCAAGAAGAATGAGAGAGAGGTGCATGCTCAGTCCTAGTATTTTCCTGGTGTTTTTGGTCTTTAGTCTTGGCATTGTATTGGCAATCTATTATTGATGAAGTTTTGGTTGGGTTTTCTCCCCCATGAGGGTTTCCCGAGATAAAATGTTGTGTACCTTGTGATTGTGTTTATTTCAATGATCCTACTTATGTTGTTATGCTCTAGTAAATTGAAAAGAACTTAATAACAGCTCTAAAATTAACAGTACGTTCTTCCACTTGATGAGGTGCTTAGTAAATGCTTATAATTTTGCAGTTGCTTGATCCTTGTTCCAAGGATTATTTCTGATTCTAGTATTATTTTCCCTTCTCCATTAATCTCTGGTAAAATAATTTGAATTGGGATCTTGTCGTCGATCACCTTTTTTAAGAAAGAAACATGGAAGACTAGATGTACACATGAATATGGAAAAAATTTGAATTGTTAAGCTATACTTTCAATCCTCTACAACACCTTATAGGGACCATATTACTTGGGTGCTAATTTATTGTCTTTTTTTTGCTTGAGGGACATCCATTTTTATGAATGTAGTCTCAAAAATACCCAATCCCCCAATTCAGATTCTCTTTCACTATGATGTTGATCTACTTGTTGTTTCATCATATTTTGTGTTGTAACCAAATATTCCTTCAATAGTTTGAGAACCTCTTGCCAGTGCTCTATGTGGTCCTCCACTACTTGAACCTCCATTTTCCCTCTTAAGGGTGATGTGATGGATGGAGGATGATATCCATAAAGTTCCATAAATGGGGTTGTACCACCATTCTTCCAAGCCAACCACTTGACCCGTTATGTTTTTTTATCATATGTAAAGAAACAAATATACCCTTCTATACATTTATTTGCAATCTATGTTTTTCCCGATTGAGGATGGTAAGAGGAGTTGTGAGCCAATTAAGTACCCAAACAAGAAAACAATTAAATCCAAAAATTACCAATGAAAATTGGATCTCTATCACTTACAATAATCTTAGGGATTCCATGTAGATTCTGAACTATTTCCATGAATGTTGGAACTACTATACTTGCTATAAAGGATGAGAAAGAGAGCAAAAATGGGCATATTTTGAGACTCGATCCACCACTCCCATGATGACATTATTTCCTTCGAACTTGGTTAGACCTATAATCAAATCCATTGATACTTCTTCCAAACATTGACTTGGTATATCTAATGATTGTTAAAGACCTGAGGTCTTGATTATGTCTGCCTTATTTTGTTGGTAAACCAAACATTCAACAACAAACTTTTGAACATCAGTTTTAAGACCTTCCAAGAAAAAATCCTTCTTGATCATGTGGTCAGTTTTCAAGAACCATGGATGCCATCCTATGGGAGAAGTGTGCAATTCCAAAAGGACCTTATGTTTGAGTTGAGAATTCTTACATAAACATCGGTGATCCTAATACCACAATGAATCATTCTTCCAAAAAAATTATCTAATGCACTTTCGTCTTCTTGTGGTTGTTGAATTATCTTGCATATCTTCTGATATTTCTTCCATTCTATCATTGTGTGTTCCACGCAATAAAAGTATGAAATGGAAATAGCACAAATTCAACCCTTTGTGTCTTATTTATTTGAAAGTGCATCTACCACCACTCATTTTGTTTTACTTTTTTTTAGATAATTTTAAAGTCATAACCTAACATATTTGTAACCATTTATTGTCTCTTTTGAAGATGATTGTTTTTCCAAGAATTAATTCAAACTATCATTATCTATTTTTACCTTGAAGTGTCTTATTGTTAAGTAGGGGTGTCATTTCTTAACTACATGCAATATGGCCAACATTTCCTTTTCATAAATGGGTTTGAGTCATTTATTTCCTTTAATTCAATAGCTTTCACAAGAAATGGGCCTTCCTTATTGTATCACAAATGCACAAATTCCATGACCTAATGCATCACACTCCACAATAAAGGTTTTTGTGAAAATAAGTGTGTCCAATACTGGAATTTACACATAGCCTCCTTGAGTTTTTAAAAAGATTTGGTTACTTCTTGAGTCCAAGAAAATGCCTCATTTTTCAATAACACTCTTAGAGGTGTTGCTATTTGACCATAATTCTTAACAAACTTGTAGTAATATCTCATCAATCCTCATAATCCTCTAATATTCTTTAAGGTTTTGGGAATTGTTCATTCCTTCATGGATTTAAATTTTTTGGGTTCCACTTTGACACCTTCATGAGAGACAATGTGACCCAAATATTCGACTTCCTAATCCCCAACGATGTACTTGGAAGGATTTGCACATAGTTTTTTTCTCTTTCAATACTTTTAAGACCATGTCAGCATGGTGTACATGCGCTTCCCAAGAATTTTTGTAGATTGGTATATCATCAAAAAATACTAACACATTTTTTTTGAGGAAGGGTTTGAAAATGGAATTCATCAAGCTTTGAAATGTGGAAGGTGCATTAGTGAGGCCAAATGGCATCACCAACAACCTATAATTACCTTCATGTGTTCTGAAGATTGTTTTGGGGGTGTATTTTGGCCTCATTGTAATTAGATGATATCCATAACGGAGATCCAACTTTGTAAAGAAAATTTCTCCTTGCAATTCATATAATAATTCATCAATGACTAGAATAGGAAAATTATCTTTAAAAGCCCCGAGGGTTAGTTCAATTGGTCTAGATCCAGACATGAGGTTCCATGCTTTCTATTGGTCATGGGTTCGATTCTCTTGATTCCCCTGGGGAGAGGCCCCATAATCAAGGCTAACATTTTACCCCGTTTACCATCCACAAAATGTGGGGAAGTACTCGGAGGGTTTCCCACGATTTCTTCCATCAAAAAAAAAAAAAAAAATTATCTTTAATGGCCATTTTGTTGATCTCTCTATAATATGGATACATATTCCATGAACCTTGATTTTTGTAAACCGACACTATTGGAAGATAAATCACTTTGGTTAGGTTGAATGATGTCAGCCTCTAGAATTTATTGAATCATACACTCAATCTCACTCTTTTGTGTATATGGATACATGTAAGTTCTGATGTTAGGTTCTACACTTCTGAGTTGCAAATGAATAGCATGGTCATGATCTCAAGCAGGTGGAATACATTTAATCATCTGTCCAAATACCTTGGAATGATTATTGATAACTTTTTGGAGATCCACGAGAGTAGAGGATCTAAATGTTTGAACATCTAGTGAGCACAATTGTGCAATTACACCATGGTGTCCATTTTTTAGAAAAAATTTCATGATATTAGAAATTATCACTAAATAGAGTGTTTCCCTTAGATACCTCTAAGTTCAATTTCCTTGTGTTCTGAGGAAAATCTCATGAAAAGTTCCTCAAAATCAAGGGTCATTGTTTTCAATGATTGTAACCATTGAACCCATGATATAACATCAGCACCACCCATTTGGATTACAAACATTGTACTATCCAACAAATACTCCCCCATGGTGAGATTAATACTATGGAACTTCCCTAAACAATTTATGGTGCCTATATCTGCAATCATTACTTTAAACTCTTATGCTGAATATATAAAGAAATTGAGGATTTTGGCTAATGTTCAATTAACGAAGTTATGGGTGCTACCATAATCAATCAACATTGTTACCTTTTTATTTTTGTTATATCCTTCTATCTTGATAGATTGAGTGTTGATGTCGGCCAATACATGACAAGATATTGTTGGAGTAGTCTCTTCCAATTCTAGATCTTGTGATGGTTCTAGTTCTTGATCTTCATCCTCTTCATAATCTATGTAGAATTGTTTTTTTCTCACCTCATTTATGCCCATTACTATACTTGTTTTCATAAATGAAACATAGTACCTTTTCTCTTCTTTCATCCATTTTTTGAGGTGTCAACCTTGTAGGTTGAGTGAGGTTAGAATAGGGAACATGGTGCTCTATATAGTTGTTAGTGACCACCCTTCTAGTAGCCATATTTTTTACTTTATATGTTCTTTACCACATTGAAAGCATGCTCCAAGAATTTGGTTTCAAAGAGACACACCTCATGTTGAATTCTCTCTTTTAAAGTGTCCATAAATATATTTAACAAATTATCCTTTGCAGTGTTCTTTACCCTAAGACTCAAATTTTGAAATTGTTGTATGTGCTCTATAATTGGACCTCTTTGCTATCAATTCATCCATAAAATGGGACCAAGAGACAATAGAATCATTTTTTCATTAACAAAGCCATTGGTACCAAAAAAATTTATTAGGTTCTAAACACAAGAATGCAAGAGTTACCTTTCGTAAAGTAGACACTTGGTGTAAATCAAAGAATTGTTCCTTCTTGAATATCCATGTTATACGATATTTACCATAAAATTTAATCATATCAATCCCAGGAATTAAGTATTTCCTTGGTGTCGAGTTGAACCCCCAATGATGTGGATCTTGGAGTGATGAATAATCATGATTCTAGGACTTAACAATTATGTTCTCCACATATTCATGATTTCTTTGCATACCAATATCACCTTTAGGGAACCTCTCATCTAGGGTATGTAAGATCATGGTTTCCATGGAATTTTGTAATTGTTTCATCTTTTGATACATGGAATTTTGTAATTGCTCCATATTTTGATCCATTTACCCTTTAATTAATTCTTGAAAATGTGACAAATCAACCTTTTTCAACACAATATCACCCATTTCATTAAATTGGTTTCTCCAATTTGGATAGTTGGTAATGTACCTCTTCACTTTACCTCCAATTTGGATAGTTGGTTATGGATATTTGGTTTCTCCAATTTGGATAGTTGGTTATGTACCTCTTCATGATTCATGGTTGAGCTCTTTGGAGGTTCAATTGGCATAGAATTTTTTACAACACCCTTTGTCGTGTGGGATAACAATAATATTTATCTATAGTTCTTCTATATTTAACTTTAAAACATTTTTTGAATCACCCAAAATAGATCTTCCAATCAAATTTGTGTCAATTATGTACATACCTTTAAAACCCTAATTTGGATATTGTTTTGCATGTTGATCTTGCACCTGATATAAATCTGAAATTTATGCACCTTTGATTTTTAAATTTTGATATGTGGTGTCCTAATATATCTAATATGTCTTCTTTGCAATTCCATAGGTTTGAATCAATTCTAATGTGCCAAGAAAAATTTATGGTAACTTTCCAATAACGTATCATTTTTGTCCCTTTCAAGAGAGTGAAATTGTACGAGATGTGATACGTACAATTTTTTGATCTACTTATAAAAAAATTACCTGAAATAGCATGGTATGTCTTGTTTCCAAATGAACTAGTGGCACTTCGTTTGGAATTTTCTAGCTTCAGATATGACAGTTGTACCAAGAACAATTGTTTGAGAATAGTTTTAGGACTAGTCAAAAAATCCAATTTCCAAAACCTATATTTCCTAAATTGCAATGAATCAGAACCTTAAATTTATAACACAGATGCTTCTCTATGTCTCCTTGGTCTCCCAAAAAATTTACTATTGGAAACATCCCAAAAATATAATTAGAGTGAAAATTCCAAGATGACACATTTGAGACTAATTTTATGACTAGTCAAAAACCCTAACTTAAGTAGGTTGTATCTCAAAAAGTATAGTGAACCAAAACCTAGAATTTTACAAGAATTACATCACTATGTCTCCTCGATATCCCAAAAATTTCACAGCATAAAACTTCACTAAAAACAAGTTATAGCAAAAATGCCAAGATGACTCTTTTGAAAGAGAAAAACCCTAGGATTGTATGCTCTAAAACCAAATGTTATCCCCCAAACACCTAAATAGCATAAAAAGAGAAAGAGAAGTGACTCCATACCTTCAGAATGAGATAAAGGTATGAAAGTGAAGCCTCTTTGAGGGCATAACCTCTTTTTACAATAGAACAAATGTACAATATGATATGATTTATAAAACTAGGTCTCTTTGGTATATATAGGAGACAAAGGGTACAACTACTATTAAAGGGTCTAGCAAAAAACACTAATAGAAATTTAACAATTCAATATCTTGGGCTTAACATATCTTCCATTTCCAAAAAGTTGGACTAGCTTGGTGAGCCCATGTGATTTAAGTTTGTTTATGATACTCCAATGCTATATTTTATATTTCACTTATGACTGATATTGTTTCCTATGCCTAAAATAAAGTCACAAAGGTGTATTCAAAAATTGTTTAGTTCACATCCCCAACTACCCAACTACCTTTCTAGTGCTTTAAAAAACAATTCATTTGGAGGGAAATAGGGAAGGTCCAAGAGGCCATAAAGAAAACGAGATATGTCAAAATCTCTACTAATTATAAAGCCTCATTATTTTGTTCAATCCATCTGATGCATTATAGGGGGTCTAACAACGCTAATGATGGTAGGGATGTTTTCTAAGGATATTAACAAATTTTTGGGTCAAAAACATTTCTTGAGATTCAATTATATGTTGTTTTTGTTGATTAATTGGGTTAGTTGCCATTGATGTCAACCCTTGAACAAAGTCTGGTAGCACAAAGGTTTGGGTAATGGACCCAAGTTTGTTTTATGGATAAAGGTATGAGTTTTGATATATTTGCAGGTAAGACTATTCTAAATGGATAGTAAATGTCATGCCATTTTCGGTGGTATGTGGAACGTCACATAACTCCTAACGGTTAGAGAGTTATGGCCATGTGAAGTTGGAGAACCCTCATGAGTCATATAGAAGCCCCAAAAAGTCAAAGTGTTTGCAAAAGAAATTATTTAAATAATAAAGTTAATGGAGAAATCCCTAAAATAAGGAAAGTGGGATGCTACATGAAACTATAAATAAGAGGCAAGGGTCTCTCATTTAATCACACTTGAATATCATTGAATATCTATTTTTGCGAAAGGTTATTTGGGAAGGTATTATTGATAGAGAAAAATTGTAGTAGAAAAAGTGCGGCAGGAAAACTGCGGAAGAAAAAGTGCGGCAGAAAAATCACAGCAGAAAATTCGTGGCAAAAAAAGTGCGGCAAAAAGATTGCGGTAGAAAAATCATGGCAGCAACACGGTTGGGGTCTATTTATGAGAGATATGGCACATCTTGTTTGAGGTAAGTTTTGTGAGATAGGTTTTATCTCTTGAGATGGTATTGAATGTTCAGTATTGTTGCATATATTAGATTTGTTGAGGGATACAATTGGTATTTTGTATTTGGCATATGGGTATTGGTCTTTTGGTTGTGATGTGTTGTTGAAGTTGTTGGTTTAGCTTGAGGCTACATAACAATGAGGTTGTGGCGCATGGTTTGATGTAAGGATTTATGGTATTTGGTTATGGATAGTGTGATATATTGCTAAAGAACTTTTGATGGTTATGTACTTGGTGTATGGTTGAGGTACATGGTTGAGACAAGTAGTTGATGAGTTGGCACATACATGAGGTGTATACTTGATGATGTTGGT
>SNQJ01S0006057.1:91182-115152 GCA_010110895.2 Picea sitchensis
TGAGTAATCCAACAGTTTTATGTTGGGTTGTGAATTAATTATTGTTGATTTTTTCTTAGTACTAATTGGTGAATGATTTATAGAAATAATATTTCCAACAAATATGATTCATCATCTCTTTGAACTCAATAATTGAATTACATCCTATACATTCCTTGGTATTATAGATTTTGTTAGTATGGTCTCAAGAACATCGAGACAAGCTTTGAGCTTAAACTCGATCCAGTCTTTCACACAGTGTTGCCAGATTGTTGTTATGTCATGAATATGTTCAAATAGAAAAAAAATTATAAATGATAGTTGATATTTTGGTCATACTCTGATTTAGTTGTCAATTTTCATTTCTATTTTTTTGGTTTAATATTTAATTCTTACCAGTAATAAAAAAAATTATAATATATGAAAATGAAATATAACTTAAATTCTTTCTTTCATTTTAATTTTTAATTTATTGTTGTTTTATTCTTGCAATTATTGTTTCTTATTTTATGTTTCACTTAAACAAGAAAAGACCTAAAAAGTTCATAACAACAAAAATCCCTAACAATCTAAGAAAAAAGTTAGAAGGATGAACTATTCTAAGTTCAATAAGTTCAATCAAGGAAGCTCCTTTTTACTCTAGTCTTATGCTATATTTTTTTGTAAGGAAAACAAAAGGGATAAGAGGACTTTACAAGAGTTATAAGTAACCAAGTAATCATCTCACCTTCCCCTCGAATCAGCCTCACGATGATGTTGAGTTGTCGATTACATAATTATCATTTTTGCAATCAACATCCATGTGCTTATATATCCACAAATCCCTTATAAAATCCCTTATAAAAGTCATAAATGATGAACTATTGTGCTTCAAACAATGCAATACGTCACCAAAAATGATGTTAAATACAATTGACAGTTGTTAGTTTTTTTTTTTCATGAAAAAATTTTCACAATTTTATATATAGTATAAAATCTTTTACAGCGCAAAAGCCACAGTGGGTAGAATTCGGCGGACAGTAGCAGCGTTCAAAACCCATAACAGCGTTGACAGTTGACAGTTGTTAGTTTTAACGCTGACAAAACCCATAATGTATTATGAGATATAAATATGCCTTAATGCATTTAAGGGTTTTCCATATCTCATAAAATTCTACATAATACTAACATATTAACAATTTTGACTATCTTCATTTAGTTCACTTGAAAAATAAATATATACAATACTTTAGAGTGTTATCAAATCAACAAACTTTGTAACATTGACTAAATTCACATAACGATGGATGGGTAAGGAGATTTGAACAGGATAATAGATGGTAGGGTGATTTGGACAAAGATAATAATGGACAACAATCAATACATTACACACATTCAGTGTACAATAATGGAGAAGAATCAGTGCATTATCTCGAGCAAGGTAATGGCATTGCCATGTTTTGTTTTCAAATCAACTCCACTTTTAGTTCTTGTTTATCTATGCAAGTGGGACATCAAAATTTGAATAATATTTTATTCTTGTGAAACACAACTCTATCTAAAATAGGTAAATCACACAATACTAGTTATTTGATATTTTTTAATTCTTTTACTTGAGGTTGGAGCTTTGGAAGAATCAAATCATTGGAAGAATCAAATCATACTGAACTCTTGATTTTGTGTTATTGGATGTTTTAGCATTTTTCTATTCTTTTGTTAGAAGTTTGGAACTTGGAAGAATCAAATCATAGTGAACTCTTGATTTTTTGTTATTGGAATGTAAATGTACACGACATAGTGGCAAGATTGAACTTGAAAAATGCGGAAAGTCAAATTCTTAATTTCCTCTCTACTTTTGATAAATGTTCTCAGGTACATATAATATTCTTGAGTACATAGACTTATTTATGGCATTTGTTCTGGAAATGGAAAATACCTTTGGGAAGGCTTGATAAAAGAGATAATTGAATAGGGAAGCTATCTTAAAACTCTACCATGGAATCAAGCTACTACAATAGTAAGGCACATTAGTATCTACAACATGGGTTTCTTACAAATTGATTGCATGCTAGATTGTTTTTTGGAGAAATTAAGGTGGTTGGATTGAAATACCTTGTACAGAAAAATATTTGGGGTTCAAAATAAGAAAAATATATGTGGGTTGAGACAAGTTTGTTCCTTGTTTTGGATTCATTAGAAATAATTCAGTGGGGAAGCTACCTTAAAACTTTACTAATAAGTAGCTAAAAAAACATTTTATTATATCTTGATTGTATGTTCATACATATCTTGGAGAGACATTAAGGTTATTAGATTTAAAAACTTGGTAAGGCATGTAAAACCATTGAAAGAAATGAAATTGTGGTTAGTCCTTTGTTAGCCTTATAATATGCTTAAATTCTAGTTGTGAAAGTAACTATTTGATATATATAACTCTTTACATTGTCCACTATAAGCTACGCAAAATTTGGCACTATAGCAATGAAGTCAACCTTGGTCAATCATCATTGTCAACTAGAGTGGAACTTATTATTAATATTCAATTATGGTCAAAGATGGATGACCATGGTCAACATGGTTAGCGATAGTCACTCCTTCGAGAAATAAACGATGAGGGAGAATGTCAATAGAGAAACCATTAATCATATTATAAAAGGAAAAGGATATCGGTTGAATTGTCAAACATTTGTATAGTTTTGGGTTTACATTGTCATAAAATGGCTTAATTAAATTGATCTCCACATTAAATACAATTGATTACATGTCTTGATCAAAATTATGATATTGAATAACATTGCCACCAATATCATCATAGGAGAACCCTTGCTTTGATAACACCATTAGAAACTCCTATTGGGAATATCTCCTCACCAAACTTGACAACAAACGACAAAGTTGGACTTTTAGGTTCCTTTCGTTACTTGGAAAAATTATTCTCATCAAGTCCATGTTGCAATACGCCTCTCTACCTTTTTTCCATTCTAGTATCTCCATCCAATATCATCAAATAGATCAAGAACATTCATCACAACTTTCTATGGGGAGGCCCAAACAAGGAAATAAAATGGGCATTAGTATCCTGGGATAAGATATGTCTCCCCAAATGGGAAAGAGGACTAGGAATAAAAGACCCTCTAATTACAAATGAAGTACTTGTAGCCAAAACATGGTGGAGGTGGATCAAGTGTAAGAATGAGTTGTTTGAAAAGATCTAGCAAGAGAAATATTATGGTAAAATCAATGAAGAAAATATAATTAGAATGGAAGGCATGTGTCAATGTTCCTTGATATGGAACAATACAGACTAGCTCCATAAATATTTAATTCAAAAGCATTGTTTTTGGGAGATTAGAAATGTCTCCACAACTCTCTTTTGGGATGATTCTTGGAAACAAGATAGCATTATATCCTCTAACACCTCTCTGCAAGAAGAAAATATTGTCCTCCAATATCTAGTTTGGACCATAGTATGTCATTGTTGGAAGGATCTGAAGAAAAACCTCAAAATTCATACCATCCCTGAAAGTCAAGATCAAAATGGTCAGATGGGGTGAATGAGATCTCCCGCAACATCCTTTGCAACATTTTATGGTAAAGAAGAATCAATATTGATTAGGGATCGGGCATACTAAGGTGTGGAACCCAAGGAACCATAAATTACAACACAAAATCAATGTATGCCTTAGAATCAAATCACAATAGATTGAAAAGAGAGAAAAAAATACATCAAGTTTGGAACCAAGAGCTATGGCCAAAGATTTCAACCTTTCTTCTGGCCAAAAGGAAAACTCTTACTTGGGATAATATCCTCATGAGAGGATTTAAAGGTCCATCCCTATGCCGCATGTGTAGGATTGAAGGGAAATAGATGAAAAAAAATTCAATAGCTTCCCAAAAGATATTTTCCTTTGGAATTGAGGATTAGTGTTATTTGGGAAATCATTTTGACTAAGAGATAACATCATCCGCACTTTGGAGAACTGAAGGGATACCCCTTTGAAAACTCCATTCTTAACAAAGTTTGGACCCTTTTCTAGGTTTTGTACTCTAGACTGTCTAGAAGGAAAACAACATTCAAACATCATGGAAATGATCAAAATCATCCCATGGTCCAACGAGGCCAGATAGCGAAAAGGAAACAAGAGGAAAATTTTCAAAGCTTAAGGACTTGGGAAAGGCCTTAGCCATTCTACAGCGCAGGTTGTTAAGAAGATGGTTGAGGTATGCTGAAAACCTCAAGGCCACAAAGGAAAAGATGATTTATGTCTGTGAACCAGAGACTGGGAGAGGTCTCGATGATTTTGAAAATGAATTGGGATCAATTGAAGATCTCAAGCACTGCCAGGAGGGCAGAGAAGAAATTCCAGTTTGCCAAGTGGGCAACGAAATGAGATCGTTGCGGGGTCTCACGGACCGTCAAGAGGACAGCCAGGGAATTTCACATTGCCAGTTGGGCAATGAAATGAGGTCGTTGCGGGATCTCGAAGACTGCCAGGAGGGCAGCGGAAGCATCTCAGATTTCCAGGTGGGCAGAGATGAGAATTCGAGACTATCTGAAAGTCTCATGGACTCGGAGGTGAGTTCAATTCAGCAAGGGTTGTCGATGAAGATGGGATCGGTTGATCTCATAGTCTGCCAGGAGAGCAGCGGAAGCATCCCATATTGCCTGGTGGGCAGGGATGAGCAGATGAGACTGTCTGAGGGTCTCATAAACTCAGAGGTGATTTGGAATCAGTCAGGGGAGCTAAAGAGAAGGTGAGCTCAAAGATGGATTTAGATCAGCAGGTGCAGCTGACCGAGAAGGAAGATATCAGAGATCTTCTGATGATTGGAGGAATTCAGGTATTCCTACCATTTGCCCAGGAGGAGGCGGAATTCTGTGTTTCGAATGATGGTGCAGCAACAGTAGCAGAACAATCAGCTGAGACTATCAAGGAGGAATTGGAGCAGACTTTGGAAGCTGCCCAAGCAGATGAAGAAGATGAGCATTCTGAGGAATGGATCATTACTTTCAGCCAAGAAGCTGAGAGAGTTGTAGCATTGGAGCTGACAGCAAAAGAAGCAGAAGAGGATGATGAGCATTCTGAGGAATGGCTCAATATTTTCATCCAGGAGACTGAAAAGACTGCAACATGGGAGGTTGCAGAAGCAGAGGAAGAAGAGGTAGACAGCATTTTTTTTGTTGATCTATGGGAACAGATAGAAGCCCTGGAAGAGAGGGTGAAAGTGCAGGGCGTGCACATCCAACAGGTAAAGTTGGAGGCTGATAAAGGAGGCATGGGAGATCATGATGATCTGCTCATGTGCCAAAAAAAATTGCAGCTGAGAAGACTGCATGAGCAGAGCCAGCCATGGGAGCAACTGGACGAAGTGATCGAAGAGATCATGGAGCTGATGATCCGATCAGCAGATACTGCCAGCAAGGAGCAGCTGAGCAAAAGGAAGGAAGCAGCAGCAACAGTAGCGCAGAAGCCGCAGCAGCAGCAGAATGGAGCAGATGGGAAGCTCCAGATGTTTGTTTGGGATCCAGGAGGGTTTCCAAAGCTGAGAGAGCGGAAGGTCATGAGCAGGAGCTCGTGAATTTTGCAGCTGAGGAGTTTTATGCAGGATCATCTCTCCACGTCAACCAGCCAGCCACGCCGGCGAATTCAAATCGCACGCTAAGAGAGAGGCGCAGCCTCATTTAAATCTTAATTCAATGTAAATTTAATGTCTAAGCTGGTGAGTTGTAGAGTCGTGCCTTTGCGCAGGCTGTAGATAAGATCGGCCTTAAATGTTTGTATGGATGAGATCTAGATCCGATTCTGGACTATACAGCTATTCAATGTAATTGAATAGGGTAGGTAGGTTGGAGGGAAGAGCTCGAAGAGCCCCCTCGGGAAAAAGGGATTTTGTATCTCATTTTGTAGAGTTAGATGAGTAGGAGTCTGAGAAGACCCATAGAGAGCTCGAGAACACCTTGTAATTACAGGCGTTTGCCATTTTTAATATAAACAGAAGCAGTTTTTCCTGCATTATTCTGTGTTATGTGAATGTCTGTGAATGTTCTTTTATGCTGTAGATGTACACTGTAGTTGTGCATTTGCAGGAATGTGTTTGATTTCCAGGGTTGAAGGTCTTTGAGGCTTCACACCAGGAGGGTGTGATAGAACACTGCGGGTTCTGAGAGTCGTGCATAGAGGATGCACTTCTGAACACTGCGGGTTCAGACAAAGACGTGTTGCGGCACAAGAACGGAAGTCAACAACTCAGACTAAGACCTCAAGGTTGTTGAACACCTTGGAGGCAAGGCTGTGTATGAGAGACACAGTCGCAGATAGAATTTTGTTGTGGATTCTGTGAAGCTCTGCCAAGTGGGCATTGAGCACAAGCACAAGGTGCAGTTGGAGGAACTTTGTTGTGAGTTCAGATAGAAGCCAGAATCACTGAGGATTCGGTGAAGATCTGTGAGGTGGGCATTGAGCCAGTGCAAGGGGTGCACAAAGATAGAACTCTGTTGTGAGTTCAGAAGAGACAGAACCACTGAGGATTCTGAGAGCTCTGCCAGGAGGGCATTGAGCAAGTGCATAGGTGCACAGGGTAACAGAACTATTGAACGTTCTGAGAGAAGATACTCTGCCAAGAGGGCATTGAGTCAGTGTGCAGACAGGCATAGAAGAGAAGAGAACTCTTTGAGTTCTATAATTAAAGGAAGAATCCACTTAAGGATCTTCACAGGGTTGTTGAACACCCTGCAGACTCAGCAAGAGGTTGCTGGAACAAAAGGAGCCAGGAGGGCATCCAAACATTCTCCATATGTGGGAGAAAGGAACAAGGACGAGTCTTTGTGGAGGCCGAAGCTACAGGAAAATCTCAAGAGAGATAGTACCTGCGTGTGCGTGTGAGGACTCTGCAAGGAGTGCAGTAGTCAAAGAATCCTTTGAGAATTCGGGAGTAAAAGCTCAAGAGGAGCCAGCGGTTTTATTACACGCAGCGAAGCTCAAGGTCGTGGAGCTCGCAGAGGAAAAAGAGCATAAAGGTCGAGGCCTTTGAGAACGTGGAATTCCTCCAAGTGTAGGAGGGAAGTGCGCAGAAGCTCAGGAGGAGCAACGACAGTCGTCAGATCTAGAGTGAAGAACTCGTCAGTCGTTGGATCGGGTGAAGGCGCGCAGAGTTTAGCCTCTGGAGTAAGCGCACATGAAGAATGGATCTGGACCATTGGATCTTGATTCGGAGACCCGACAGTCGTCGGATCTGCGGAGAATTTGCGAGGGGGTTAAGCCATCGTGAACAGCAGAGGAGAAATCCCAACGAGAGGTGTAGCCATCGGGAGAGCATTCATCGGGAAATCGGGATTTTCGAAGTGGAGAAAATCGAGACATTTCAAGTCTCGAAACACCGGAGCGATCTGGACCGTCCGTTGGTGGAGACACGTGGCGGAGATCGAAGCATCAGGAGTCGAGATATCGGCATTCTCGTGGACAAAATATCGGGGAAGCCCATGTTGAAAACCCCGACAAAAATCTGAGCCGTCTGTTTGGGGAGACAGGTGTCAGAAATCCGAAGAGGGTCAGTACTTTGGCGCATCGGAGTTCCTGAAGTCGAAAAGGTCAGGACCTCAGAAGTCTCGAAATCCCGAGAGAAGATCTGAACTGTCCATTTAGAGAGGACACGTGGCAGAAATCAGAGCCATCAAGGGAAGGTCCGACAGGAGGTCGTCCATCGGCAAATCGAGGATCGGCATTTCACGAGTCCTGTGGACATACGCGTTTTGGCATTGGAAAGCCCGAAACCCCGACAGGAATATATGACTGCGGTCATATGAAAGGTGGTCGCGTGGACCAGAGCATATCCAGGGAGGGCTAAGGCCAAAGCGTATCGAGAATCGGAGGATCGCGAGTCCAGGGGACATGTGAGTTTCAGCGTTGGAAATCCTGAAACCCCGATAAGGAGAGAAGCGCCATTGTGGGAACCAGCTGTCAGCATATCAGAGAGTGGAAAGTGTCGTTTAAGGGGCCAGCTGTCAGCACAGCGAAGAATCGGGATTCGAAGGATCGGGAATCCCGTGGGCATATGCATTTTGGCATTGGAAACCCCGAAACCCCGACGAGGGCTAAGACTGAGGTCACGGGGATAACGGTCATATGGGCCAGAGTCTAGCCAGGAGAGCTAGTGCGTAAAGAGCGCGTCGGGATTCAAGGAATCATGAATCCTGAGGACATATGTGTTTCGACTTTGGAAAGCTTGAAACCCCGATGACGAGGTATGGTTGCGGTCATATAGGGGGATGGTCACGTAGACCACGATCTTAGCCTGGAGAGCTAGCGGGGAAAAGAGCTCATCGGGATTTTGAAGCCCAAAACCCCTACGGAAGAAATATAAGGTTGTGGTCCTATGAGAACTAGTCACATGGACTAGAGAGTCTAGCCAGGAGGGGCTAAGGTCGGATGGGAGCTCATCAGAGATCGGGGAATCGAGAGTATAGGAACTCTTGACAGAGGAAAGTACGAAACCCCGAAAACCCCGAAATTAAGATCGGGAAAAGTCACAAGTGCGTGTAGAGGTCGTGACAGGGTGAAGAAAGGACCTGTGGACCGGGTTTTTCACAGGGATTCCATTGGGAGTCCAAAGGAGCCACTTCAGCTCAAAGGTGAACTTTGAACGATCCTTAAGACCGGGAGGTCAGGCACAGAGACCCTGCGGGGTATGTAGGAGCGTCGTTTCGCGCCATCAAGTGGTATCAGATCTAGAAATCTGTTTGTATATTTCAAGCAGAGGGAGGAAGACAGAGCGTTGAAGACTCTGTAAGGTGATTGTTTGTAGGTAGGCAGCAATCGAGAAGACAGTCAAGGAGACTGTAGGAGGATGAAGCTGGAAACACTTGGGATGCAGAGTGACAGCAGGTTTTCTAGGAGAGCAAACAGAGACAGCAAGATGGCTACTGAAGGGCGTAGATCTGCTGGAAGGAAAAAGTCAGAGTTGTGGAGTCAAGAGGACATAGATGAAGAGCTCGCATATATAAGAGCGGAAATGGAAAGGATTGCGTTGAAGATGCAGCTGAATGTGAGGATAGATGAGCTCGAATTGAAGTTGCGGCAGGATAAGAAGCCGAGATGGGTGTATGAGTGGCCCATGAAGAAGGCAAAAGAAAAATGGTCAGTCAAGGAGTTGATGGTCAGAAGACAGCACAGGTTGTTAAGAAGATGGTTGAGGTATGCTAAAAACCTTAAGGCCACAGAGGAAAAGATGATTTATGTATGTGAACCAGAGACTGGGAGAGGTCTCGATGATTTTGAAAATGAATTGGGATCAGTTGAAGATCTCAAGCACTGCCAGGAGGGCAGAGAAGAAATTCCAGTTTTCCAGGTGGGCAACGAAATGAGATCGTTGCGGGGTCTCACTGACTGTCAGGAGGAAAGCCAGGGAATTTCACATTGTCAGCTGGGCAATGAAATGAGGTCGTTGCGGGATCTCGAAGACTGCCAGGAGGGCAGCGGAAGCATCTCAGATTTCCAGGTGGGCAGAGATGAGAATTCGAGACTATCTGAAAGTCTCATAGACTCGGAGGTGAGTTCAATTCAGCAAGGGTTGCCGATGAAGATGGGATCGGTTGATCTCATAGTCTGCCAGGAGAGCAGCGAAAGCATCCCATATTGTCTGGTGGGCAGGGATGAGCAGATGAGACTGTCTTAGGGTCTCATAAACTCAGAGGTGAGTTGGAATCATCCAGGGGAGCTGACAGAGAAGGTGAGCTCAAAGATGGATTTAGATCAGCAGGTGCAGCTGACCGAGAAGGAAGATATGAGAGATCTTCTGATGATTGGAGGAATTCAGGTATTCCTACCATTTGCCCAGGAGGAGGCGGAAGTCTCTGTTGTGAATGATGGTGCAGCCACAGTAGCAGAACAGTCAGCTGAGACTGTCAAGGAGGAATTGGAGCAGACTTTGGAAGTTGCCCAAGCAGATGAAGAAGATGAGCATTCTGAGGAATGGCTCATTACTTTCAGCCAAGAAGCTGAGAGAGCTATAGCATTGGAACTAACAGCAAAAGAAGCAGAAGAGGATGATGAGCATTCTGAGGAATGGCTCAATATTTTCAGCCAGGAGACTGAAAAGACTACAACATGGGAGGTTGTAGAAGCAGAGGAAGAAGAGGCAGACAACATTTGTTTTGTTGATCTGTGGGAACAGATAGAAGCCCTGGAAGAGAGGGTGAAAGTGCAAGGCGTGCACATCCAACAGGTAAAGTTGGAGGCTGATAAAGGAGGCATGGGAGATCATGATGATCTGCTCATGTGCCAAAAAAATTTGCAGCTGAGAAGACTGCATGAGCAGAGCCAGCCATGGGAGCAATTGGACGAAGTGATCGAAGAGATCATGGAGCCGATGATCCGATCAGCAGAGACTTCCAGCGAGGAGCAGTTGAGCAGAAAGAAGGAAGCAGCAGCAACAACAACAACAACAGAATGGAGCAGATGGGAAGCTCCAGATGTTTGTTTGGGATCCAGGAGGGTTTCCAAAGCTGAGAGAGGGGAAGCTCATGAGAAGGAGATCATGAATTTTGCAGCTGAGGAGTTTGATGCAGGGGCATCTCTCCACGTCAACCAACCAGCCAGACAGCCACGCCGGCGAATTCAAATCGCACGCTAAGAGAGAGGCGCAGCCTCATTTAAATCTGAATTCAATGTAACTTTAATGTCTAAGCTGGTGAGTTGTAGAGTCGTGCCTTTGCGTAGGCTGTAGATAAGATCGGCCTTAAATGTTTGTATGGGTTGAGATCTAGATCTGATTCTGGACTAGACAGTTATTCAATGTAATTGAATAGGGTAGGTAGGTTGGAGGGAAGAGCTCGAAGATCCCCCTCAGGA
This sequence comes from Picea sitchensis, assembly GCA_010110895.2. Taxonomy (NCBI): domain Eukaryota; kingdom Viridiplantae; phylum Streptophyta; class Pinopsida; order Pinales; family Pinaceae; genus Picea; species Picea sitchensis. Next base: position 101,988 of record SNQJ01S0006057.1, read on the forward strand.
AAAAGGGATTTTGTATCTCATTTTGTAGAGTTAGATGAGTAGGAGTCTGAGAAGAGCCAGAGAGAGCTCAAGAACACCTTGTAATTACAGGCATTTGCCATTTTTAATATAAACAGAAGTAGTTTTTCCTGCATTATTTTGTGTTATGTGAATGTCTGTGAGTGTTCTTTTATGCTGTAGATGTATACTGTAGTTGTGCATTTGCAGGAGTGTGTTTGATTTCCGGGGTTGAAGGTCTTTGAGGCTTCACACCAGTAGGGTGTGACAGAACACTGCGGGTTCTGAGAGCCGTGCACAGAGGATGCACTTCTGAACACTGCGGGTTCAGACAAAGACGTGTTGCGGCACAAGAACGGAAGTCAACAACTCAGAGTAAGACCTCAAGGTTGTTGAACACCTTGGAGGCAAGGTTGTGTATGAGAGACACAGTTGTAGACAGAATTCTGATGTGGATTCTGTGAAGCTCTGCCAAGTGGGCATTGAGCACAGGCACAAGGTGCAGTTGGAGGAACTATGTTGTGAGTTCAGACAGAAGCCAGAATCACTGAGGATTCGGTGAAGCTCTGTCAGGTGGGCATTCAGCCAGTGCAAGGGGTGCACAAATATAGAACTCTACTGTGAGTTCAGAAGAGACAGAACCACTGAGGATTCTGAGAGCTCTGCCAAGAGGGCATTGAGCAAGTGCATAGGTGCACAGGGGGAACAGAACTGTTGAACGTTCTGGGAGAAGATACTATGCCAGGAGGGCATTGAGTCAGTGTGCAGATAGGCATAGAAGAGAAGAGAACTCTTTGAGTTCTGTAATTAAGGGAAGAATCCACTGAAGGATATTCACAGGGTTGTTGAACACCCTGCAGACTTAGCAAGAGGTTGTTGGAACAAAAGGAGCCAGGAGGGCATCCAAACATTCTCCATCTGTGGGAGAAAGGAACAAGGACGAGTCTCTGTGGAGGCCGAATCTACAAGAAAATCTCAAGAGAGATAGTACCTGCGTGTGCGTGTGAGGACTCTACAAGGAGTGCAGTAGTCAAAGAATCCTTTGAGGATTCGGGAGTAAAAGCTCAGGAGGATCCAGTGGTTTTATTACACGCAGCGAAGCTCAAGGTCGTGGAGCTCGCAGAGGAAAAATATCATAAAGGTCGAGGCCTTTGAGAACGTGGAATTCCTCCAAGTGTAGGAAGGAAATGCGCAGAATATCAGGAGGAGCAACGACAGTCGTCAGATCTAGAGTGAAGAACCCGTCAGCCATTGGAACGAGTGAAGGCACGCAGAGTTTAGCCTCTGGAGTAAGCGCACAGGAAGAACGGATTTGGACCGTTGGATCTTGATTCAGAGACCCGACAGTCGTCGGATCTGCAGAGAATTTGCGAGGGGGTTAAGCCTTCGTGAACAGCAGAGGATAAATCCCGACGAGAGGCATAGCCATCGGGATAACAGTCATCGGGAAATCGGGATTCTCGAAGTGGAGAAAATCGAGACATTTCAAGTCTCGAAACACCGGAGCGATCTGGACCGTCCGTTGGTGGAGACACGTGGCGGAGATCGAAGCATCGGGAGTCAGGATATCGGCATTCCCGTGGACAAGAGATCGGGGAAGTCCATGTTGAAAACCCCGACACATATCTGAGTCGTCTGTTTGGGGAGACAGGCGTCAGAAATCCGAAGAGGGTCGATACTTTGGTGCATCGAAGTTCCTGAAGTCGAAAAGGTCGGGACCTCAGAAGTCTCGAAATCCCGAGAGAATATCTGAACCGTCCATTTAGAGAGGACGCGTGGAAGAAATCAGAGCCATCAGGGGAAGGCCCGACAGCAGGTCGTCCATCGGAAATCGGGGATCAACATTTCACGAGTCCCGTGGACATACGCGTTTCAGCATTGGAAAGCCCGAAACCCCGACAGGAATATATGACTGCGGTCATATGAAAGGTGGTCGCGTGGACCAGATCATATCCAGGAAGGGCTAAGGCCAAAGCGTATCGGGAATCGGAGGATCGCGAGTCCAGGGGACATGTGAGTTTCGGCGTTGGAAAGCCCGAAACCCCGATAACGAGAGAAGCGCCATTGTGGGAACCAACTGTCAGCATATCAGAGAGTGGAAAGTGTCGTTTAAGGGGCCAGCTGTCAACACAGCGGAGAATCGGGATTCGAAGGATCAGGAATCCCGTGGGCATATGCATTTTGGCATTGGAAACCCCAAAACCCCGACGAGGGATAAGACTGAGGTCACGGGGATAACGGTCATATGGGCCAGAGTCTAGCCAGGAGAGCTAGTGCGTAAAGAGCGCGTCGAGATTCGAGGAATCGCGAATCCTGAGGACATATGTGTTTCGACATTGGAAAGATCGAAACCCCGATGAGGAGGTATGGCTGCGGTCATATAGGGGGATGGTCACATGGACCACGAGCTTAGCCTGGAGATCTAGCGGGGAAAAGAGCTCATCGGGATTTTGAAGCCCAAAACCCTGACGAAAGAAATATAAGGCTATGATCCTATGAGAACTAGTCACATGGACTAGAGTGTCTAGCCAGGAGGGGCTAAGGCCGGATGGGAGCTCATCGGAGATCGGGGAATCGAGAGTACAGAAACTCTTGACAGTAGAAAGGACGAAACCCCGAAAACCCTAAATTTAAGATCGAGAAAAGTCACAGGTGCATGTAGAGGTCGTGACAGGGTGAAGAAAGGACCTGTGGACCGGGTTTTTCACAGGGATTCCATTGGGAGTCCAAAGGAGCCGCTTTGGCTCAAAGGTGAACTTTGAACGATCCTTAAGACCGGGAGGTCAGGCGCAGAGACCCTGCGGGGTATGTAGGAGTGTCGTTTCACACCATCAATTTGACATGAAGGATCTTGGTGCTGCAAATTTCATTTTGGGCATGGAAATTAAAAGAGATCGGGAAAACAGGAAACTCTAGTTAAATTAGAGGAAATATGTCGGGAAAATATTGCAAAGGTTTAATATGAAAGAATGTAAACCAATCAAGGTTCCTATTCATGTAGGTGTAAAGTTATGTGTGGATCAATGTCCCAAGATAAGGGAAGAGGAAGAGAACATGTCTCTTGTTCCATATGCGAGTGTGGTTGGAATTTTGATGTACGCAATGGTCTGTACTAGACCGAATATTGCACATGAAGTGGTAGTTTTGAGCATGCATATGTCAAAATGTCAAAACCAGGGAAGGAACATTGGACAGCAGTAAAGAGGGTTTTCAGGTATTTGTGTGGCACTACTAGTTATGGATTGTGCTACCAAGGAAGACCAGGATTGAACAGAGTGTTGGACATACATGGGTTTTTTGATGTAGACCGGGTTAGAATCTAGATCACAGAATATCTACAAGTGGGTATGTGTTTAACTTGTTTGGAGGAGCAATCAATTGGATGAGAAAAAAAAAATGTAGTGGCACTCTCAACTACAGAAGTTGAATACATGGAAGACACTCATGCAAGCAAGGAAGAAGTATGGTTACAGAGATTGTGTTCAAGTATTGATTTGGTACAACAAGCAGTAAGGATATATTGTGGCAGTCAGAGCACAATCTTCCTAGTGAAGAACTCAACTTATTATTCAAAGACAAAGAATATTGATGTTCGATATCACTTTGTGAGAGACATGGTTGAAGACAAGAAGGTGTTGCTAATGAAGGTAGACAATTTGGAGAATGTTGCAGATTCATTAAAAAAATATGTGAGCACTGAGAAGTTTTCTTGGTGTAGAGGATATATGGGCATTGATGCCCTAGATTGTTGACTATGTAATCTTGTAACCCCCTATATGCAAAGAAAACAAAAAGTGGGAGAATGTTGGGTATGTGTTATATTCTTTGCAAAATTGATACCATGTATTGTACACTAATATGGGAGAAAAGGGGGTTTGTGGGGTGCCTTCCCAGACAGGAAGGTTGCGGGGGTTTAGGGCGGGATCCCCTGAGAAAAAACAAATTGGTCTATTTTTGTTGGATTTTACACACATGGTTTCTGCCGATGGTTTTTTAATTCTGGTTAAGGAATTAGGTTTGTTGACAAATCCGGTCAATGGATTAGGGGTTTGGATGTCACAGAATCCTATATGTATATTTTATTGTAAACAATGAATGTGATGAATAGAATATTAGAGGTGAGGCTCTAAATAGGTTGTTAGTTTTCCTGGTTTGGGTTTCCAAGGTAAAACTATTTGTGTAATGTGCGTGTGTGCCATTGTACATTTTATGTTTTTATTGAGAATTTGTTTGCAGTAAATAATTATACAAGGTTAAAATCTACAACTCCTAGGATCCTTAACCTGCTCCTGAGCATCCCTCAATGTTAGTTCATACCAATTGAGGCTTCTGATAGATTTCAAAGGGGCTAAATCCTCCTCCCCACCTGAAGGTTGACTCCCTGAACTCGAAGTCTCTGAACTCTTATCTCCATTCGAAACCTTCTTCTCCTCATCTTCTTCCACTGACATCGATACATCCATGATCCTTGGTACCTATGAACAGGCTTTCCCTGCAACCTATGTAACTTTCCCTCTTTGATCTCAATGTTGATTATTGTGTCAGGGATAGCTCCCTCTAGATGTATGATTAATTTTCGTTTCTTGAACATGACGACAAAACCCCTGTCCTCCAAAACTGAGACTGAGAGAAAATTATTCTTCAATTTTGGTACATAAAGCACATACTAATCCTCCAAGGAACCTCCTGACTCAAGCTAAAACAAGATAGTTCCCTCCTCCTTAACTGCATACTTGGCATCATCACCAAGATCCACATGGTTCCTTGAGTCCTTCTTCGTCGGACTGCTTAATAGATTCCGTGATTTTTTCATATGATGAGATGCACCATTTTCCAAGTGCCATGCACTCCTTGTGTTGGTGTTGGTAGAGAGGAAGGATACTAGTGAGAAGTCCTTATCAAACTTTGTTGCAAACTCATCTAGTTGTGTCTCTGTTGATGTTGTTTTTCATGTCTTCCCTTGCCCCTTCTTCTCCTAACATTGTGATGCATAGTGCCCATTCTTGTGGCATGTGAAGAACTTGATTTTACTCAATTCCTTCTTCCTTGGTTGTGAGGTTTCCCCCTCATTGTTACCCTTGAAACATTTTCCTTCACTCTTATTGGCTTGATCGACCAGAGTGAGGTTCTCCTCTCCATCTTCATCTCCCTGATTGTTGGCTATAGAATTCTCTCGAGTCTCTACATGGATAAAATCGTCCCAAACCCTTCACCAATCTAAAAGATTTTCCTTAGTGCAAACTCCCTTGAAAAATGGTTCCCAAGACTTTGGAAAACCATTCAATGTCATATTTATAAGTTCTACATCTTCCACTTTCTCTGCAATAGCTGCAAGGTGATCACGTACTTGAGTGATCCTCATGAAGTAGCTAGAAATATTGTCATATCTAGACATCTGCGTTGATCTAAGTTTATTTCTCAAGATAATTTTCATGTTCAAGTTATCACTATGGAATAAACTTACTAGGGTATCAAACATTTCCTTGGTCTTCGTCTTCTGAGATAAGTAAGGAATCAAATGATCCTTCACTACATCCAAGATTACCCATTGGGATTTGATCTGCTTCTTCTCGTGAGCTGCCAATGCTTGTGGATCTGTCAGTGAAGGAACTTATTTTTCAACAATCTCCCAAAGATCATATTCCTTCAAAAGCAAAGTAAATCTTGCTTTCCAAGATAGGAAGTTGGATGCTCCATCCAATCTATCTTTGAATCTAAGAATTGTTGTTGCCATTTCTCATATCTGATCAAAATCAACTTTTGTTTGTTTATTCCTTCAAGCACCCACAAGAATTCCATTGCTTGTTTATATATCTATAGATATCTCCTTGCAAATCTAATAGATCTATTGCAAAGTGGTAGATCTGTGTTTGGTCCTTTAAACATTGATTGTCACAACATGTTGGTTTTCATATTTAATAGATTTGTTGCAGTAAACTGTTGTGTAACCTGAAATTGGCCTCCCTCTCAGAGTGAGAGCTTTGATACCATGTTAAACTAATCACACTATGATACCATGTTAAACTAATCATACTATGATACCATGTTAACTTTCTAATCCTGCCATATAGGTAAATTGTTTACTAGTGATTTCCTTGTTGTAAATCAAATTAACAACTCAAAACAAAATACACTTTTTGGAATAATTAACTGAAATTAATAGTGGAAGAAATAATGGAAACCAAATCTCATACACAATACACAAATATATTATTCCCTTCAAATCATCTCATCATTAGAATATTATCAAATATTACAAGGGCTCCCTTACCAAGAAAATGGCCCACGGAGAAATAACTGAAAAGTACAGACAAAACCTACAAACCCTAGCAACTCCTCTATGGTTGTACAACCTAGTACTTTCACTTTCCAAATATGTATGTATCTATCCTCACTGTCACCCATGTATGTACATGATTTCATGCACTATGACCCACATACATACGCACCTTGACTATACTATGAAGTGTGTATAGCTCAGCTCAGTTGTTGTGGCTCCGATCTACTGGATCTTCTTGTGATTGACCTTGTTCTCACTTATCCCTATTACACACCACAATTCCACACTTAAGTAACTCACCCTAAGTGTCACAAGTGTCATGAAAGTTTCACATACATTGACACCATGAAAGAACATTTGTCAATCCCTAGTCAATGTGGAGGAGAAATATATTATATGAAGGTCCAAATACTATGTGCACATGAATAAATTATTAATATTCATAAAAAAGAAATTAATTTAGTGTGAGAATCCACCTCACATTTGGTTTCTTATTTTCAATGAGAGGTTGAGAATCTCATAGATGGTTGAGAGATATTTCCTCCTTAAAATCCTTGAGAGATATTTTCTCCCTAAAATCCTTGAAGAGACATTTTCTCCCTAAAAATCATGGAGATATCTTTTTAGTGGATCTTATGAGTGATCTTCTCCATGGAGGTTAAGCCTCCAAATCCTATATAATGAAGGATTTCCATGGAGAAGAAGAGGAATCTTTTGGATATCAAACTTATGATCTTGGGAGCATCATGCAAGGGTTGGACGAGGAGGACTTGGGGAAGTTGTTACAACACCATCCACGATTGTAAGTATCTCTTTAAAGTTCTCATCAATATTACTTGGCCTATTCCCTTCAAGATTGTGTATTGTTGCATATGATTGTCGATCTTGATAGATGAATTTGATTATTCTAATCTTGTAGAGTAGAATAGGATTTTTTGTCTTTTTTATGTCCATTACATTGCAGGTATCAAGTGGTGTTGAAGAGTTTGGAGATCAAGCTCAGATTGGAGACAGCAAGGACAAACCACAGAATAAGGTGCATCACACTTTATTCCTTCTCTTTCTCTTTCTGATTAGGTAATTGAATTCAAAGGGATAATAGTGTCCATTTGTATGTTTTTGTCTTGGTATTAGGGTTCTAGAATGCAAGGGGATATTCACCTATCCAAAGGAGAATTTTCTTATAACACTCCCTGACTTGTATTGATCTCTAGATGAAATTTGTTCTCCACATATCCAATACCTCCTTGAATCACAGTCCTTTGTGATTCAATCTTGAGAAAAAAACCTTCTTTTCTCTCCAAAAGTATCTCCTCATTTACCTAACGTTAATCTAAAAAGTGATTAATGGTTGAGATTAGGTCTCACCTCACTTGAGATCAATGGTTAATATTTAATTCTTTAATGCTAATAACTTTAGCATTTCATTAAATTAAACTCAACTAATTAATAAAATCACTTTACTTGAATACTTATTTTAATTAAAGTAAATTACTAAAGTAGAAGGATTTGGACGACTTCCACACGTCTAGACACTTAGAATTGTGTGGAAGTATTTTTCTAATGCTACAAACATCAACAAAACCTATCCATTCAAGTGTGGGTGGTGTGTTTGGAGATGATCGGGGTAACATTATTTGCATTTTATCATGACACCTATGTCTCAACATGAATAACAGAGTTGCATTGATAGCCATGGTGAAAGGCCTACGGATTGTAGTCCAATTAGGGCTCAACAACATCATTTTGGAAGGAGACGCATTGATCATGATCCAATCCCTTTCCAAAATTCTACATGGAACCAAACCAGACAAGATCTCAATGCACGGGAGTCTCTCTACAGGGTTGGAATAGATCGCAATTCTTTATGAATCCATTTCTTCCATCATTCCATCTAGCATTCAAAGAAAAGTGAACAACCTCACAAATAGATTGGCCAATGACAGGGTTAAACAAGCCATTTGTGATATGATTTGGTCATGGGATGATATGATCCTAGGAAAACTCAAGGATGATTATGCCATCATTAACTCAAAGGATAGGGGGTCCCATGATGGGAGGTATGAGCTCACTTGAATGGGGTGTTAGGTGGCACTCCAATATGTCTCTCGCATTCCTGGAAGAAGCCAATTTGGAAGGTTAAGTGTTATCATCGTGATTTTTTGAGGTCGCAGAAGGACAAGAGGTTATCTTTCCAAGCTCGCTCATCTAGACAGAAATTTAAAGCATGATGCAAGAAAGTTGACAAGACTGAGCACAATTATGGAAAATATAGGGTTCAAGTTCTTTAAATCCAACTTCATTTCTAGAAATGGTAGATTCGTGGTTGTGGAAGGAGAGATGGGTTGTTTGAAATGTGGTGGATTCCTTACCAAACTCATCACCCTAGGTCTTATTCAAATTTGGTTGGTTAGTATCTTGGTCTCTCCTTCATGGAAATATGTTTATGGTTTTCCTTCGTTTATTGCTCTCGGAGTAGGCCATCATCAAAGGAATTTGGGAAATATGAGTTCAACATGGGTTTATTTTCTCTTGTTCAATGTGTCTAAATTATTCTCGAGCACCTCCCCCAATCAATCCTCTCTTACAAGGTTTATAAGTGCCTCAAATCCCAATTCCCAATGTCTCTTGAGATCCTGTTTTGTTGTGGTCCTTGTTTTCATTTACATCCTGGCTAGTTTTTTCATCTCTCAAAATTATTGAGTGTGGTTCTCTCGATATATCTCTCAGATTCTACATTTATCATGGGTGTTGAGCCTTTTCTTGGTTTCTTTGGGAACTCTCAAAGATTGTTTGAAATCCCCTCTACTAGTTTTGAGTTTGAAAGGAGGGCACTATAGGTCAACCCAACTATTTCATCCCACAAACTTGTGGTCTATGATTCCTCCATCCTTCAATCGGCCCCCAAATCCTCCTGCCAAGCATGAGCTCTACCCTATGAACCTGTGGGAAAAGATTCAACCCCTTAGTGCAACAAACGTGAGTTGAATAGAGACATTGTGTCTACTAGAAAGCATCCCCTTTCTATGCAGACACCTTAATGCATTATCAGATCCTAAATAGACTCTATGAGGGGGGTTGTGAACTCTCATGATTGATTCACAACAAAAACCAAAGACGATATGGAAAGCATGAGTGCATCATCAAGTAAATGCAAATCTTAATACATCTAAACCTTCAACAAATACAAAAATAGACCTTTCAAACCCTCGTTCTTGAATTTTAGTTATAAATTTTATTTTAAACTAATTTTAAAAATTAACTAAAATGATTATATTAAATTACATATGCAACAACCAAGTAGAATGTTATTTGTCTTTATTTCAAGGTATTTTCCTCGTATACGAAGATTAACCCAACACTTTAAATGTAGTCAAATGTGATTATATTGTAGTGTTGAAAAATATACTTTCATTAAAGGTGCAATACCAAATGTTGAACTTCATCGAGCATGTTGTGTCAACTTACCAAAGAGAAATATCTAACTTTTTAGATGTCTTCATATTTTTATGTGGTCCATTCTCAAGATTTTCATAGTTGGATAAAAAGAAAATGATCACAATGTGCCCTTTGCTAATACCATCTTCTTATTTTAAAACAATATGAACATGTGTATATGATGACTCCTTATTTTAAAACTATATAAACATTATTTTAAAACTATATATACATGTGTATTTGATTAATATGTTCGACATGTTCATGAACCTTTTGTTGCGACCCTCCTTTCTATTCGGTGAGAATAATGTGGAACAATAGGCCAAAAGGTCATACATTCACACACTAATAATAATACATTTTGGCTCAAAAGAAGACAAAATAGAGAATGTTAAGCTCACAACCAAGTTGACAAATGTAACTCTGGTGTATCCCATGGGAATTCACAACCAATAAGCATCCCTTACATGCTCATGCTAACCAAAATGGAGAGAGAGAAATAAAGAGGTAAACTTCATTAACTTTTCATTAGGGATAAAAATATAGATTTTAGCCTTCGCAATATTAATATTTTCTGTATAATATTAATATTTTCTTTATAATAGGCAATGTACCTTTCTCAAAAAAAAATGTAGTTAGACGTATTAAAAAGAAAACATGAAAGAGGAATAATCCCTCTTCAACTCCAAAACAAACTTTAGAGAGCTTTCATAATCATTGGAACACCTGGCATGATGATTTAAATCATGCCTGGAAGATCGGCCATGGATGTGTTAACTTTGGGGGTTACTCTAAAAGTGTTTTCACCTTGTTAGGAGATATATATGTCTCCTAGCCTCTTGGCGATACCTCATGGACATATGAATGGATCAGTTTGGGTGGATGCTTGACCTTGAGTGTTAACATGGCACCCTTATGTAAGAGGTTTCTACCTCGATCAATGTGATGACTAACTCATTGGATGCACAGAATGGGGGAGTTGATTGCTCAATTAAGGGATGTACCTACCTAGGAGGAGAAGTGTAGGGCGATTGGAGGAGGTAACTTAGCCCTTGGAGCTTGGGACCATGTGATATATACCTTGGAGATTGGACACATGACTTGAAGATGCTTAGGTTGAGGAGCCTACTTCATAGAGGTCGGTGATGGAGTCAAACAAATACATTGAGGAGGAGCACTGGAGATTTTTTTACCATATTGGCACACATGAAAATGGCATTAGGCACGTGAGAAGACATGTGGCACATAGTCAAAGTGGGGGCACCATGTATGGGTACACTTGGATAGCACACCAACTTGAAAGAGAGAGCATTGGACTAATAGCTTGTTGGAAAGCACACCATCTTGGAGGAGAAGAAATGAACCCAAGGAGGATCATACTTGGAGGGCATTTCACTTTAGGGGTTGGATAAACCTTAGTTTGACACATGTATATCCTTGTATTGTAAAGCGCTCCATGTAGAGTTTCTTTGATGGTTACTTGTATGGAATTATGTCATTTTTTTATGTTAGCCTCCCTCACCTACTCTACATAAAAAGGGAGGAGAGGGCTCTTATGAAAGTTTTTTGGGGGGGGTGGTTTTTGCTATTTTAGCGTTTTTTGCTATTTTTAGCGATTTTCTAAATTAATCCCGAATTAAGCGATTAGGATTTTGGTAGTTGCGAAATACCTAAAATATTGTGTATATATTGTATTGTGAATGGTGAAATTAATACAATGTAGAGTTGATAGGTGTGGCACCAAGGAAGGTCAGTTTTCTCGTAGTTAAGGGTTTCCAGCATAAATCTTTGTGTATTGTGTATGAACCATTGATTATTTTATGTTTTGCTTAAGAATATGTATGCATTGTTTTACTTCACAGGTTTAAAACGTATAGATTGAGACTCTATGATACGCTGCAAACTTTCATGGAGCTTATCTAGCTTATAGAGAAACCCATTATGGAGATAATAGTCAACCTTATCGTCGCCTTCTACACAAATCTGGCCCATAGATATTGAAACGCCTCTTTAAAATCCTCATCTTTTGTGTATGTCTCTATGTATGCATCATGGGTAAAATGTCCCATGTGCATAAAAGTTCCCAACATTGTAATCTTGGATATGGGTGGCTTGAAAACATGTCTGCCAATTTATTAGTGTTTCCCTTCTTATATTTGATGACTAGATGAAATTGTTGCAAAAACCTCATCCACTTGTAGTTTCTAGCTTGTTGAAGCTTATTCTGAGCTCGCAGACATTGCAATGGCTAGTGATCAGTGTGGATAATGGTTTCCTTTCCCATCAGATAGTGCTTCCACTTCTTAGTAGCCTCAACCAGGATGTAGAGTTCCTTATCATACATAGAGTAATTCAGGACTCCACCATGAAACATTTCATAATGATATCACATTGACTTACCTCATTCAATTAAAACCACACCCATAGCATATCCACTTGCATCCATCTCCACTCTAAAAGGATTTTGCAAGTTAAAAAATGGAAGAAGCAGTGCTTGACTAATCTTTCATTTTAGCTCATCGAAATATTTCTATTGATTCTTTCCCCATTGGAAACTTTTCCCACTAGTTGTTATGGCATGAAGTGGTGCAACTACAACTGAAAAGGATGTTATAAACTTTTGTGGGTACTTCACTACACCAACAAAGCTCCTAACTTTAGTGACATTAATAGGAACTAGCCACTGGAAGATGGACTCCATCTTCAAGGGATCTATCTTGAGTTCACCTCCACCAATAACATACTCCAAATACACCAATAACTACTAAGCAAACTCAAATTTCTAAAGGTTAGCCAATAGTTGATGCTTTTTTTACCTCTAACAGCTACCTGAGATGTGAGATATGATATTCCTAGCTAGAGTTATAAACCAATATATCATCTAAGTACATTATCATAAATGAATCTAGAAAGGGACGCAATACATCATTCATCAAACGCATAAATGTAGTTGGTGCAATAAATAAACCAAAAGGCATTACCAGCCATTTATATAGACCTTGCATTGTCTTGAAAGCGATCTTCTAGGTGTCTTCTTCTTTGACTCATAACTAGTGGTTTCCCAATTTGAGATCCAACTTGGTGAAGTACTTGGCATGTTGCGATTGAACTAACAAAATCATTGATCCAAGGCAAAGGGTACCAATTATTGAAGGTGATCTTGTTCAAATATTTGTAATCGATACACATTCACTAAGTCCCATCCTTCTTTGGTATTATAATGATAGACGACCCACAAGGTGAGGTGCTTAATCAAATTACTCCCTACTCTAGCAGTTGTTACAATTGTTTCTTCACTTCATCTACTTCCAAGTGTAACACCCTGTTTCCCCCAGTCTGTAAAAATAACTATATTGACCAAGAACTATGGCAAACTCAAAGATGTGAATGTTTGATTTGACGGACCTTTGTATAAAAGATCCATGAATGTAAATTATCTTATGATTATGT
>SNQJ01S0006057.1:120128-131310 GCA_010110895.2 Picea sitchensis
TTAGCAGGATACTATAGGAGATTTATAAAAGGATTCTCCAAGATTGGTTGTCCAATCACTGCCCTCCAGAAAAAAGGAGCTAAATTCATGTGGACACAAGAATGTGAAGAAAGATTTCAATCCCTTAAACACCTTCTGACCCATGCACCTGTGCTGAAGATCGTTGATCCCGAAAACAACTTCCTTGTGTGCACAGATCCCTGTAAGGAAGGGCTCGAGGGAGTCCTTATGCAAGAAAGAAGTGTAGTCTGCTATGAATCCCGAAAATTGAATGAGCACGAAGCCAACTATGTGAACCATGATCTAGAGTTGGTCGCCATAGGGCATAGGCAGGAGAGTGGACTCGACGAAGTCCTGAAAGTCCCGAAGTATTCGGAACTGTCCATCGGCACAAGACACTTGGCGTTTGGATAGAATTTCACGAAATTGCGACGTGATCGTGGTCGTTGATCCATGAGTGATCTGGACCATCGGTTTAGCATGAATAGGTTTCGGCGTTTCGACACCCGGGAAACCAAAGGGCAAGACCCCTCGTCCTCGCAAGTCGCGAAGTCCCGGTATACGAAACCCCGAATCAGTTTAGCGTGAATAGGTTTCGGTGTTTCGGCACCCAAGAAACCAAAGGGCAAGACCACTCGTCCTCGCAAGTCGCAAAGTCCTGGTATACGAAACCCCGAATCGGTTTAGCATGAATAGGTTTCGGCGTTTCGGCACCCTGGAAACCACAGGACGAGACCCCTCGTCTTCGCAAGTCGCGAAATCCCGATATACGAAACCCTGACGCGCTCTATGGATGAGCCCTAAGTCACAGCACAGGGTCATGTGGTAGAAAATAGGAGTCCCGAAAGAATCTGGACCGTCCATTTGTAGAGGACGCGTGGTGAAGATCCAAAGCCGTCAGGGTTCTGGAGATCGAGGAAATAGGGGTGAAGACCCTGCGAAAATCCCGAAAGGTAGAATGTCGAGATTTAATCCGGGTCGTTGATCAAGTCGACGATCTGGACCGTAGATCCGGATGATACCAGGCTTTCGGGTTTCGGGGATTGAAGGAACAAGGTTCCTTGCAATAGGAATCTCGAAAGTCGAGTTCCGGTAGCGCCATCTGGTGTTAGCGTGTGTTCACTGAGGTGATCGCATGGAGTAGGAAAAAGGGGAGCAAAGGAGCTCATTAACCCCATTTTGGGTTTCAGCATTTCAAGGGACAGGGAGAGCTCGCACACAAAAATCTCGAAACACGAAAGCTGGAAGCGCCTTTTTGGTAAGACATGTGGTCATAGCCAATGATCACATGGAGGAGGATAAGGGAAGAGATGGTCTGCGCTAGGCCCCATAGAAATTCGGGGATTTTATCCCTTGAAGAAAAGACGAAAAATCTAGGTTGTCGTAGTGGATATGTGACACCAGGATAGACTATGTATACAATGCAATATTTGGCAATGGAGAGTCAAACAACAATTGTATCTCATGCTCCACTTCCCTCTTAGGTGGAACCTTTTAGGCTCCTAAAGCACTTCTCTGTATGCTTGCAACAACTCCTCCAAATGGTATTTCTACTCTTTAGCACATCTCTCCATAGATGCCTTTACTTTTACAAAATCATCACATGGCTAATACTCTCTTAAGAAAAGTAATACAAACTTCCTATTAGCACTAATCAATTTCTTCACTTGGTTAGTACTTATGAGATAGATCTTGGATTTATCTTTGTCTTATTTCCCTGGATCTTGATATGGAAGAGTTTAGCCATCTCCTTCTCTTCATTATGATGAATGATACTCAAGTCCACTTCATTTTGCGTTGTAGTGTAGACAATCTTTTCATCCACATCTGTGATGTCTCTACCAGGTTGCTTGAATCCATGGCTAGCAGGTTCTTTTTCTTGGCATTCTTCTTATGGTTGTTCTTCAAATTCAACTCGGGATGTAGCTTCCAACACTTATCTTCAGTGTGACCATCAATATTACAATGGTTGCACTAGTTGTTTGGATCCTTGCACTGATGTGCAATGGTTGTTTTCATCTTATCATTTCATTTCCACTTCTTCTTCCCCTCGGAAGCATCTTGGTGGTATTTATGTTTGCAACCACTTGGTTGTCCTTTCTTATTGCATATACCCTCCAGGGATTATGCTTGCACACAGGGCTCATCAATTGTCCTAGGTTTAAAAAGCATCACTTGCTTCCATAAATCAATGTGTAGACCTCCTAGATACTTGAGGAGTATGTTTGGGTTCTTGGGAGATATCCCCGACATAATCGTCATTTTTCTCAACTCAGTGGTGTACTCTTGCACACTCTACCATTGCCTCTTCCTAAAGTGATGCCAATGGATCCATTGATCATCTACATATCCAATAGGGTATAACTAGGACTTGAAGAGGGTTTTAACCGCCCCCCACTTACTCACTAGGTGACCACCCTCCAATGTAAGTGTCCCTGTGTGGATTTCCCACCAAGTTACCACATGGCCCTCTAATTTCAATTGAACAAATAAAATATTTCGCTCTTCTTCTATGTTATGGACACGAAATAAACTTCTAATTGTTGCAACCAATCATTCAACTTAACAACATCAATCTCACTTTGGTAGAGTTTGATGTCCACTTTCACTTCCATTTTAAATAAAGATTGTTAATGAGTGATGACATTGGAATTTGGTTTCTCTTTCTCTGACTCATTTTCTAAGTCTTCGTCATTTCTTGATTTGTCGTTCGATCCAACTTCTTAGTTTAGAGCCACCACCCTCCCCAATAGGTCCAAACTTGTTCGCTAGAGTCGTCATGAGGAGGGCCATGTTGTGAGACATATCAACAATTTTCTCTTCTGGCTTTGAAAATCTCTCCTCTACCTCATCCCAAGGGTTGTTAGGATTGGACTCATTCGCCATGGCTAGAGTTTTGAGACTTCCTTCTTAAGCCAATTCTTGGATCCTACAACTTCCCGCAAAAACCCAGAGGAAACTGCTCTAATACTAATATGATCTGTAAATTGTCATGGATATTCCACTAAAACAATTTGTCACAACAGATCTTACAATATTATAAAATATTGTATTATGCAATTTATTACCTTATATCTCAGAGTTATTATTACTAGCTTAGTGCTCAAATTTATGGAAATAATTGAAACCGAAATGCAAGAACAAGCAAATTAACACACCATCCACATAAATGAACACAAGATGTAACCTAGGAAACCCAATATGGGAGAAAACCTAGCTAGAAGGTGTGGCCTATGTTGGGAATGTGTTATATTATTTGCATGGTTATCTCGATGCTTTTGGCATGTTTTGTGTTTTTCAGCCAATGGTTTTTCAATCCATTGTAATCTAATCCTAATTAAGGGATTAGGGTTGTAATCTAATTTGAATTAATAGATTAGGTTTTTGGACGATGCAGAATACCTAAATATTGTATTATGTATAATCAAGTTAATACAATGAAGATGAGAGAGGAGTTGCTTTAAGCTTTGTTGGTTTTCCTAGTTAAGAGTTTCCATGGTAAATCTCTATGTATTGTGTAAGACATTGTTGTTCTTTCTATTTTGCTTAAGAATCTATATGCATTGTTTCACTTTAAAGGTTTAAAACTTAGAGTTTGTGCTTTGCTCTATTTTCTCACTTGTGAAATGCAAATACAAAGAAAGGGACACTCCTAAATGATTTATATAGAATCTTCCACCTATGTTATGTTTCAATATCTCACTCCTACATGCTCTACTCAACTATGGAATAATAACAAAATGCCAAAAGAGTGGAACCCCTTCTCTTCCTAGCGGCCCAATATTTAACATAGTCTGATAGTCTTCTAGGGTTAGGGTTAAGGTTTTTGTATGCCTCAACCCTCAATTAGTGTTAGAGTTTTCTACCCTCTAGAATCTTCTTGAAAGTCTACACATGACTAGTCCCACATGTATGAGTAATGGGGGTTGACATGGCGCATCCACTAGGTACCATGGAGATCAATAGAGTAGGTCAACTTGCGGAAGGCGTAACTTCTGCACATGAGCTCCAATTGAAGTGATTTTTGCAATTCAAAAGATTTCGGTGTGTAGAACAACGTCAAGAGGTTAGTATCTATGCTTGCACATTTTTTGCCCCAAAAAGTGTTGTTTGATGCCTCAAACTGACTTTGAAATGTTTCAAACCCTAAATCTCCAATCTTGGACCTACCCCTAAAATGGGCCCTGTAAGCAAATTCCTCCACTTTTTCCACCCAGAAAGTGCCAAGATAGATGAGAAATTATATAATGATACATTATGGATCATGTAGCGAGCAAGATGACGAGGATCATGAAGAAACCCTAGGAGATAGACACAAGGGTTCTTGAGGAAAACCTAGGAGAATACAAGGAGAGAAAGAGGGTTCGAGAGGAAACCCTAGGAGAAGACAAGGAGAGAAAGACATTGTGGATGTTCATGGAAATTGCTCTTGTGTGATGTGAAAGTTTATTCTTGTGATGTTAGGGTATTCTTGTGATGTTAGGTTTGCTCTTGTGATGCTAAGGTTTGTGCCGTGCATGTAAACCCTAAAGAATGGTGATGTGGGTGCTCTTGTTATAACACTAGGGTTTCTACCCTAATAGAAGACATGGATGGTGGAGTTGATGCCTTGCATGATTTTGGAGCCCTTGTTCTTATGGGATGTGAGGCTAGGGCAAGATCATGGAGAGATAAGCTTAATGAATCTTGACATCGATGTGATGCCTTGCTTGGAAGAAGACTCAGTTATTATATCATTGATGTTTCATGGAGGTCCTAGTGACTTGAAGAATTAGGGTTTAAGGACTCAAACCCTAGGATGATATATATATTTGGAAACTAACATTGGAGCGTTTTTTCCATGTAGTTGTGTGATGAAACATGGCTAGGGTTTGCAAACCCTATGGAAGACAACAATGCTAGTGTGGAGAGATTTTATGATACAAGTTTTTGTGTGCCAAGGACTTTTTGTGTTGATGCTAGTGTGTGGAAGATCTTTGGTGGTGGCTAGGGTTTTCATGGTTTTCCCTACCAGGGGTTTAGAGAGCTAAAGATTATACCAACTTTGTGATAATATGATATGTATAGGTACTTCATTTCTTATATATATATATAAAGTTTCCAGCCATCCAAAATTGTGTAATTGCTTATTTGATTTTCAACATGCAATGTCTTCATGATTGGATAATTTACAACTCTTGTTTTTCATGCTTATTTGACATAACATAGGCTGAAATTGTTAAGTGATTTAACATATAATTTGAAGATTGGAGCAAAGATTTGTGTGGTGGTGGCATTTAAATCCAATCAAATTTTCCATCGTCTTTCATTACATTATTCAAAGAATGCACGACACAAGATGTCCAGAAAATATGTATTAACTCTTTTTCAACCATCAACATTGTGCAACATTGTTGCTTTACAAACAAGGTTGCATCTATGGTACCATGGCCAACATTAGATGGCCCTACCTCTTCAATGGCCTCGCATAATTGGTCCTTCGAGAACAATGTGTTCTTCTCTTGACTTGAACAATCAATGACCTCCAAAAAATATGGACTAAATACGGAAGAAACATGATGTTTAGCAATGGACAATTCCAACCAACCATCCATAACAATGGAACATACATCCACACTCCAATATGCTTTCAATGGCACCATTGCCTTCTCAAGATGTGTTTTCTCCTTGTCAACTATGTTGGATACCTNGGAAGAAACATGATGTTTAGCAATGGACAATTCCAACCAACCATCCATAACAATGGAACATACATCCACACTCCAATATGCTTTCAATGGCACCATTGCCTTCTCAAGATGTGTTTTCTCCTTGTCAACTATGTTGGATACCTAATCCTTGTGATTATAGTATTTTTGTAAATATCATTGTAAATATCACTTAGGAGAAATATGAAGAGTCATAGGTGATAGGAAGTCATTTGAACCTCTTGAAAGAGGAAACCAAAGGTCACGTCTGTAACACCCTGTTTTCCCCCATGATCGTAATTATGCTAAGACTTCATATAATGTGATTATAAAACATGTAATTTTGCCATTGATTAATAGGAAACACAAGAAAGTTGACTGAGAGGTAAATACCTTAAGTATTGGCCATGATATAACAAGCAGGATTGGAAAGGTGAAACAGTGAGGTGGACTGGTGAGGCAGAGTGGAGAAGCTTCAATGAAGAAAATAGGAAGTTTGCTCAACAATCCAGCCCACACTTGCAAACTTGAGTGCAGCACCTGCTAACGTACTTAGACCTGCATTGAACCACGTGACCAATCATGGAAGAGTAGGGTTGGTAGTTGAAGCAGTTATAACTGCTGCTAGATCTAATTGCTTGAAGAGGCAAGGGTCAATTAAAAACCTGACAAAAGGACATCGTTAGATTGCCCCTTCGAATTTGGGAAACATGACTGGAGGGTTGCGTCTAACAACAGTCACAGTAATCTCGAGGAACGTGTGGAAGAAGGGACAAAAGGTGGAAAACACCATGAAGAGGAAGAGGATGCAAGTGCGCAGACAAAGAAGAGAGCACAGAGCATAAGGGAAAGGAATGTTCTCAGGAAGATTACAACAACCTAAGAAGTTGAAGACGGGTTCTCATAGAAAACCACAAAAATAGAGTGAGACATAGATTCACAGTTAGTCGAAGCGGTGAGGAGACTCACACATGGTGCTCTGAGTGATAGAGTTGTTGGGAAGTTTTTCTTGAAGAAAATAGGAAGCTTTCCCAAGAGATTAATGGCCACCCTGGAACAAAAAAGACTCAGTTCCAGACTGGAGCAGTAGAGGACCACGGCTTGGTACTTACTGGTAAGGGGAGGTCGCAGAGGGATTGTATAGTAGAGAAGGTACTCCCTTGTGCAAAGGAAATCCAGTTGGGAAGGTGCTTGATAAACCCATGGAGGGCCTGAGGTCAATGGGAAGAGGGCAACTATTGTTGTTGCCAGAGGAGCGAAGGAGAGTAACCTTCCTAGATCATTTGCCTATTTGGACAATCAGTTGAATCAATCCCCTTGTGGTATCATGGCTTGGCACAAGGGTGGCATGTTGTAGGAAGGCCCACTGCAATATAGCCTAAGGTTAGGAGGAAAGGCTTCCTCTCAGTGAGTTGGTTGGTTATTATTCCTTGAACAGATAAGTGTTTTAGCTTACCAAATTGATATAGGATAATGATGTAAACATGTTGTATGGGATGTATGTTAAACGTGAATATGTATATATATTGAAGAATGATTGAATTCTTAAGTAAAATGGAACTTGCATGTTTGTTTTCATTGTTAACCTAATACCTCATGTAACTCAATAAATAGTGCAAAGGAGGGGTGTATCCTTGTGAATTCTGCAAGTCTTGACTAGAAAGCTTACAAGATATGAATAAAATCTTCACCCGAACTTGGCAAGAGTGCCCTAAGGCCTGAAGAGAGTTTTTAAGTAGTTAGGGAGCTTTAGCCCGTGAAACCTTCGGTCTTAAATGGAAAGCTTGCAGGATATGCAAATCTTCATCCAAGTCCAAGGAAAAATTACCTTAGTCAGTTCATGTGTGAGGGTGAGAGCCAAGAAAGTCTGTTAAAGCCTTAGTTGGCCTTGAAGAGAATCGATAATGGTTAAATCTGAAGTTGGATTGTTAATCGGGAGAAAAACCATGTTCTTGAGTTGAGACAATTGACAATTATCGATTCGGCCTGGTGGAGGAATCTTGACCATTGGTGGAAAGGTGAGGTCGTCGCAATGACCCAGCGCACTATTGCAATGGGACTCTGATGGGAATGGCTCTGAGACAACGAGGGTCGTTGATCTGTCAGAGAGTTGGGCAGTTAGTTATGGACTGTTAGTGCAGGGCGTAAGACCGTCGAAAGATGGATGGTCGAAGACCAAGACAACGATCTTTGGGGAGGTTGACGAGGTAGTTTGAGGATCGTCGATCCGTCGAAAGACACCCCGATAGATTGTAGTCATTGGATCTTGTATGGTCCTGTCCAAGGAGGAAGATTTAAGATCCTTAACTCTCATGTAATTAGAGACCTTCGAGCAAATCTTAATCGTTGGTTGAGGTATTACGAGGACCGTTGGATCCATCGGAGGATGTCGTCGGTGGATGTCGTCAGAGGATGCCTTCGGAGTGACCTTCGATGCCCAAAGTGGATGTGCTTCGACGAGGAGGATTTCTAAGTGTGAACAAGAACCATCGATCAGAGAGTGAACGCGATGTGATTCTAGTCGTAGATCTGTTGTGGGTCCCACCGGTTCATTTGGTGAGTAAATGGAGAGACAGGTGATAGTAGTTGGATTATTTGAGGAACCGATGAGATCTGCACTGTTGATTTCCAAGTTTGAGAGCTGTCGGATTTGTCAAAACGATCCATCGGAAGTGAAGCTATCGAATGGAATTTTAGGCCTGTAATCTATTGTTCCAACGAGAAAAAGTTCAGTTGCTCAAGGTTGGTGATCTGAGGGCGGGAAATGACTCCAATCGTCTGATTGAGGGCATATAGATCCCTTGTCTTTGCAGTGAGTTTCGTAGAGGGATTTTTTTGGTAGCTTTGGGGATTGAGCAAGTAGAATTCAACACAATAAATATTGTGATAAGAGAAGTCCTCACTTAAAACAACGATGGAATGATAAGAGGGAGAGTAAACCTGAGTACATACCCGAGGGAAGAGGAAAAACAAGCATCCCACCAACCTAAGAGAGTTAGGGGATTGGGTGTGTTACAAGTCAAATGTATTTATAAATGTCTCACATTAATGCAATGTAGGCATGTGTGGAGTTACTCATTCCCTACCCATACCTGGCCTGACAGTGGTATCAAAGCCAAAGCAAGTTTAACTCCACAATTGTTCCTCGTGCAGAAACGCCTATGTCTCTTTGGTTACTCCCTCTACAAGTATGTCTCTCACTGCATAAACGTCTCTGATTTTTTCATGCACCCCTCATCTATGTCATTCACAAGTGTTAGGTTTTCCTCTTTGTTTAGTGTGGATTCCTTTAGCGCCGAACATACCGCAAGAAATTGTAAGGCGACCTGGGTGCTTCAATCGTGCACCTCCTATTGTGTTCAAGTCAAACCGGCTACGTTTCTGCCTTCTTTCTGAATAAGAGAAGTGTTTTGTATTTGTGAGTGCAAGCGAGAAAATGACTTTGGAGAATGTGGCGGCCACGACAGAGAACAGTAAGGGGAACGGCACAGCAGCGAAGTTGTCAACGTTCTCTACCCTGAAATCTGTTTGATGTGGAGGCACTGCATGCTGCAGAGGCCATAAGCTTCTACAGGTGCATGTTTGGAGCTGAAGAAATTGCAAAGTCTCACCACCCTAAGCATAAATCCGACCAAGAGCTCCCTCTCATCCTTCACACCCATTTGAAGTTCGATTCTACAGAGGTTATGGTCTGTGACAAAGCCGAGGAGGCCGGTTCAAATGTGAAATCCCTATGGCTTTGAAGGGGACGTCACTAATCCTCCATTTGGAGACAAATGATATTGATGTGGCCTTCAACCAAGTGGTGGATGCCGAAGCAATTGTTACTGAAGAGATTTCTAAGCATCCCCTATGGCTTCATGTGGAATTTCGCTACTCCCATTATGGAATCAGTTGTTGTTGAGAAACCCCTGCAAGCTTAGGCTCAGGGTTAGGCCTCGCAATATATTCGACCAGTTAAATCAAGCCCAAACCGCTCATCATGCTTTACGTGTCAATCAATAGAGGGGAGAGATGGGAATATAAAGCACAAAAAGTTTTTAATACCCTGTGATTGTGATATATATGGACATTGTTTGATAATAGCTTGATTGTGATATGAATGATGGTATGGTCAAGGCCCTTTTCTAATGTAATGGGTGTTGCAATGTATATATTGTAATTATGAATTTCAACCATCAAAGACTTCTCATCCCCCTCCTTCGGTTGTCTAGGAGAATTTCAACATTCTCATGGATGAGAATAGATCCATGAGAATATATGGAAGGGTTTCACTCAGAGTAATGCCAAGCCTAGATGTTGGCGGTTCTTTTTTTCTATTTGACTCTTTGGAGATTGAGAGAAAGCCTTTGGAAAGAAAACAGCTCAGTCCACTGGAGAGACCGTGTGCCCTGCTCAGAAAGGGAAGAATCAATCACATGATTCTTCTGGATAAGGTAGTGAAAGAAGCATTTGGAAGAGAAATTTTGAAAAGTTCAGAATTATATATGGACTCACAAACACCTCTTCAGATTAAGGGGGGAATGTTCGATACTTAATCCTTGTGATTATGGTATTTTCGTAAATATCATTGTAAATATCACTTGGGAGAAATATGAAGAATCGTAGGTGATAGGAAGAATCATTCATACTTTTTGGAAGATGAAACCAAAGGTCACGTTAATTGTATTTATGAATATCTCATATTAATGTAATGTAGGCAAGTGTGAAGTTACTCATTCTCTGCCCATACCTGGCCTGACAAACTAGCACAATTCATAGCTTCTCATACCCAAAGGGCTTATAGCTTGGTGTTCCATCATTAATGGCACAAACTATTTGTTCATAATAAAGTAAGCCTATTGCATTGAAAGAAATGCCACATGCAAGAAAAAATCTTGCAATTGAAAGATCCATACTCTCCCTACACTTCACATCAAAATACATGTCACACAACACAAGTCTCTTGTGTGTTGAAGATGGAATATTTTTGGAAGCTTTTGAAGGCACGTGCTCACCACCACAAGCATCATCATCGGAAGTTGGTTCAACTTCAAAGTCATCATTAACATTAGGGTATGGGATTTTATTAGGTGCTAAACCCTCCACTCTTTCTTTCTCCCTATGTGCTTTAAGCACTTCTACCCAATACAAAACTCAACTCTTGGAATTTTCATGAAATGAGTTGTAACCTTTGTGTATGTATACTTTTTCCAATGCAAAAGATAGTGTACACTTGATTTATATTGTTCCCCTTACGCCCTTGGGCCCCTTTATCTTATTACCATATATCTCCACAATAGACACTGAGGATTGAAATTCCTTTCATAGACATGGTGTGGAAATGACAAACAGAAAATTCTGAAACTTGAAACTTGATGAAACTGAAATGTGGGGACTTGAGGAGTTAAGAATGTTGATCATGATGAAGAATGTTTAATGTTGAACCGATGGGCACCAATTTCCTTTAATAAAAACAGTGACCAGTGCCCTACTTCCTTGCTTCTTCTTTACTA
>SNQJ01S0006057.1:132792-145569 GCA_010110895.2 Picea sitchensis
ATAACACCACCGTTCTTATTAGAAAATGTGAACCAAACAGAGATTTAGTCTCTCTTCAAAATAACCTTGTGGCAGTTCAATTCGTTCACAAGATTTGCATACCCCCTTCCATCTTCCAGTGTAAAATGTCATTACAGAATGAACTGCCACCCCTTATTCCAATGAATATTGTAGCTTCCCACTTCAAATAATTCTGTAATAAATGTTAGAAGCTAACAATAAGGCATATATTTCAGAATATATGCACAATATCGTAGGCAAATCTGAAAAACGTTAAGGAAATCATGTGGGAAAAGATCAAATTAGGATCGAATAATATAAAATACGTGTACTATAAAAGAAATGCATATAACGCTATAAGAAATAAGCATATAAAAGATAATTTGTACCCTCGTAAGTTTAGCTAGAAGCTGAAGGATACGTCCAGAATAGAACGAATGACTGCCAAAACATTCAAAGGAATAAAAAAGTGAGCAATAGTTTCTCTTATTATGATTCAGAAAACTTAATGACAGATTAAGCAAATCAAAAATATTAAGGAAACGCTATAATAGACATATTTTCATCAGTCATGGTTAAACCTCGTAGCAAAGAATACATATGCAACTGAAAATATGTACAAATCACATGAATGTTCATTTTTTCACTGGTCTGACAGCAAATCAGGTGACCACTCACTTCCGCAATTGAAGATATGTATTGTATATGTAGTTTCCTTTGCAAGCAATTCACTATAATTTGTGCTGCCAAACAATGTCTCCAAGTGTTCTAGATTAAGTAAAGGAAATAACCCATTAAAAGATTTAATAATTAGTAAAGATCAAAAGCCCTTGAAACTCTCCCACTGCTAGGGAAAGTATCATCGAAGAGCTCCAACTATCTGATCCAAAATGGATTAAGTGCCAAGTCTAGTTCCGAAAATAGTAAGAAGAAGTTGGCTAAGTAAGCAGATGCGCAGACAAAGGACTAAGTTTGCTGGTTCAAAGGTCGAGAATCCAAGAAGTTGGCAAGTATGTGGATGGACCAGAAAACGTACCAAGTTTGCTGGCTCAAAGGTCAAGAATCCGAGAAGCAGGATGATTCGGGGTTGTTTTTCCAAATTGAATCATTAATCAGCATAATTGATTAACCCAWGGGTTAGTTCACATCAAGAGCTTTCCAACAGGCTATAAAAGTTTGAAAGCGGAGTTCATATGAGAAAGGCTATAAAAGTTTGAAAGCGGAGTTCATATGAGAAAGTTATGGCCTCTGGATGTTATATATACATACATACATTATATATATAGTTGCACTGATAGGTGCATTTTACAACCCACATATGGGTTGGATGTGTCCCATCCACGTGTAATGGGACCATTGTAGCCCTGAGTGGAAGCCCCAAAAGTAATGGGACCACCATAACACCAAGTGGAAGCCACGTCAGTGTTGAGTGACCAATGTTGACCTTGTCTTGAGAGGGACAATTAGTTATGCCTTAGAGAGTAAATTAAGGACATTTAATGTAATCGACAGTGATCAGCTAAGTCTTTAATAGCTTCAATAAACAAGGCACTTAATGGGTTGATACCTTTTATCATATTTGACAAAATCTCTAAACCACTTTATAAAAGAACATAGAGACAAGGCAGAACAAACGTACTAACTAGGCATTTTCTGAAGACAGTAGAAGAGAATTCTTCCTCCTTATTGTGTGCTCAACAATTGTTTGATATAATGGTCATAATTACAACTTGGGTGCACTTTAGGCACATAATATAGGCTTGATTAGAAGCTATATATTAAAGTAATGTGATCATGAGTTAATAAATGTAGTGATTAAAAGATTAGGTACTCAGGAATTATATAACATACTACTCTCTCTTACAATGTAATGAGACATTGCATCAGTCAATAATCAATCAATCTATTCTTTCTCTTATTTCATTTGCGTATTCCTATCTACTTGCCTGTGTAAAATCCAATATGGTATCAAAACCAAAGTGAGGAAAAGTCAGGGAAGCAGGCGAAGGAGCCAAGAGAATGTTGTGATAAACCGAGGCACTGCTAACACACAACAAGTTGGACAGAAGAGGCAAGCAGACAATGAGAGGTCAAGTACAAGTACTAAAATAAGTTTCAGACCGACCTGAGGAAAATTTTAATTATTTGGATATCAAATAATATTTAAACATTTCAAAAGTTCCTACCTTGGAATTTATTAAAAAATTCTAAGAGAATTCGTTGGGGAGAGAAGAAGTCATAGAGGGCCATGATTTTAGACCGGGTACAATAGGGCCATCACAGGTCACAGGAAAGACACAACAGCATACACACAGCATGCAGGGAGAGAAGCAAACAGCATTAAACATGCACAAAGAGATACATGCATCCTCACAGTTTGGATATAGAGACAATTCACGTTACTACAAATGAAGCACAGTCTATTATAGAGGTGTTTTTGAGGCATTGTTAGAAATACAGGGGACCTCACAAGGTCGTAACAAAAGATGGGCTGACATATTCACAAATGAGATGAGTAGACTATAGATGAAGTGTGGATGAAGACAAAACCGACATGTGAATCACTCAACCAAACCAAGAGTCAACTTCAAGAATGTGTGCACTGGCCAAAGAGAAGTTGGCCTATGTTTCTTGGAGGAAGAGAGTCAACACGTGTTTCTTGGAGAAAGAATCAACCAGATATATATCTTTGCTTGAGCCGACTTATGAGCTGACCTGATTTGTGAGTAAGCCAAGGTAAATTAGAACTAACCCGCTTGCATTTGTCTGAGCCAACCCATCCGACATGATGCCGACATGTGCACAAGCAGCATAAAGCAGGGCCAACATATGAGGGGCTGAATTTGCAAGCATCGCAGAGAAAGGAGACCATGAACAAGCATTTATGGAGAGAGGGGTCTACAGAGTGACTACAAGTTTGTTTATTTTTTAACTCTCTACCTTCAAGTATCTGCATTTTTAGAATTGGTGGAAGGATGTTTTGGACTTAGTGTTTTTAGAGCAAGATTATCTTCGAGGTATAGAATGATTTTCAAAATAAAATTGTTTTTTTATAACTTGATTGGCAAGTGATTGTATATGTCAATAGAAGTTGTTTCTCTTTTTGAGGAGTTTTGAAATAGTCAGGTTAGAGTGTGTTGTTATTTTTTAAATTGAGATCGCAGTAAGGTTTTCAATCATTGAATCACGTCAGTGAAATTAGGTATGTTTGGCATGTTTAAATTTTTTATAAAGCACAGTCTATCCCATATTATGTTGGAAGGCAATTAGAGGAGGTTTTTCAATAAAAAAATTTACCACATGGAAACAAAGGATGCTTGCGATTTCTGAATACAAGTGCTTAGATAGAATTGTCTTCAGAAAGGAGATGCAAAATACAACAGATGAAGATGTTCACGCTGAGTATGATGCAAGAAATAGGGAGGCTCTTATGCTAATCAAGCTCTCCATGACCGATGATATCCTAACAAAAGTGCAAGACAGTGATAGTGCTTTCAAAACTTGGGGACGTTTGAAACACATGCATGCAACTTCAGATAAAGGTCGAGCTTTCTTCTTGAATAATTTGATGTTTTTCATAAAGATGGAAAGATATGAGCTTCTTCAGGATCGGTTATTCAAAATCATAGATATCAGAGAATAGTTGAAATACTTTGATGTTTCATGATGATTATTGAGGTTTCCTAGTGACTAGGTGTGCTGATGTCATGGTGTTGGTTTGTCACTAGAAGGGGTGGTCTACATGGTCCTCGTGTATTGGATAGGTTGTGGGGGCTTACTTGATGATTGGATAGGTTAGCATTTCTATTGCTCCCTCCTCTTATGATGTTAATGTGGTTAGATGATGATATGTGTTGTGGTTGTGCACTTTGCCTTGGTGGGATTTCCCTAGGTGATATGACTTGACATTTGTAACATTTGCTAGACATCGCCTAGGTGAAATGTGTTTGATGATGTTAGTACCCTCATTGATGTACTTTTTCCTAAGTTGGAGTTAGATGGGGGGGCACTACATGCATCTTTGGTAATTAAGCCGTTCTCTAAGGTTTGATAAGGTATTAACCATACTTTAGTCCTTTGGTGGTGCGCCCTAGGTCCAAACCTAAGTGGAGCTTCTATTTTGTCATTGTGTTGTTAACATGGTGGTCTTTGCTAGGGGATACAATTTATTTCTATGGTACAATACTTGTGGAGCGCACCCCCTCTCATTGGCACACTTGTTCATGGTGATTTAATCTATTGGTGAATATTAGGAGGTTGGACAATGGTTTTATTTCAACATTAACCTTTGTGCACACATGTTGAGGTTGATTTAACCATTAATGGTTAAATTAATCCATTTTATTACCTTGGAGGTTAATAGCTTGAGCGACCTATTTCACTTGGTATTTGTTCACACTTGGAGGAGTTATTTAGAGGATATTTGAGGCTTTTTGATGGAGCGCTCCTCTCTTGGGCATAGTTTCCAAAGTTTACATGATTATTTTATTGATGGAGAGGTTGACACATTCTCTTGGGGCACACTCTTTCTTGTGCACATGGTTTGGAGGGATTTATGGATGGTATTGGGAAACAACACATGGTTTTTCCATGGCATCGATGAGTTCTAACCACCTTGGCACCTCCTCCTATRGCGCATTTCACATGGATATGTTTTATTACTTTTGGGTGGTTGAGGTAGTTACATGGCGAACTTTTCTAGGGCACACCTCTCCTGGGTGCTCTTTCATCTTTATTGCATGGATATTTCARCTACACTTGTCATTGGAGAGCACCCTCACCTTTGACTTGGCACATATATTATTTGTTTGAGGTGGTTATGGGGGGRTTTTCTTGGGAGGCGTGTGGCATACTTGGAGGGCCACATGTGGCACCTTGCATGCATTTACTTGGCCCTATTACTATTTTTTAGCATATTCTTGGAGGGCACACTTGTGGAGACACTTCTAGCTATTCTTGGAGATATATATTTTATTATTTCATGGCATTTTGGCATGGTCAAAACCCTAACTCGCCCTTATCTCCTTGGATTTATCTTGTTGGAGATTGTCGACTTGTTATTTTGGAGTTTGACTACTTCATTCCTTGAGGAGCACTCCATCTACTTGGCAACTTGCACATCCATCCATGGAGTTGGTTGCCTTGGGATTCACACATGTGGATTGGTTGCATGTATCTTGTGGATCACTTTCAATTTTTGGAGGTTGGTTATGGAGCATTCTCCAAATACCCCAATACATTCATACATCGAAATCACATCTTTTCTCAATAATAACGACATAATCTCTATATATACCTATTTACACATTGCACATGTGGCCCCTTTATTAGGTCGGCCATTATTATATATACATTTACGCATTACATGTACATTTAACCCCACATATGCCCATCTTGGGGTCATATCATATATATTTAACCCCATATATGCCCCCCTTAGGGTCATACCAAAATATTTTATTGTTTATTCTCTCGTGCACCTTGGAGGGCACACTTTGTGAGCTCTTCTAAGTGGACCCTCAAGCGCATCCTCCTAGGTTGAAGAGTATTTTATTATATTTTGTATACATCCATTCTTGGAGGGTGAATTCTATGTGAACCCATTTAGCATTTGATTTGGCATAATGCCTATTTATGGATGGTGCATCCTATCTTGGAAGTTTTTGTTGCATATTACTTACTATTTTTGGATGAGGGCGACCTCTCTTGAAAAGGATAGCATCCACATGCCTTGATATTGTCAACCATGGATCTAACTACACCAATATTTTACAATTTGTTGACTTATCATGGAGTTAGGAAGCTACTGTATTTTATTGTATGAGAGACTTAACTCACTCTATATAAAGAGGTGTTTCTCTCCATTTCAAAGGAATTGGCAATTTGGTGTTAGAGAGTGAAGGAGATTGTAGGAGCTTGAAGATGATGATGCTAAGCTTCCCTGTGTATCAAACCTTTGAAGATTAATGAAGGATGAGGTATTGTTGCTTTATAGTATGGCTATTTTTATGCTATTCATTTGTTGTTAATCTGATATACGAACTTATTGCTTTCACTCTAACATAAAGTACTGGTAATGAGAACAATACTCTTCTAGGAATAAGCAATGTGAGGACTTTTCCCTCGTCTTATTCACTATTTTATTTCTTCTCTTATTACCTTTCTTCTATCATATCTAGTTACTGATTGGGAAATAATTCAACTAATAAACAGCACATTTATGTTGAATTGATGTGTGGCAAATTAGGCCTTCCAATACTAGTTTCCATAGCATAATTTCTAGCAAGCATCTTAAGGTTCAACGTACCAAATGAGTTCACTTTACCTTAGATACACAATTAATTGATGAAGGTATTAAACTAGATCCTTTAGCTAAGTTGGTGTAAGGGATCAAATTAGTCCTTTTACCTCATAGCCCTACCTTAAAGTATTTGATGATTACAAACAACTCCATTAGTTTTGCAATGTCCCATGATTCCATTAGACCTTAGATTGATAGGCACCAGTCCCTCATCATTTCATTCCCTTGTTTCCCTCCATTCTATGTTTCTTCCATATCCCTTTCTCTATTTCCATTTCCTTCCATATATACTACAACAACCATACATTTTGTTTAGCCTTACTCTTCCTAGATCACCTAAGACCCCCACTCCATAGCCTTAGCAATCTTATTTATGGATACCACCCTTGAGTTGGAGAAGAGCCAACCAAATGTGAGAGGAAGAGCTACTGAGGTGACACTGGGTAGCCTTCCTGAGTTGCACAAGACTAGCCCCTTGATGCTTGGGACTTTACATCATTTGGGGGTGTTAGATTTTGTTGCAACATGCCTCATCTAAGTATTCATAATATGGTCAATGTCAATTAGCTCATGCTGTATGAGCCTCCCCACTGGGAAGTAGCAGTTTTAGTCACACATCCAGAGGCAGCCATCACTGATTTTGAGACTCTCTGCCTGAATATACACTACTTGATGTCCACAGCAAATCTACTAGACAACATTAAACCACCACGTATTTGGTTGGATGCAAAGGCACCTTTCCCACAAAACAAGTGATTTCCCAATCAGCATTTGAACATCAATTTCTCCATCTGTGGCAGAAATCGAAGACAATTTCCTCTAACCAGTAAGGAAATTATGAGACTTGGTCTATTGGACGTTGTCCAAATATGTATTCTTTTGCACTTTATCTTTTGTACTGTCTTTTATAGAAGACTTGGTAAAAAAATGATCACTCATCTAATTTTTGCATTTTATATTTGTGCATCTAGGAAACTTTGGTCAAAGATGATCACTCTCCACCAATTTTGTACTCCTATATGTGTGTGTGAAATGCAATGTAGTGTACAGCATGTACAGTTTCACCAATCTCCTTTGTATTTCCATTACTTTCTTCATTGTTTGTGATCATTAAACATTAACATTGCTACTGATTGTGCTCATCATATTTTCATAGCCCTAGTTCAAATACAAAATCAGAAAAGGGGTGAACTTGAATGTCCATGTTACACCTGCCAAAATTAGAGAAATGCTAGCACTAGTCAATGTAACGCCTTCAATAACTGCTTTTAACACTTACTAGTAGTAGCTAATGGTAAAAGTACAACTCCAGGTATACAGACCAAACAAGATTATAATTGCTTATATTGGCATAGCATAAACATAAGTGAAATATAAAGTTGAATGCTTTATAGGAAAGGAATGTATTTGCCACACACGTATATGCTGAAATATAACTGAAATTTGATGTAAACTCCCATTTATATCACGCATCACAATGATGAAATGTTTGATCTAGAGAAATTTAAACAAAATAAAAAGAAAAAAGAAATTTTCAGAATAATTGTAAAGGGAAAAGGAGATACCATCAGTCCACCCGTTATACCGTCCAATATAACACGATTCCATGAATCGAAATATTCATGAATATCAAATTTGGCTTTGGTAATGACACCAAGAGAACCGACCGCCATGATAATGAAATATAATATAAAACCTTTCAAACCAGTGAGTCCTAAGATTCCTGCAACCACGCCGCCGATGATGGACAAAAATGTGCGGCTGCAAATTCATCAAAATCATTTCATGATAAGTAGATTCAGAAACTGCGTGTAATATATCATAACAGCATCCACTCTTCTAATTTGTGGCAAGGTTTTAATTCTAAAACCAAAATGTAACAATTTTTTATTGCCATGGAATTCAAGATCAAAATAGTGCTCCACTTATTGAACAAATTTTGTTTTTAAGAACATGGATGAAGAACTAGCACTTTGAAAAATGAAACTACACCAAGAAGAAGCAGATCAGCTACTAAAAGCTGAAGTGTTATGATAAGATACTTCAAATAAAAAAAAAAAGATTACTAGAGAACCCTTTCTTGGACATTAGAGTTTGAATATGTATAAATAACTTAATTTAGGATGAAAAAACCACTCCCAAAAATAGGAAATGTTAGTTTGCGACAAAACCTCCCAAAAAAGTGGCTGTTTTGATAATTTTCTCTGCACACGGATTTGCAATAATCGTGACTGTTGTTCTTCTCTGATTGTTTATTTCTAGGAGGTCTGAAAACTCTTTAAATGCCCAAGGGTCATCAAATATTTTTCGTTTCTCAGTCTCGCGTCTCACTAGGCATCTCATCGTTTGAAAAGGTTTGCTCTTTCTACCTTAGAACATGCCCTAGACGTTTTCTCTTTCTATTTGAGCATTTACCTCCCTTCTTCCAGTGTCTGAATATTTCATGCAGGGTGCCTCCACATGTCATAACACCTACAATTATGTTTGATGTAGTCTTAGTATATCTTACTCAATTTGCAATCTCCACATTTTGTTTGTGCATGCCCTTCGCTACTACCCGCCAGTATCCTAGAGTTCAAATCTTAATCCCAGTTGGACTTATGCATGCTATTTTTCATTCAGCAGCTTCCTCTCCATATATCCTCACATCATTCTGCTCTCTCCTTCACATTGTTGGTCCCAGTCTTGGACTTATGCATGCTATTTGTCATTCAGCGGCTTCCTCTCCATCTATCCTCACATCATTCTGCTCTCTCCTTCACATTGTTGCTCTATGGGCTTTTGTTTTCTACCCACCTTTCATTGTGTTTGTTTGTATTTGTGCCCTATCTCCATCATCATTGTGTACTTTCTCAATCTTCTATGTGTTTCATTATCAACCCGCTCTTCTTCCCATTCAGCTTGAGCCTTCCATAAAACTTTGAGACGTCTTCCTCAGATTATTTTCCTTAATGAACATGGGTTCTTCATAACCTTCAATTCCCTTTTTAACAATCAACATATTTTTCGTGAAGTTTAAAACCTCATAAAAAAAAATTTAAAATAACTTGCCTTTATTTATGGCTTCTCTTACTTTGAGATAGAGTTCTTGAATTCTATCTCACACAACCTCCTTTCTTCCTCGAAGTTTCAATCAGACTCAATAATGGGCATCACTCTGATAACATGTAGGATTTTATATGGGTGCAAATGTCAATAACACAAACACATAAAAGGGGAGAGAATAACAAATGCAATTATTACAAATGTTGCAACAAATACGAGAGCCAAGGTACGCTACCAACCGTACAAGTAACACTCTCTCAAGTCTTATGTTAATCATCTCTCATCACATCATAATATAGCACCCTAAGTTGGCTATGTTGGTTTAACCACCTAACTCAAAACCTCGATATTTTAATATATTACATTGGTCACATGTTGTTGAAACTTGACATTAATGTCTACAACATAAAGTCCACATAATAAAAAAAATACATTTAATATTAAATTGGAGCTCATTGTGCTTCTCCAGAAATTTCTCCTCTGTAGGGATGGCATGTTTGATGTTACCAAGGGAATGATGGTGTTTTCTTGAGCAGGTATCTACAAACATGTATGAATTTGATATGGAGCCATGTAATATCCCACTTCCACCCCTCTACATTTGGATACGGATATGTGTAACTTTCATCTTGGTACTAAGTAAGAGTATAGTTGGCATGTAAAAAGAATGTATATGAAAATGTATCCAATCATGTAAAAGGATTCCTAACAAGGCTTGTTATCCCCCAAACCTACACTTACACTTCAAATATTACAAATTCTATTAACAAAGTGCAAACTTAGGGCACTTAGGAAGATTGTCCAATGTAACAACAGTGATACTTCCTTTCGCTTTAGGCTAGTCCTTTTCCCTCGCAAAGGGAGAAACCCTAGAAAAGAAAAAAATTTTAATATATTTTTAGAATAAGATGGATGGTGGAATTTGCTAAGGCCAGTGCCTATCCAATTAGACTATGGACTCAAGGTCAACGGACTAAAGGATTTGAATATGATAAAGAGGTATAGTTAGGCTATTAACAATATGCTCTAACCAACCACATAAATCTTTTCAATATGCAAAAAGAAGGCCCTTCCAAAGATGCACCACACAACAATTGCATCTTTGGAAGGGCCCTTCCAAAAAGGGACATCAATAGCCTCTCAATATGCAAAAATGACAATAGCAATATTCATTATATGAACAAAGATTACAGCAAGAGATAGGGAGGGATAGACCTCAACCCTAGCCTCTTCTTATTGGGACAAATCTACCCTTCTACAAAGATTTTTTCTGCAACCTTGCGAGAGTAATTGTAGCCATCAAATTAACCCATGAAAAGTAGAAAAAAGATAAGAAACCTCAACTAGAACTTCCCTTCTTCTAATTCTGCCAAAAGATATTCAATGAAGCACTTGGGGGTGTTACCTCTCCAGGAGGTACCCTAGATTTTTCATTTTGGCTACACCATTGTAAGCCCAAGGATGCAAGTTAAAGCCATGTAAACCATAGTGGATAATTTTTGTAGTGGACTTCCAGACTTAGTCCGATCATGATCAGTCCCCTTATGTCCTCGTCTCACCATCTCTTGTCCTGGATATGATTGGAGGTTGTGGCATGGATCTATTGGGACACATGATTGTGTGGAGACACGGGTCTTATGTAGGGGTGATTGTAGTTTGTGGGGCCCAGTGTGGTCCATGTCATGCACACCTATGTCATTCCACAAGGTTATTTTTTTATTGAGTCTGTAGACATACATTGGCCATGATGCACTATCATTTTTGTTCTCAACATAGAAGTCTCACAAAGTTTTCTTCATTTGCACATCTTTTGAGGTAGTGCACAAATCCCGATGCACAGGATCTCAGGGCCAAAACTACAACAGGGACTCAGATTGACCGTCTTCATGCATACTTGACATGCCATGTTGAATTTTTGAGAAAAGATCGGTTGTAAAGCAAAAATCAGTTGTCGAAGTGTCCCGCGGGCACATTTATGAAGGAAACCTGGTAAAAGAAGGTTGTTCCACGGCATGCAAGGATTAACTCAGTGGAAAAGATGAGGCAAACCTCATTCCATACAAAACCCATGTCTCGAAATTTTTTAGTCCAGGGGTTTTCACGTGGATCTGGCAAACCAGGCTAAAATCATAAGAAATTTTTTAGTCCAGAGGTTTTCACGTGGATCCGGCAAACCAGGGTAAAATCATAAGAAAGAGGGCACATAGAAGGTAAGGCTCTAAGTATTAAAAGGGGAAATTATTTTTTTATTCAAATTATTTTTTTATATTATTAAATGATTTCAAGTTTATGGTAAAAAAGAGCCATCACCCATATGGAAAAACCATTAGAAAGAGGCATAAATATGAAATGGTGAAAAGTGGATAAATATAAAAAGGAGCCTCTTACCCAAAGTTAATGATAAAAAAAAGGTAAGTGGAAGATGATGTCATGATCCACCATTTTACCTTTGTCTTATTTAAGAAAAGCATTGTATTACTGTCAAAAAAAGGGGGCATATTAAAGTCATTAATCACAAGCTATAAAGTGACATAAGTTATAAAGTGAATCTCATATGGTGAGTCACGTAAAGGTGACCCCCATTTGTCTCATGTGGTGATTCTCATAAAGTCAAACTCCTTTTATACTTAGGCTTTGGCCTCGATTAAAAGGGCCAAAGAAACAAATGTTATATTAGGATGAAGGGAGCGGATCTAAGGCAGCCGCTACCATATAAATAAATCAGCCGCCACAAAAGAGGAAGTCGTGGAGCAATAAGCAATTAAATCGGCCTCTATATTTAGCAATTAAACTAAGTCGTGGGTCAACTCACTTAAACTATGGACTAAAGGCAAATGAGAGGGGTCTAGCAACTACATTGTTTTGATGGTCAAAACTAGCCGTGGCACAAAGTAAAAGGGTCGCCACCATTCAAGATGAGCGGTGGGTAAGATTCAATGGATCAATGGTCCAATGAAATGAACGTCGGATAAGATAAAAAGAGTTGCCACCATGGTCAATCCGCCCAGCAATTAAATCAATGCCTAATCAATGTAACTGGCTATCACTTCGTCAAATCGCTGCAATGTATAAAGGGAGCCGTCAGTTTTTAGATGAGCTGCTAACGGAAGTCAAGACAGCCGTTGGACATCGGTTGGGTCAAATTAAAGGAATTGTGGGATCCAGGTGAACGTTGGTAGCAGACAGCCTTGGAGATTAAAAAAAAAACCGTTGGACACTTCAAGTAAATTGTTGCCTAAATAAATTAAATCAGCTGCAAATTAGTTGATCCGGTCCACAAGACAACCGTTGAAGTTATGAAGATAGTTGTTGCAAATCACGGAGTCAAATCAAACCCTCTTGTGGGTTATTTTATGGTAAAAAATAATTGTTTTGTAAGGGACTTAGTCTCCAACATGTGGAAGACAAGTCAAAGATTGGTTTAGCATCCA